>CM038676.1:350954966-351445134 GCA_021605205.1 Aegilops longissima | reverse complement strand
CTTGACCTTTTTCATCGCCAACTCTTCACGCATCTTGCGGTTGCGCACATTCTGATGGAATGCGCTGATAACGGCGGCGGGATGAACATCTGGATGTTGTACTGCACCCGGCTGAACCTCTGTATGTACTTGCGCAGGTTTTCACCTTCTTTCTAGGGATGATGTGCAAATCGCTTGCCTGGACATGAGCTTGGTGGCCTCAAGTGAAGGCGCCAACAAACTCATGACACAAATCCGACCAAGAAGAAATGGAATCCGCTGGCAAGTGCATCAACCACGACATGACATTGGGTTTGCGTGCCAACGGGAAGTAATTGGCAAGCACCTTGTTGTCGTGAGCTCCAGCAGCTTGCATCGCGATGGTGTAGATGCTGAGGAACTCCGACGGGTGGGTCTTGCCGTTGCACTTCTCGCCAACATCGGGCTTGAACGTGCGGTGGGAGGGCCACTGGAACTGCCGCATCTCTCGGGTAAAGGCTGGACAACCCACCTCGTAAGGCAGGTCGCCGGGGTCCCCCAGCACTGGGTGGTCCATAGTAGGCCCCGCACGCCAATCTGACTGATGGAGCGTCTCCCGTCATCGTTCGATGGTAGTTCGAGCATCTTTGTGGGCCCGTTCTCGAAGGACTTGACGTTGGTCACAGCAGGTTCGCGGGTCGGACATCGCCGTGGAAACGTTGTCACCGACGTCAGGTCGACGGGCCGGTGTTGCTCATTGTGCGCGGCCTGGGAAGGGAGTGGCACGGGCGCCAGCTGGGGTGCCATAGAGGCCGCTGCGCCGCCTGTGGATAGCATGGTCCTACCCCCGGACCCAGCGGTGCGTGGCTCGTCGTCGCAGATCCGGACGATGCCGCTCGCCTGGCTCCGATCACCAAAATGTCATGGATTCTCGCGGGCCACGTCTCCGGCCCCATCCGTGGCCACCCGACTGCCTGCTCGTGCTGGCGCGGACAGGCCGGCCCCGGACGAGCCGATCGTTGTGATCCCCTTTTTCTTGGGGGCAATGGTGATGATGAAGTCGGTGTGCTAACCTTGAAACCAGATTTTCACAGCTTGCGCCCTCTACCTGGCGCACCAAAGATGTCAGGGGAAACGACACCTACGGGATCACGAGGAATTCCTTTTGCCACGGTTGGCGGGCGCAGGGCTGTGGATAGAGCGGGACTAAGAGATCAACACAAGGGGATTATGCAGGTTCGGGCCGCAAGTGATGCGTAATACCCTACTCCTACTGGTTTCTGTTTATCTGGTGTTCTTGGACTAGCTACACGGCATGCAGGGCCCCAAAAAGTCCGAATCCTCCCTCAGTACGCCACGAGCCTCCTTTTATAGTCAAAAGGGGCTGCCACAGTGGCACACAGGAGGTGGAAAGTTGTACAGTAGTCGAGTCTATCTCCTGGCACCGTAGGACAAATGCATTTAATGCGCTGCCGACGTGCCCTTCTTGCGTTATCGAGGACGGCAAAGAAGCTCATCCCAGCTGTCGCCGCCTCACCTGGCTTCAACACGCGTCCGAGATGACGAGGCGTGTAGTGCCACGCTGGCTGGCTTACTGGTGAGTTGGCGCGGTGGCAGAGTCTTCACGAAGATCTGTATGCCACCACGCAGGTTCTTGCTGAGTTGGCCTAGAGGCCGCATGTTGCCACGCAGGTGCTCGCCTAGTTGGTGGGCTGGCAACTGCATGGAAACAGCGGGGGAATCTTGGCTGGTGTGGGTCTGGCTGCGGCCCCGTGGATGTCTTCGGCAAGGGTCTTGCCGGGGCCCCGGCAAGGGTCTTGCCGCGTCATCATGGGCGTCCCTGTCAAGGGTCTTTCCGGGGGTCTCGTGGGTATCCTCGGCAAGGATCTCGCTGAGGATCTTCGTCTTCTGATTCTCATCTAGTCTTGTATGAAGTGAAAACCAATCAAGCTTGACCAGCAGAGGATTTTGTTGCATGTTACTCCAACTAAATTTCCTTCCATGCAGAGGTAGCTCCACTAAACGTTGGTTACTAATTGCTTCATTGAACATGAGCATCTCATTAACATCTCCACCAGGTTTATTTCTGTCTGATGGATCCCTCATGAAGTTGAAATCTCCCATAAGAATCCAGTCCACATCATCAGGCATATGAATATTCAAAAACCACTCAATGAACTCCATTTTGTCCTGTGGGTCACAAGGACCATAGATATTTGTGAGAAGCCAGGACTGATTGGAGAGCAAACTTGTGAATTTGATGGAGAGTGAAAATCTGTTTTACCTCTTGGATGACCACATTCCCAATTACTATGGTTCTACCTCTTGCCAAACCAATTTCAGACCACTTGCCATGTGTAATCAAAGTTGGCACCTCAATTCCCGAAGCAAAAGTTTTTAGATTTGAGAATTACTGGTTGCATCACTCAGACTTCAAACAGGTAGTTCATGCTGCTTGGAATATTCCAGTAGCGAATCTGGATTCGATCAAAAGCTGAATGCAAAGTTTAAAAATTTGAGGAGAGCCTTGAAATTGTGGGCCGATCTCTCCTTGTCTGAAAACTCAAATTGCTAAAATCAATGAAATCATTTTCCTTTGGGACTTCTTTGAGGAATTTAGACCCTGGACACTTATGAATGGAATTGTAGGATTCTACTTAAAGAACATCTGCTAGTTCTATTGAAGAACCAAAAGATCTCTTTGAAACAGAGGGGAAAATTAAAGGGTAAAGTTTGGGGATGAAAATACCTAATTCTTCCATACCAAGGCTTCTATCAATCACAGGCATAACCATATTTCTGTTCTGCAAAATAATGATCAAGTTGATATATCTGATCATGCTGGGAAAGTTGCAATACTATGGGACACCTATAAGAAAAGAATGGGGACTTCACACAAAACTTCCATGCACTTTTACTTACAGTCATTGTTTCATCCAAGACAGGATCCCACACTTTTTGAGTCATTGGAACTGCCTTTCTCTGAAGAAGAAATCAATGAAGTAGTGAAAGAATTACCTATGGACAAATCACCTGGTCCTGATGGCTTCAATAATGAGTTTTTTAAATCATGCTGGGACATAATTAAAGGAGATGTGCTCAACTTCATTTCTGACTTCCATGCTGGACAAATCTCTCTGGAAAGTTTGAACACCTCATTCATTACTCTTATTCCAAAAGGAAATTCTCCTCTCACAGCAAATGATTATAGGACAATTTCCCTCCTCAATTGTTGTCTCAAGCTAGTCACTAAGCTGTTGGCAAACAGGTTACAGAAAGTCATCCTAAAGCTGGTTCACATTAACCAATATGGCTTCCTCAAAAAGAGATCTATTCATGACTGCTTGGGTTGGGCTTATGAATACTTGCATCAGTGCCATAAATCAAAGGAAGAGATTATTGTTCTGAAACTGGACTTTGAAAAAGCATTTGACACCATTGAACATCAGACAATTTTGGATATTCTAAAAGCTAAAGGATTTGGTGATAGATGGATTAATTGGATCAAAATATTGTTCACTTCTGCCTCATCTGCCATTATGCTCAATGGTGTGTCTGGTAAAAAATTCTATTGCCTCAGAGGTGTGAGACAAGGAGACCCTCTGTCACCACTACTGTTTGTACTTGCTGCAGATCTTCTTCAGACAATCCTCAACAAGGCCATGCAAATGGGCTTACTTTCCTCACCTCTGCAAGTGAATTCCTGCCCTGATTTCCCAATAGTTCAATATGCAGATGACACTTTGGTCCTCCTTCAAGCAGATGTCAAACAACTACACTGCCTCAAAGCCCTCCTCAATACTTTTGCAGATGCTACTGGACTGAAATTCAATTACTCTAAATCTAGCCTCATCCCACTCAATGTACCTGAGGAGAAAGTTGAAATTCTGACTAATACTTTCCAATGCAAAAGGGAATCCTTTCCAATCCAATATTTGGGTGCACCTTGGTATTTATAAACCAACTGTTGAGCAATGTTTACCTATGGTCACAAGACTTGAAGAAACTTATGGGCCTATCTTGTTTTTAACCATGGTGGAAGACTATTCTTTGGTAAAATATGTGCTCAATTCCCTGCTGATTTATCTTATGGGGTGCCTAGATGTACCAGTCACCATTAAAGCTCAAGCAATTAAATTGTTGAGGCATTGCCTCTGGAGAGGCCCTGATTTGGAGGATCATAGGCCTGCCATGGTGGCATGGAGTACTGTGTGTAGGCCAAAGGACCAAGGAGGATTGGGAGTAATGGACAACTTTGTCCAAAACAAAGCTTTGCTACTCAAGAATTTGCACAAGTTTTATAACAGACACAACATCCCATGGGTTAACTTGATCTGCGAAGCATATTACAGTGATGGTTCACTGCCTGGCAACAGTTGGATAGGATCCTTTTGGTGGAAGGCTAATCTTAAGCTCATTGACAATTTCAAATCCATGGCCAGATGCCACATTGGAGATGGCAAAGTGCCTTTTTGGTCGATCTTTGGCACTCACCGCTTTGAGGACATGTTCCCTCATCTCTTTTCTTTTGTGAAAATAGAAACTCCAATTGTGCATTCCATTATTCACACCGATTATCCGGAAGATCTTTTCACTTACCTTTGACAATGCAAGCATTCCAAGAATTTGAAGAAATGGAAGACATATGTATAACTTTGAGGGTTACGAATATCTAGAATGCATGAGACACACGGAGCTATATTTGGGGAAGTGATCAATTCTCTGTTGCAAAGGCATATAAACTGATGATGGGAGTTAAAATAGTGCCACAACCATTTAACTGGATTTGGAATAGCTCTTGTCAACCCAAGCACAAGGTGTTTTTCGGGAGGCTACTACATGACAGACTCAATACCAGGAATCTTCTTAGAAGAAAATCATTTCATTTGGACAACTAAAATTGTGCTGTAAACAACTGCCAGTAGGAGGAAACACTGCAGCACCTCTTTTGGACATGTCCTTTTGTTGCACAGTGTTGGGACATGATTTGCCCCACTAGGTAGGCAAATGTCTCAGTTCTTGAAGCTTTTGCTGACCTAAAACTTAAACTTCATGTGCCTTTCTTCATGGAAATCATCATCCTAGCATCATGGGCCATCTGGATCTCCAGGAACAACCTCATTTTTTAAGACATCCAACCAAGCATTCAGGGATGGAAAGTCATCCTCTTGGAGGAGCTCAATATGCTTAGGTTAAGAATTAAGAAGAGCTATGCTAGGGCTTTCTGTCTCTGGCTTGATAATCTTGTCCTATAATCTTTTGTTTCTTAGTAGCTGCTAGCTTTTTGTTTCCTTCCTTCTTTCTTCCTTTCTTTCTTTCCTTCTTTTTTCTTTCCTTCTTTCTCTTTGTTTTTTTGGCTTAACTCAAGCCTTTTGTATAGCTGGACCTCTTTGTTTTCATATAAAAATTGCAGTGGGGTTTTGCCCTACTGTGTATAGTCAAAAAAAAATCTAGTCCTGTATGTTCTTGGTCTTCACAAAGATCTGCATGCAACCAAGGAGGCACCTCCCGAGCTTTGGTTCCAATGTGTTTGAGGGCGTTGGAACTCTCAGGCTCAAGGTTGGTAGCCCTTCCGGGGTTGGGCAAGTTGCCCCGACAAGGTTCTTGCCGGGGCTGTAGAGGCTGCCCCGGCAAGGGCCTTGCCGGGGGAGTTCACCTCACCCTTCTGCTCTTTGTGTTTATGACTTGGCGTTGGTCTGGTTGTCTTGTGGCTTTGCTTCCCCTGCCCCGCCAAGCGTGGCCAGGGGCGTGGGGCTGCGGCTGCCCGCGCACAAGTAAAGGGGTACAAAAAGGGACCCCTACTTTTTTACACCGACATGACTTGGCACATGTTCACGCATGTAGTTCAAAAAAATCAACATGGCCTCCACGATATTTATGTTCATGGTGATTTATATCCTACTCATGCTTGCACTCAATGTTGGTTAATCTCAATGCATGTTCATGACTGTTGTCGCTCTCTAGTTGGTCACTCCTCAATCTTTTGCTAGCCTTCACTTGTACTAAGCGGGAATACTGCTTATGCATCCACTTCCATAAACCCAAAGTTGTTCCATATGAGTCCACCATACCTACCTATATGCGTTATTTACCTGCCGTTCCAACTAAATTTGCATGTGCCATACTCTAAACCTTCAGAAAATAATCTGTTTTGTATGCCCGAATCGCTCATGTAGCGACTGGAGGCTGTCAGCATCTTCCATGCTAGGTAGGTTATTCTCATGATGAGTGCTGATTCACTTGTTATTCACGAGAAAGTGGCTGGTATTCGGGATGCCTAGTTCCATGCTCAAATCAAATCAAAATATAACTTCAAAGAAAACTCCCCAGGACTGTTGTTTGTATGGACGGTACTCGTTGTTTTGGACCAGCAATGGAATGTGCTTGTTGGTGGAGGGGGAGTAAAAACTTTACCATTCTATTTGGGAACCACCTGTAATGTATCTAGCATGGAAGATACCGAGATCTCTTGGTTGTTATGTTGACAATGAAAGCATACCGCTCAAAATATTATTCATCTATGTTTCAAGAAGCTTGAGCTCTGGCACCTCTGCAAATCCCTGCTTCTCTCTGCGAAGGGCCTATCTATTTACTTTTATTGCTGAGTTAACATCTTCTTATAAAAAGCACCAGTTAGAGAGCATCACTGTCATTTGTATGCGTTGTTATTAATTGATATTGAGTATGACTGTGAGTGGATCTCTTCTACCATGAATTACAATGCCTAGTCGGTCCTTGATCTTCAGGGGAGCTCTGCATTTATGTTTTGCGGTCTCACAAAGGGCTAGCGAGATACCATCTTGTTATATCATATCATGATTGTTTTGAAGAAGTGTTGCCATCCGAGATTTATTATTATTACTCGCTAGTTGATTATGCCATTGATATGAGTAAACGTGAGACCTAAATGTTATTGTGAATATGGTTAGTTCATAATCTTTGCTGAAAAACTGAATGTTGGCTTCACATATTTGCAACAACAAGATCAAACAGAGTTTGTAGAAGTTTTTCTTTATCACCTTCAGTTTGTCAACTGAATTGCTTGAGGACAAGCAATGGGTTAAGCTTGGGGGAGCTGATACGTCTCCATCGTATCTACTTTTCCAATCTCTTTTGCCCTTGTTTTGGACTCTAATTTACATGATTTGAATGGAACTAACCCGGACTGATGATGTTTTTAGTAGAATTGCCTTGGTGTTATTTTTATGCAAAAATAAAAGTTCACAGAATGACCTGAAACTTTCCGAAGAATATTTTTGGAATAAATAAAAAATATTGGTGAAAGAATCAACCAGAGGGGACCCACCGGCTGTCAAGGGTGGAGGGCGCCCCCCTAGGGCGCGCCTCCCTGCCTTGTGGGGCCCCTGGTCCTCCACCGACCTCAACTCCAACTCCATATATTCACTTTCGGGGAGAAAAAATGAGAGAGAAGGATTCATCGTGTTTTACGATATGGAGCCGCCGCCACCTCCTGTTCTTCATCGGGAGGACATATCTGGAGTCCGATCAGGGCTCTGGAGAGGGGGATTCGTTGCCATCATCATCACCAACCTTCCTCCATCACCAATTTAATGATACTCACCGCCGTGCATGAGTAATTCCATCGTAGGCTTGCTAGACGGTGATGGGTTGGATGGGATTTATCATGTAATCGAGGTCGTTTTGTTAGGGTTTGATGCCTAGTATCCACTATGTTCTGAGATTGATGTTGCTATGACTTTGCTATGCTTAATGCTTGTCACTAGGGCCCGACTGCCATGATTTCAGATCTGAATCTATTATGTTTTCATGAATATATTTGTGTTCTTGATCCTATCTTGCAAGTTGTAGACACCTATTATGAGTTATGATCCGCATACCCCGAGGTGACAACAATTGGGGTTCTTTCCAGTGATTACCGTAGTTTGAGGAGTTCATGTATTCACTAAGTGCTAATGCTTTGGCCCGGTTCTCTATTAAAAGGAGGCCTTAATATCCCTTAGTTTCCATTAGGACCCCGCTGCCACGGGAGGGTAGGACAAAAGATGTCATGCAAGTTCTTTTCCATAAGCACATATGACTATATTCGGAATACATGCCTACATTATATTCTTGAATTGGAGCTAGTTCTCTATCACCCTAGGTTATAACTGTTGCATGATGAATGCCATCCGACATAATTATCCATCATTGATCCATTGCCTATGAGCTTTTCACATACTGAACTTTGCTATGTTACTTTGTCATTGCCGCTGTTACAATTGCTACAAAACTGCTACTGTTACTTTTGCCACCATTATCGTTACTTCCATACTACTTTGCTACTAAATACTTTGCTGAAAATATGAAGTCTTTCAGGTGTGGTTGAATTGAAAATTCAGCTGCTAAACTTGAGAATATTCTTTGGCTCCCCTTGTATCGAATCAATAAATTTGGGTTGAATACTCTACCCTCGAAAATTGTTGCGATCCCCTATACTTGTGGTTTATCAACCGCATATAGGTAGGTACGGTGGACTCATATGGCAAAACTGTTTAAGGATTTTGGATGCACAAGCAGTATTCCCACTTAGTACAAGGGAAGGCTAGCAAATAGATTGAGAAGCATCCAACCAGGAAACAAAAAATCACATAAGCGAGCATTAAGCATAACTAACACCGAATAATGCACCACAAGTAAGATGTAATTTCATTGCATAACTATTGACTTTCGTGCTTTCATAGGGAATCATAGACCTTAACACGAATATTCTTACTAAAGCATAATTACTCACCAACATGACTCACATATTATTATCATCATATCACAAAACTATTACAAGCAATCAAGTTTATTTTTTCCAATGATCTTCATGAAAGTTTTTATTATATCCCTCTTGAATATCTATCACTTTGGGACTAGTTTCATATGTTTCTTTTGACAAGCTCAAAAAAATCTAAGTGAGGAACATGAGCATAAATTTTTTCATCTCTCAAAATAATTTAAGTGGAGCATGAGAGAATTTCTTCAAAAAATTACTAACTCTCAAATAAGTCTAAGTGAAACATGAGAGTATTTCTTCAAAAATATTAAAGCACACCATGCTCAAAAAGATATAAGAGAAGCACCAGAGCAATTCCATAGCTCAAAAAATTTAAGTGAGGCATAAAGAGCAATTATAACGAATCATAACGTAATTTTGGCTCTCTCAAATAGGTGTGTCCAGAAAGGATAGATGACACAAACTGAAAAGCAAAACCAGCAAAGACTCATATAATAAAAGACGCTCCAAGCAAAACTCATGATATGTGACGAATAAAAATATAGCTCCAAGTAAAATACCGATGGTCGTCAGAAGAAAGAGGGGATGCCACTCGGGGGCATCCCCAAGCTTAGTTGCTTGTTTCTCTTTGGATAATAACTTGGGGTGCCATGGGGCATCCCCAAGCTTAGGCTCTTCTTACTCCTTATTCCTTCATCCATTGTGATCTCACCCAAAAGTTGAAAACTTCAATCACACAAAACTCAACAAAACCTTCATGAGATCCGTAAGTATAAGAAACCAAATCACTACTCTAAGTAATGTTGCAAACCCATTCATATTTTATTTTTGCATTATATCTACTTTATTCCAACTTTGTTATGGCTTATACCCCCGATAAAGTCCATAGATTCATCAAAATAAGCACACAACGCAAAGAAAACAGAATCTATCAAAAACAGAACAGTATGTAGCAATCTGAAAACTTAGTATACTTCTGTAACTCCAAAACTTTTGAAAAATTAGGAAGATGTAGGAAACTTGTATATCAATGTTGTGTCAAAAATTCATAAGCTTTCGCCACTTCTGTGATTTTTGAAAAGTATTTTACTAGACACAAAATTTTATGTTTTCCAACAAGATCAAATCAACTATCACCACACATGATCCCAAAGTCTTTGCTTGGCCCAAACACTAAATTAAACATAAAAACCACAATCACAACAAAGGCATAATTGGGCAAACACTCAAAAACAGAAAGAAAAAGGAAAAAAATAAAATTTATTCATTGAATTGCCTCCCAACAAGCGCTATCGTTTTACGCCCCTAGCTAGGCATAATAACTTTGATGATGCTCGCATGAAAGACAAGAATTGAAACAAAAGAGAGCATCATAACACATGTGACAAACACATTTAAGTCTAACATACTTTCGACGCATTGGGATTTTATAAGCAAACAAGTTATCAAGACAAGAAATATATAGCATACGCAAGGAAGAATAAAGAAACAATAACAATCTCAACATAACGAGAGGTAAATTAGTAACATGAAAATTTCTACAACCATATTTTACTCTCTCATAATAATTACATGTAGGATCATACTCAAATTCAACAATATAGCAATCATATAAAATTTTCTTTTCATGATCCACATGCATAAAAGTTTTATAACATTCCAATATAGTGGGATTAACATCAACTAAAGTCATGACCTCTCCAAACCCACTTTCATCAAAAAAAATCTAAGATAGAACACTCTCCATATATGTGGGATTATATTTACCTAAAGTTGACGCTCTTCCAAACCCACTATCAATATTATTGCAAACATTATTATCAATATCATATTCATCATCATGAGGCTTAAATAAATTCTCAAGATCATAAGAAGAATCACCCCAATCATGATCATTCCAATAAGTAATGGACATAGAAAAATTAGCATCCCCAAGCTTGGGGTTTTCATATTATTAGCACAATTGACATTAATAGAATTTATAGTAAAATCATTGCAATCATGCTTTTAGTCCAAGGAGCTATCATGAATCACTTTATAATTTCTTCATCACAATTTTCAGATTCATGAATCTCAAGAAAAACTTCATAAAGATAATCTAGTGAACTACAAACTTGGTTCATCATAATTGGATTTTAAAAATATTAGCAAGTGGATGAGGATCCATATCAATAAATTTTTAGCAAGCGAAGATGCAAGCAAATAGATGGCACATGGCAACACAAGCAAACAAAAGATCGAATGAGAAAAAGGCAAACAAAAAAGAGTGTGATGTAACATCCCAAATTTCCCTATTTGGAATGTTTTACAATAATAGCTAAGCATCCTATGCATCCTATTTGAATTTGAATACCATTTGGAGTTTCAGAGAGTTTTGAATTTGAAATTTGAATTCCAAACTTTGGCATGTGGGAAACCATTCCAAAACCAAGCCTGATAAATACTTGATCAAAAGTATGAGAGGAGCAAACATGACACTCCAAAAATATCAGAGGAAACAATGCCAAAAGAATTGGATTCAAATCTGAATTTTATTTGAATTTGAAAAAAATGGATTTTCATAAAGTTTGGATTTTGGCTTTGGAAAAATGTTCAAATGAAAGGGAATATTCCCCTGATCATTTTGGTATATATATACCCTATATAAAATATTATTAGTTTAGGTTTTATTTTGGTTTTGTTTTTATTAAATAAATAAAGAAAAATCTTTCGGGCGCCAGCCAGGCCACCCAGGCCCAGCCAGCGCCACCTCACCTCACCCCCTCCCGGCAACTGGCCCAGCCAACCGGCCCACTAGGCCACTGAGCCAGCCCAACAAGACACACCCGCGCCTCGCCTCGAATCCCTAGGATCCGGTCGCCCACCAAACCCCCTCCTCTCTCTCACTGACCCGTGGCCCCACCCCGTCATCTTCCCCCTCGCCCACGAAACGGACCTCGCCGGAGATCCGCCGGATCCCGAAGGATCCGGATCCCGACACCCCGATGCCCTTCGCCCTCGCCCGACCCCTGGCTATATAAGCCAGAGGCCCCGCACCCCATTCCCCCCCTTAGCCACGCCGAGCCTCTCTCCTCTCTCTCCGGAAGCTCGCCGGAGCCCGAGCTCAACCCCGCCGCCAAACCCTCGCCGTCGCCGCCTGGTGCCCCGAACCTCACCAACCCCACGAACCCTTCCCGAGCTTCCCGCGTCTCCCGACGTCTCCCAAGCTCGCCGGCCTTGCTCCCCGAGCACTCTCGCCGCCGCCCGCCGACGTCGCCGAGTCCGTGAGTCCCGGCTTTCCCTCCACCGTCCGATCCCAATCGGGTGGCTAGGATTAAAGCCCCAGAGGCACGTTTTGTTAGAAAACCGGCCGCCCGCCATGGTTTATTTTAGTTAGATTTATTTATTTAGGCGGTTCGTTTTAGTTAAACCCTAGGCCCATTTAGTCTATCGGCGCCTAGTGCATGCTTTAGGCCCATTGGGCATTTTTTCTTTATTTAGATTTTCTGTTTTAGCGATTTGTTCCAAATTTCAAAAATGTATATCTTTTGCTCTGTTTAATATTTTTGAGTGATTCTTTTTTGTTGGATTGCAAATTTTATGTAGTTTCTGAAAAACATATATTTAGCTATGTTAAAAATAATTAAAAATGCTTTAATATTATTTTAGTCAGAATAGCAAATCTGCTATAGTTTTAGTTAGAAAAATTATTTTTGCATGATTCTTTTGCAATCACTTTATTTTGTTATTGCCAAACCCTAGAAATTAACTTTGGTATTTTAGGATTAATAAATAATTAATTCTAGGCAGAAACCTATTAATCCTAATTAATTGATTAGTTCTGTTTTCCTAATTAATTAATTAGTAAATTAATTTATTTTTAACTTGTGATTAGTTATTCTAGGTTAGTTTCTGTCATTCCATTAGATGAACTTTTATTTACAATTAATAAAAGTTTTAAATTAATTTTCCTAATAGAAATTGGATTAGGCCTAAAGTGAGTTTTATAATAGCTATTTAATTAATTCTTTTTGCTCCTAGTTGCTTAGTTAATCCTTTTCTGTTAAGTTAACCTAAAACCATGATTAGGTCATATTGAGGAATTTTGTTAAATAAAACTATTTATGCTATTGTTTGGAATAGGGAAAACTTTGAATTTGATTTCCTTGAGTTTTCCTTTTGATTTGGTTTTGATTGTTTGGTTGTGTTATGTTATCTTTGTTATCTTGTGTGATCCTCTTGCTTTGTACTTATTATGTCATTGTTTGTCTCGGTAGAGTTCCTGAGTCTGAAGCTTGCTACTCGACTCTTTAGCTTACGAGGATCATCGGCAAGGCAAGTTTTGATCATGTTATTTCTATACCTATGTTTTGTGCATTAGTAGTTGTCACCACCCCACCATTGCATGCAGTAGTGATAATCTTGAAGTCATTAAACTTGAGTAGTATCATGTGGTAGGATGAACCAATCCCCTTGTTACCATGGCCCCGGGACGTAGTAGTTATTTTGCTATGCTCGTAGACGGGATTTGGGATGAGTGAAATTCATAAGTAAGATGTGAGAGTCAATGATGATGATGATGACCCCATGGACTACAATGATCAAGATGGACTTCGGAAAATCACTACTGGGTGGAGGACGGTTGACGGGCACCCTGGAGCACCCAGTGGTGGCCGGGATGCATGGAGAAGCGCCATGACATCCTGCGGAAAGCTTCACCCAGCCACGAAGAGAAGGATGGATGCCCCATGACCGAAGCTTACTGTGCAGCCGCAAGCCATTATGGGCTCTGGCTGGGTTGACCCTTGTAGTGAAGCTGGCTGGGCGGTACTACGAGAAGTAGACGAGCGGTAGGGTTGGATGGGTACCGGCGCGGGGCGGAAGAACTCTTTGGAAGACCCTGTTTCATTCGTCCGTCTTCAAACACCATGAAGTCGAAGACTTTAAAGGAGGAATGATTCTTGCGGGAAAGTCGCAAACCTCTGCAGAGTGTTATAACCTAATCGATTAGCCGTGTCCCGATTCACGGACATTTGAGCATCTGGACCCTGGAAGTATTCGGATATCTCAACACTTAACTCTAATGAATTAATTTGATGGGTTTATGACTTAATAATAATTTGGGAACGAGATATTGGTTGGCGGAACCATCTCAATAACTACCAACAATTTGTAGTAATTTGCAAGATAGTCCACTGTAGTAGGATAAAATTGGCTTTACGCAAAAAATGATGAAACTTAGAGCTCCACAGCCAAATATGCATATAGAGTTAGTAACTTTATTATTGTTGTTCTTCATAACTTGCCACTTATTCCATAAGCTGACCTACATGGCTGCAACGTATTATGTTGCGTAGATATATTCGATCAGGAGTGAGGCTACGCTCCGCGCTTGGCGATTGCCCTTTGAGTCGGATGGACTCGCTTTACCTCGGCGCTTCCGCAGCATTTTAGTTTATTTCTCATGAGTTGGCCTTGAGCCGAATTTATTCCTTGTAATAAAGACTCTATATGAGAATCGATTAATGATATTCAGGTGTGATTGAACTTTGATTACTTTATCGATGTCTTCGTGAGTACCAAAGATGATCTTGGGATGGTATGCATACGAGATTTGACCGATTTTGGGTCAGGTCGCTCTGAGATGGTATCGAGCACACGCCGACCGTGAGATCGTAACCCCTAGGATCGGAAAGCCATAGCGAGACCATTTACTTTGAACCCTCTTTCATTCTATAATTCTTCTCCGATCTATTCGACTCTTCTCTCCTTTGCAACATTCTAGATGGCCGTCGAGTTCACCCCAGTTTTGCTACGGAGTTACGCCAGCCCGATGAGGCGATGCCCTTCGGAAGGAAGCTGGTCGAGATGGTGAAGCTGCTGAAGATTGCTCGCCCTCGATCCTTTGGGAAACCCACTAATGCACTTCCGACGGACACCCGCTACAGGATTGAGGTGCATATCCCAGGGAGGACCTTTGGAGGACGCACGGAACCTATCAACTTTGAGTTCACCGAGTTCAACTGGATCATCGGAAGAGACGTGGCGATCTACCGAGCACTTGGACATCTCCGAGAGGAGTACAGGACTGAGCTCGATCACTCGGACCTCGCCATGGTTTCTCGCAGGGCAAGGAATGGAGATATCATCCGTACCATCGAGGACGATTCCACTCTCTCGTACATTCAGGATCTGGAGTGTCTTCTCAGGACACGGGAGATTCAGGCTCGCCGTAACTCGAAGACACACCGGAAGCTTTTGTTCCGCGAACTGGAACTGGAGGAGAAGGCTCGCGCAGACTTCCTTGGCCATGAGGAAGAAATCACTGACTTCATGGAGATTGTCGACGACCTGAAGATGAAGCTTGCCGCGATTGAGGAAAAGATGGACTTGGGTGAAGACCTTTACCCGAGTGGAGATGAAGCACCCCTTGTGAGCAATGATCAGGATTTCGAAGGGAGTACCACTGAAGGAAACCCCAAGAGGAGGCGCCACTGATGCAGACTTTTTAGTCGACCACCATGTTATCTTTTATTTTCCTTTTTCGTCGATCAGTTAGGCCGATGTTTTCCTTTCAATGAGTCATGAGCTTTTGTAATCGAGTTTGAACCATGTTTGAGTGGAATGAATAAATGATTGGTGTGTTATGATTGTGCATTCATATGGGTAGTGTTATTTCTCATAGACCCTTGTTCTATTCTAATTTTCTCATCCACTCCAAAACCCCAGATGCCTCAGAGGCGTGACACTTTGGTTTCCGCCGAGCTCACCCAGCTGCTCCAAAGCAGCAGAATGCATCGATGCAGCTCGATTCGAATCGAAACAACCCGCCAACAATCCACCGCCACCACCACCCACCGTGGACAACTTGACTCGATTTACGAGGTTGAATCCGCGGTGTTCTCTAGTAGCACCGAGCCGATTGTGGTGACGGTCGGCTCCATAAGATTGGAAGAGAGCTAGTCACCGTTGGATGCACCGATCTTTGAGAAGGTGCGCTTTGCAGCGCATCAACTGGATCGACCTGCAGCTTCTTGGTGGGAGAATTACACCACCACTTTTCCTTTGGGTGGCATCACTTGGGATCAATTCCAGCGGGCCTTCGCCGCTCATGTCTCATCTGGAGCCATGAGTGCGAAGAAGCGTGAGTTCGAAACTTGCGCCCGGGAATCGTCTTGTGGCACGATCGTGGAGGAATTCAGCAAGCTTGCTCGCTATGCCCCGACGATGTGGCCACCGATGCCGCCAAGCGGAGAAGTTCCTTGAGGACTAAATGATGAATTAAGCATGCAGCTTATTGTGGCTACTTTCAACAACTACCGGAGCTGGTAGACAAGGCCACCATCCTGGAAGGCAAGCAGCAGCAGATAGAGAGCCGCAAGAGGAAGTACAGCCGGGGAAGCACAATTCAGGGAGCTCAGTGAAGCCCGCTATGCACCGTACTCAGGAGGGCACATCCATCATAACCATGGAGGTCATAACCATGGTGGAAATGGAAACAACCGCAGCCAGACAACAAGTCAGGCCATGGCAATGGCAATGGCGATGGTAATGGCAATCAGCACCGTTCTGCCCGGCTCAAGGATCTGAGCCACATCACCGCTTCAAGTGCCGAAGACAGGCACTCGCCACCGACTGCCCGGAGGCCAAGCGGAGAACGGAATGGCAATGGAGGCTCAGCGAAGAAGCCCAATCCCTTCCCTCGTGCTCAAGTGAATCACATCGGCGTGGAGAACGTCTATGATCAGCCGGAACAACTGTGGTTGGTAAGTTTTATTGAATTCACGTTCAGTTTTGGTTCTGCTTTGATTACGGTGCAACGCATTCATTCATATCAAGGGTAGTTGTGGATAAGTACGGATTCGCACTAGAACCCTTAGAAGCCCCCTCCTCCGTCGGTTCAGCAGAGGAGAAATGATGGCAGGTTTAAGCTGTCTGCAAACCTCAACATCGGGAACCACAAATTTCCGTAGAACTCATAGTGTTGGAAACGCAGACTTTGGATGTAATCCTAGGCATGGATTGGTTGTCAAAGTATGAAGGAACATTGATCGTGCCGAGAAGTCTATTCTGCTCACCACCGGGGAGCGTAAGAGGATCAAGTATGTAGCCAGCACCGCCAGATGAAGAATCAGTGCATTCCCTCACGGGAGTTGTTCAGAGGAAGTGCACATGGTGCAAGAATTTCCGATGTGTTCCCGG
This sequence comes from Aegilops longissima, assembly GCA_021605205.1. Lineage (NCBI taxonomy): Eukaryota > Viridiplantae > Streptophyta > Magnoliopsida > Poales > Poaceae > Aegilops > Aegilops longissima. Next base: position 351,428,255 of record CM038676.1, on the reverse strand, counting down.
AGGAATTACGGTGAATGCCACGGACGAGACATTGAGTTTCGATCGAGTTATTGCCAAGACAGCCCCAATATCCAAGAGACCTTATCGGATGCCACCGAATGAGTTGAAAGAGATCAAGGAACAAATAAATGAGTTATTGGAGAAAGGATATATTCGTCCAAGCTCATCACCTTGGGGAGCCCAGTTCTTTTGGTAGAGAAGAAGGATGGAAGCTTGAGGATGGTTGTGGATTACCGTGCATTGAGCGAAGTAACCATCAAGAACAAGTACCCTCTGCCGATGATCAATGACTTGTTTGATCAGCTTGTTGGAGCCAAGGTATTCTCTAAGATCGATCTTGATCGGGGTATCACCAGTTGAAAATTCGTGAGAAGGATATACCCAAAACAGCATTCACCACCAGGTATGGTTTATACGAGTATACCGTCATGTCATTTGGATTGACTAATGCTCCTGCATACTTCATGAATTTGATGAACAAGGTATTCATGGAGTACTTGGACAAGTTTGTCGTGGTGTTCATCGATGACATATTGATATTCTCCAAGAGCGAGGAAGAGCATAAGGAACATTTGCGTCTAGTTCTGGAGAAACTTCGAGAACATCAGCTGTATGCCAAATTCAGCAAATGTGAATTTTGGTTGAAGGAAGTTGGATTCCTCGGACATGTTATTTCAGGAGAAGGAATAGCAGTTGATCCCGCCAAGGTTGAATCACCACCGATTGGCGATCACCCACCTCGATCAAGGAGATCCGCAGATTTTCTCGGACTTGCAGGATACTATCGGAGGTTCATTGAGAACTTCTCGAAGATTGCCAAGCCCATGACCGAGCTATTGAAGAAGGAAGCCAAGTATGTTTGGACCGAGGAATGTGAGGCCAGTTTTCAGAATTGAAGAAACGGTTGGTCACAGCTCGGTATTGATATTGCGGACATACATAAGGAATACCAGGTCTATTGTGGCGCTTCTCGTCAAGGACTCGGAGGAGTATTGATGCAGGAAGGTAAGGTTGTAGCGTATGCCTCCGGACAGCTCGGCCTCATGAGATGAATTATACCACGCATGATTTGGAGTTAGCAGTCAGTAGTGCATGCACTCAAGACTTGGAGACATTTCCTCATTGGAAATCGTTGTGATGTCTATCTGGATCACAAGAGTTTGAAATATATCTTCACGCAGAAGGAATTGAACCTCGAGCGGAGGAGATGGCTAGAGTTGATAAAGGACTACGACATGAGATTGCATTACCACCTGGTAAGGCCAATGTTGTAGCAGATGCTTTGAGCCGTAAGAGTTATGTGAACACTCTTACGGCAGGAGGATTACCCGAGTTGGTTGATGACCTCGTAGATCTCCGATGGAGATAGTTCGAAAGGATTTGTTGCAACCTCGGAAGTTCAGTCCACCTTGACCGAAAGGATTCGTGAAGCCCGAAGTCGGACAAGGAAATCGATGAGATTAAGCAAAAGATGGAGGATGGAAAAGCTAAAGGATTCGAAAGGATGAACATGGAACTATATGGTTTGAGGATCGTATTTATGTGCCCAATGATCCCGAGCTCGAAGCTAATTCTTGAGAAGCTCATGATTCACCGTACTCGATTCACCCGGCAACACCAAGATGTACCGGATTTGAAGCAAAATTTCTGGTGGACAGGAATGAAGAAGGACATTGCCGAGTACGTGGCCGTGTCGATGTTTGCCAGCGTGTAAAGGCGAACATCGAAGCCAGCAGGTTACTTCAACCTTTGCCGATTCGATTGGAAATGGGAGAAACTTGGTATGGATTTCATCACAGGACTACCCAGGACCCGTTCAGGTTATGATTCTATCTGGGTAGTGGTTGATCGTTTGACCAAGGTAGCTCATTTCATTCCCGTGAAGACTACCTATACCAGTGCCAAGTTGGCCAAGATATACATGACCAGGATCGTATGTCTGCATGGAGTTCCGAGGAAAATCGTGTCGATAGAGGAACGCAGTTTACCTCAAAGTTTTGGAAGCAATTGCATGAAACTTTGGAGTGCGAGGCTGGAATTGATCAGCCTTTCATCCGCAGATGATGGACGGACCGAGAGAGTCAATCAGATTCGGAGGACATGTTGAGAGCTTGTGTGCTAGACTATGGGTCTAGCTGGGATGATAACTTGCCTTACGCAGAGTTCTCGTACAACAACAGTTATCAAACCAGTTTGAAGATGGCCCCTTCCGAAGCTCTATACGGAAGGAGGTGTAGAACACCATTGCTGTGGGATAGCGTTGGAGATCGATCACTTTTCGTTCCGATCTTATCAAGGATTCGAAGAGAAAGTCAAGCTGATTCGAGACCGGCTCAAGATAGCACAGATCCACGACGAAGAGTTATGCCGACGATGGCGCAAGGAGGTGACTTACGAAGTGGGAGACCGAGCATATCTTCGTGTATCTCCACTTCGTGGAATCAAGAGGTTTGGAGTCAAGGAAAGTTAGCACCCGATTCATTGGCCCTACAAAATCCTCGAGCGTCGTGGAGAAGTTGCATATAAGTTGGAATTGCGGAAGGATTGTCCGGAGTTCATGATGTCTTTCACGTTTCTCGCTTGAAGAAGTGCCATGCGCACATGGCGATGTTCCGTTGAGAGACACACGGTGCCCTAGAGGCCATACAGCTTGACGGTGATTTAACTTACAAGGAGACACCGTCAAAATTCTCGAGACTGCAAGCAGAGTCACCCGCAGCAAAGTCATCAAGTTTTGCAAGGTCTTGTGGAGTCACCACACCGAGGAAGAAGCCACACAGGAGCGTGAAGAAGATCTTCGTCGAGACCATCCGCACCTATTTGCTAGCCAACCCGAATCTCGAGGGCGAGATTCATCTTAAGGTGGGTAGGTTTGTAACATCCCAAATTTCCCTATTTGGAATGTTTTACAATAATAGCTAAGCATCCTATGCATCCTGTTTGAATTTGAATACCATTTGGAGTTTCAGAGAGTTTTGAATTTGAAATTTGAATTCCAAACTTTGGCATGTGGGAAACCATTCCAAAACCAAGCCTGATAAATACTTGATCAAAAGTATGAGAGGAGCAAACATGACACTCCAAAAATATCAGAGGAAACAATGCCAAAAGAATTGGATTCAAATCTGAATTTTATTTGAATTTGAAAAAAATGGATTTTCATAAAGTTTGGATTTTGGCTTTGGAAAAATGTTCAAATGAAAGGAATATTCCCTGATCATTTTGGTATATATATACCCTATATAAAATATTATTAGTTTAGGTTTTATTTTGGTTTTGTTTTATTAAATAAATAAAGAAAAATCTTTGAGCCACCAGCCACCCAGTGCCCAGCCAGCCCACCTCACCTCACCCTCTCATAATCGCCCAGCCAACCGGCCCACTAGGCCACAGGCCAGCCAGCAAGACACCCACCCCCTCCCGAATCCCTAGGATCCGGTCGCCCGCCAAACCCCCCTCCTCTCTCTCAGCGACCGTGGCCCCACCCGTCATCTTCCCCTCGCCCACGAACGGACCTCGCCGGAGATCCGCCGGATCCCGAAGGATCCGGGATCCCCGACAGCCCCCGATGCCCTTCCGCCCCTCGCCCGACCCCCTGGCTATATAAGCCAGAGGCCCCGCACCCCATTCCCCCCTTAGCCACGCCGGAGCCTCTCTCCCTCTCTCTCCCGAAGCACGCCGGAGCCCGAGCTCAACCCCGCCGCCAAAACCCTCGCCGTCGCCGCCCTAGTGCCCCCCGAACCTCCCCGACACCACCGAACCCTTCCCGAGCTTCCCGCGTCTCCCGACGTCTCCCAAGCTCGCCGGCCTTGAAGCCCCGAGCACTCTCGCCGCCGCGCGGCGTCGCCGAGTCCGTGAGTCCCGGCTTTCCCTCCACCGTCCGATCCCAATCGGGTGGCTAGGATTAAAGCCCCAAGAATACGTTTTGTTAGAAAACCGCCGCCCATGTGGTTTATTTTAGTTAGATTTATTTATTTAGGCGGTTCGTTTTAGTTAAACCCTAGGCCCATTTAGTCTATCGGCGCCTAGTGCATGATTTAGGCCCATTGGGCATTTTTCTTTATTTAGATTTTCTGTTTTAGCGATTTGTTCCAAATTTCAAAAATGTATATCTTTTGCTCTGTTTAATATTTTTGAGTGATTCTTTTTTGTTGGATTGCAAATTTTATGTAGTTTCTGAAAAACATATATTTAGCTATGTTAAAAATAATTAAAATGCTTTAATATTATTTTAGTCAGAATAGCAAATCTGCTATAGTTTTAGTTAGAAAAATTATTTTTGCATGATTCTTTTGCAATCACTTTATTTTGTTATTGCCAAACCCTAGAAATTAACTTTGGTATTTTAGGATTAATAAATAATTAATTCTAGGCAGAAACCTATTAATCCTAATTAATTGATTAGTTCCTGTTTTCCTAATTAATTAATTAGTAAATTAATTTATTTTAACTTGTGATTAGTTATTCTAGGTTAGTTTCTGTCATTCCATTAGATGAACTTTTATTTACAATTAATAAAAGTTTTAAATTAATTTTCCTAATAGAAATTGGATTAGGCCTAAAGTGAGTTTTATAATAGCTATTTAATTAATTCTTTTTGCTCCTAGTTGCTTAGTTAATCCTTTTCTGTTAAGTTAACCTAAAACCATGATTAGGTCATATTGAGGAATTTTTGTTAAATAAAAACTATTTATGCTATTGTTTGGAATAGGGAAAAACTTTGAATTTGATTTCCTTGAGTTTTCCTTTTTGATTTGGTTTTGATTGTTTGGTTGTGTTATGTTATCTTTGTTATCTTGTGTGATCCTCTTGCTTTGTACTTATTATGTCATTGTTTGTCTCGGTAGAGTTCGAGTCTGAAGCTTGCTACTCGACTCTTTAGCTTACGAGGATCATCGGCAAGGCAAGTTTTGATCATGTTATTTCTATACCTATGTTTTTGTGCATTAGTAGTTGTCACCACCCCACCATTGCATGCAGTAGTGATAATCTTGAAGTCATTAAACTTGAGTAGTATCATGTGGTAGGATGAACCAATCCCTTGTTACCATGGCCCGGGACGTAGTAGTTATTTTGCTATGCTCGTGACGGGATTTGGGATGAGTGAAATTCATAAGTAAGATGTGAGAGTCAATGATGATGATGATGACCCCATGGACTACAATGATCAAGATGGACTTGGAAAATCACTCTTGGGTGGAGGACGGTTGACGGGCACCTGGAGCACCCAGTGGTGGCGGGATGCATGGAGAAGCGCCATGACATCCTGCGGAAAGCTTCACCCAGCCACGAAGAGAAGGATGGATGCCCCATGACCGGAAGCTTACATGCAGCCGCAAGCCATTATGGGCTCTGGCTGGGTTGACCCTTGTAGTGAAGTCTGGCTGGGCGGTACTACGAGAAGTAGACGAGCGGTAGGGTTGGATGGGTACGGCGGTGGCGGAAGAACTCTTTGGAAGACCCTGTTTCATTAGTCCGTCTTCAAACACCATGAAGTGCGAAGACTTTAAAGGAGGGAATGATTCTTGCGGGAAAGTCATAAACCTCTGCAGAGTGTTATAACCTAATCGATTAGCCGTGTCCCGATTACGGACATTTGAGCATCTGGACCTCGGAAGTATTCGGATATCTCAACACTTAACTCTAATGAATTAATTTGATGGGTTTATGACTTAATAATAATTTGGGAACGAGATATTGGTTGGCGGAACCATCTCAATAACTACCAACAATTTGTAGTAATTTGCAAGATAGTCCACTGTAGTAGGATAAAATTGGCTTTACGCAAAAAATGATGAAACTTAGAGCTCCACAGCCAAATATGCATATAGAGTTAGTAACTTTATTATTGTTGTTCTTCATAACTTGCCAGCTTATTCCATAAGCTGACCTACATGGCTGCAACGTATTATGTTGCAGAGATATATTCGATCGAGTGAGGCTACGCTCCGCGCTTGGCGATTGCCCTTTGAGTCGGATGGACTCGCTTTACCTCGGCGCTTCCGCAGCATTTTAGTTTATTTCTCATGAGTTGGCCTTGAGCCGAATTTATTCCCTTGTAATAAAGACTCTATATGAGAATCGATTAATGATATTCAGGTGTGATTGAACTTTGATTACTTTATCGATGTCTTGTGAGTACCAAATGATCTTGGGATGGTATGCATACGTAGATTTGACCGATTTTGGGTCAGGTCGCTACATGTGAATAAAAAGGCATTTTTGTGAAGTGGGGGAGATGAAAAGGAGAGGCAAATGGAAAATAATGTAATTTACAAGGAGATGAGATTTGTGATTAGGTACCTGACAGATGTTGATGATGTCTCCCCGGCAACGACACCAAAAATCCTTTCTTGATGGCTCGTGTCTGCAACAGTATTTTCCCCGAAGTGGAAGGGATGATGTAGCACAATTATGGTAGGTATTTTCCTCAGTGATGAGACCAAGGTTATCGAACCAGTAGGAGAACCAAGCAACACTATTTAAACGGTACCTGCACACAAAGAACAAATACTTGCAACCCGACATGTAAGAGGAGTTGTCAATCCCTCCCGGGTAAAAGATAGATTGGTTTGTAGTAGATTGGATAAATAGATCTCGCGGAAACGCGAAATAAAATAAATAAATAAAAATGCAGCAAGGAATTTTTGGGTTTTTGGAATAATAGATCTGAAAATAAAAGTGGCAAATAATAGATCGGAAAGCAAATATGATAAAGAATAGACCCGGGGCCGTAGATTTCACTAGTGGCTTCTCTCGATAAAAATAACATACGGCGGGTAAACAAAGTACTGTTGGGCAATTGATAGAACTTCAAATAATTATGATGATTGATACATCTCCAATGTATCTATAATTTTTTATTGTTCCATGATATTATATTATCTATTTTGGATGTTTTATATGCATTACTATGCTATTTTATATTATTTTTGGGACTAACCTATTAACCTAGAGCCTAGTGCCAGTTTTTGTTTTTTCCTTGTTTTTTAGTTTCGCAGAAAAGAAATACCAAACGGAGTCCAAACGGAATAAGACCTTCGCGATGATTTTTCTGGGACCAGAAGACGCCCAGGACACTTGAAGATCAAGTTGGAGGAGCCATGAGGCGGCCACAAGGGTGGAGGGCGCACCGAGGGGGTAGGGCGCGACCCCATACCTTGTGCCCCCCCCCCCCCCCCATGACTCCCCTGACCTAATTCCTTCGCCTATATATTCACATATATTCCCAAACCACCAGAGGCATCCACGAAAACACTTTTGCACCGCCGCAACCTTCTGTTCTCGTGAGATCCCATCTAGGGGCCTTTTCCGGCATCCTGCCGGAGGGGGATTCGATCACGGAGGGCTTCCACATCAACTCTATTTCCCTTCTGATGAAGCATGAGTAGTTTACCTCAGACCTACGGGTCCATAGCTAGTAGCTAGATGGCTTCTTCTCTCTCTCTCTCTCTTTAATTCTCAATACCATGTTCAACTTGATGTTCTTGGAGACCTATCTGATGTAATCTTATTTTGCGGTGTGTTTGTGGAGATCCAATTAATTGTGGATTTATGATTAGCTTATCTATGAATATTATTTGAATCTTCTCTTAATTCTTTTATGCATGATTAGCTTATCTATGAATATTATTTGAATCTTCTCAATACAATGTTCTCCCCCTCTCTCGTGGAGATCTATTCGATGTAATCTTCTTTTTGCGGTGTGTTTGTTGAGACCGATGAATTATGGGTTTATGATCAAGTTTATCTATGAACAATATTTGAATCTTCTCTGAATTCTTTTATGTATGATTGGTTATCTTTGCAAGTCTCTTCGAATTATCAGTTTGGTTTGGCCAACTAGATTGGTTTTTCTTGCAATGGGAGAAGTGCTTAGCTTTGGGTTCAATCTTGTGATGTCCTTTCCCAGTGACAGTAGGGGCAGCAAGGCACGTATTGTATTGTTGCCATCGAGGATAAAAAAGATGGGGTTTACATCATATTGCTTGAGTTTATTCCTCTACATCATGTCATCTTACTTAATGCGTTACTCTGTTCTTCATGAACTTAATACTCTAGATGCAGGCATGAGTCGGTAGATGTGTGGAGTAATAGTAGTAGATGCAGAATCATTTCAGTCTACTTGACATGGACGTGATGTCTATATTCATGATCATTGCCTTAGATATCGTTTTAACTTTGCGCTTTTCTATCAATTATTCGACAGTAATTTGCTCACCGACCCTATTATTTGCTATCTTGAGAGATGCCACTAGTGAAACCTATGGCCCCGGGGTCTATTTTCTATCATATAAGTTCAATTTTCCATCGTATTAGTTTCCGATATACTATTTTGCAATCTTTTACTTTCGGATCTATAAACCAAAAATACCAAAAATATTTACTTTACCTTTAGTTTATTTTCATCTATCGCTATCAGATCTCACTCTTGCAAGAAGGGATTGACAACCCCTTTATCGCGTTGGGTGCAAGTTGTTTGATAGTTTGTGCAAGTATTAGGTGATTTGTGCATTGTCTCCTACTGGATTGATACCTTGGCTCTCTAACTAAGGGAAATACTTATCTCTACTTTGCTGCATCACCCTTTCCTCTTCAAGGGAAAAACCAATGCAAGCTCAAGAAGTAGCAATGATATCCATGCAATGATCATTACACAGGCATCACGTCCAAGATTAGTAGACCGACTCCTTCCTGCATCTACTACTATTACTCCACACATCGACCGCTATCCATCATGCATCTAGTGTATTAAGTTCATGAAAAAATGGAGTAATGCAATAAGAACGATAACATGATGTAGACAAGATCTATTCATATAGGAATAGACCCCATCCTGTTATCCTTAATGGAAATGATCAATACGTGTCTTGTTGCCCCTTCTATCACTGGGAAAGAACACCGCACGACCGAACCCATCACAAAGCATCTCCTCTCATGGCAAGAAAAAATTATCTAGTCGGCCTACCTAAACCAAAGATTCGAAGAAGAAATACGAGGCTATAAGTAATCATGCATATATAAGAGATCAAAACTCAAATAACTTTCATGGACAAAATAGATCTGATCATAAACTCAAAGTTCATCGGATCCCAACAAACACACCGCAAAAATAGTTACATCAAATAGATCTCTGAGAGACCATTGTATTGAGAATCAAAAGAGAGAGAGAGAGAGAGATAGAGAGAGAGAGAGAGAGCCATCTAACTACAGCCTATGCACCCGTAGGTCTACAATGAAATACTCATGCATCATCGGAGAGCCACCAATGAGGATGATGAACCCCTCCATGATGGTGTCTAGATTGGATCTGGTGGTTCTGGAACTTGCAGCGGCTGGAATTGTGTTTTGTTGACTCCCCTAGGGTTTTTGGATTTTTGGGGTATTTATAGAGCAAAGAGGCGGTGCGGGAGGTGGCCGAGGTGGGCACAACCCACCAGGGCGCGCCTGGGCCCCCAGGCGCGCCCAGGTGGATTGTGCTCCCCTTGAAGCCCCCCTCTAGTACTTCTTTGTCCCAACAAGCGTCATATGGTCCAGAAGAAATCTCCAAAAAGTTTTGTTGCGTTCGGATTTAGTTTGGTACTGATTTTCTGTGAAGTAAAAAAAATAAGGAAAACAGCAACTGGCACTGGGCACTATGTCAATAGAATAGTCCCAAAAATGATATAAAGTTCCTATAAAATGATTGTAAAACATTCGAGAATGATAATGTAACAGCATGGAACAAGCGAAAATTATAGATACGTTGGAGACTTATCAGCAACAAATTCTTCGATTCGCTCCACATCATAGTAATCATATCCACCATTAGCATAAGAAACTAAGGTTTCATTGGCATTAAATTTGCATGAAAAGGGAAGGTGTGGAGACTTCATCCTAGAGCTTAATCATGTCTCAAGCATTAATCCCGAGCATACCAATGCAACATATAAATTTGATCCCATAAAAGTTTCCCTTTTTGTGTCAAGCAATAATCTCAAAAGTATTCACGTTGATCCAACGTGTCTCCCATTATCATGTTGAATAGGGTTTTCTCAGGATTATCAAAGTAGTGTTTAATATTTTTCACATAACGAGCATCGAGGGTTTTACGAGGTTCCCCAACTCCATGAGTAGCAAGTACAACTATTTTTTTGGTATTTCGTGTTCCATATTTATAACTAAAGATAGAGAACAACTTAGAACAGAAAATAAAAAATACTTAGTGATAAAGCAAACAAGCACACACGAGAATATTCACCCCACACTATTGCTCCCCGGCAACGGCGCCATAAAAAGGTCTTGATAACCCACACGTATATGGAATCGTTTGTAGCCTTTTTGGATAAATAAGAGTGTCGAACCCAATGAGGAGCTAAAGGTAGAACAAATATTCCCTCAAGTTCTATCGACCACCAATACAACTCTATGCACACTTGATGTTTGCTTTACCTAAAACAAGTACGAAGCTATTTTACTAGAATAAAACTATGAGTACTTTGCGAGAATAAAACTACGAATAAATTGCAAGGCAATAAAAGTAGATAGTTTTTGTCAACAAGAAAGTCATTTGTCCCTAGGCAATTGAACTAAACCGGTAATCATTCTTGCAATTTTATATGAGGGAGAGGCATGAGCTAACATACTTTCTCTACTTGGATCATATGCACTTATGTTGGAACTCTATCAAGCATCCATGACTACTAAAGATCATTAAGGTCGTAAAACCCAACCATAGCATTAAGTATCAATTCAACTTTACTCCCATACGCAACAACCCACTTATCCGTGTTCAAGCTTCTGTCACTCCAGCCAATAAGCAAATCATGAACGTATTGCAACACCCTACAGCGGGGACCCCTCGTGTTTGCACAAGACGGAGGGCACATACGATGGCACCATAAATAAAATATACACTCGAACCAACCACGATCATTAATTAGCCCATGGGACAAAACGAATCTACTCAAACATCATAGGATAACCACATATCATTGGGAAATAATATATAGTGTTGAGCACCATGTTTAAGTACAGATTACAGCGGGGAGAAGGGGTCTACACCACTGCATAGAGTGGGGGGAGAGTTGGTGTTGACGGCGGCGAAGTTGTTGGTGTAGATCGACGTCATGATCTTTGCCCCGACGGCACTCCGGCACCACCGGGAGAGAGGGGGAGAGAGCCCCCTCCTTCTTCTTCTTCCTTGGCCTCCCCCTAGATGGGAGGAGAGTTCCCCTTCTAGTCCATCGAGTCCATGGCGGCAGAGGGGCGGGAGCCCCTAAGAGATTGGATCTCCCTCTTTGTTCTCTTCTGTTTCACGTTCCTGTTTTCTGGCAGACGTTTCTTATATTCCCGAAGATCCGTAACTCAAATTGCGCTGAGATTTTAAAACATTTTTTCCTGGATATAAGCTTCCTTACGCCCGAAGTAGAGCTCCAACTGACGTACAAGGTGAGCACAACCCACCACCTCGCGCCTGGCCCCTGGGGCGCGCCCTGGTCTATGTTGGGGGTTGTGGGCCCCCGTTTGCATTGATTCCAAGTCCAAAAATCACATACATTCCAAAATAATTCTCCGTAAATTTTTAACGCGTCTGTACTTTGTTTGATATGGATATTCTGCGAAACAAAAACATGCAACAAACAAGAACTGGCACTGGGCACTGGATCAATAGGTTAGTCCAAAAAATGATATAAAAGGTTGGCAAAAGTATGTGAAAGTTGTATAATATTGGCATGAAACAATTAAAATATATGGATATGACAGAGACGTATCAAGGGGTAAAGCCCACGAGGCTTTAGGAAGGTGTAAAAAGAAAGTTCTGCGAAGGCCAGGGACCCTGACGTCTAGGGCGAGACGCCAAGGACCCCGACGTCTGGTCCTGGAGTCCGAGAAGGACTCTTGCCTTGTGGGCTAAACCGACTTTGAGGAGGCTCTTTCTCCAAGAAACGACACCAGGGCTCATCATATAAATAGAGGGGCAGGGCTAGCACCCAAGACACATCAAGATTCACCAAGCCGTGTGTCGGCAACCCCGTCCCCTCTAGTTTATCCTCCATCATAGTTTCCGTTGTGCTAGGCGAAGCCCTGCAGAGATTGTTCTTCACCACCATCGTCACCACGTCGTCGTGCTGCCGGAACTCATCTACTACTTCGCCTCTCTTGCTGGATCGAGAAGGCGAGGATGTCATCGAGATGAATGTATGCTGAACGCGGAGGTACCGTACGTTCGGTACTTGATCGGGACAGATCGTGAAGGTGTACGACTACATCAACCGCGTTGACAAACGCTTCCACTTAGCAATCTTCAAGGGTATGAAGATGCTCTCCCGCTCTCGTAGCTCCGCATATCCAGTTCTTGCATGTGCGTAGAATTGTTTTTGTTTTCCATGCAACATTCCCCATCAGTGGTATTAGAGCCAGGTCTATGCGTAGATGATATGCACGAGTAGAACATAAAGAAGTTGTGGGTGGTGATGGTCATACTGCTTACCACCAAAGTCTTATTTTGATTCGGCGGTATTGTGGGATGAAGTGGCCCGGACCAACCTTACATGTCCACGCACATGAGACCGTTTCAACCGACTCACATGCAACTTGTTTTGCATAAAGGTGGTTGGCGGGTGTCTCTTTCTCCTACTTTAGTCGAATCGAATTTGACTGCAGTCAGTCCTTTAAAAAGGTTTAAATAGAAAACTTGATAATCACCGTTGTGGTTTTGCGTAGTTAAGAATGGTTCTTGCTAGTTGCCCGTAGTAGCCACGGAGAACATGAAACAACAAAGTAGAGGATGTCTAACTTGTTTTTGTAGGGTATGTTGTGATGGGATATGGTCAAGACGTGATATACGTTGTTGTATGAGATAATCATGTTCTGTAATGTCGACATCTGCAGGAGCCTTAGGGTTGTCTCTTCATTATTGTATGAAATGCAAGCGCCATGTAATTGCTTTACTTTATTGCTATGCGTTAGCAATAGTTGTAGAAGCAACAGTTGGCGGACGACCCTGATGCAATGATGGAGATCAAGGTCTCGAGCCGGTGACGATGGAGATCACGACGATGCTTTGGAGATGGAGATCAAAAGCACAAGATGATGTTGGCCCTATCATGTCACATATTTTTATTGCATGTGATGTTTATCCTTTATGCATCTTATTTGTTTATAACGACGGTAGCATTATAAGATGATCCCTTCACTAAATTTCAAGATAAAAATGTTCTCCCTGAGTATGCACTGTTGCTAAAGTTCGTTGTTTCGAAGCACCTCGTGTTGATCGGGTGTGATCGACTCTACGTTCGTATACAATAGGTGTAAGACAATTTTGCACAAGCAGAATACTTGGGTTAAACTTGACGAGCCTAGCATGTACAGACATGGTCTCGGAACACTAGAGACTGAAAGGTCAAACATGAGTCATATAGTAGATATGATCAACATACAGATGTTCACCATTGATGACTACCCCATATCACGTGATGATTGGACATGGATTGGTTGATTTGGATCATGCATCACTTAGATAACTTGAGGGATGTTAACTTAAGTGGGAGTTCATTAGAAATTGGATTAATTGAACTTAATTTATCATGAACTTAGTCTTATTAGTTTTTGCATATCTATGTTGTAGATCAATGGCCCGTGCTACCGCTCCCTTGAATTTTAATGCCTTCCTAGAGAAAGCTAAGTTGAAAGATGATGCTAGCAACTACACGGACTGGGTCTGTAACTTGAGGATTATCCTCATTGCCGCATAGAAGAATTATGTCCTTGATGCACCGCTAGGTGACAGACCTGCTGCAGGACCTACTGCAGATGTTATGAATGGCTGGCAGACTCGATCTGATGATGACTCAATAGTTCAGTGTGCCGTGCTTTACGGCTTAGAGCCGGGACTTAAAAGATGTTTTGAATGCCACAGAGCATATCAAGAGCTGAAATTGATATTTCAAGCTAATGCCCGGGTTGAGAGATATGAAGTCTCCAACAAGTTCTATAGCTGCAAGATGGAGGAGAATAGTTCTGTCAGTGAACACATACTCAAAATGTCTGGGTATCATAACTTGACTCAGCTGGGAATCATTCCAGTTGAGAGTGTTACTACAGAGTTCTTCAGTCACTGCCACCAAGCTACAAAGGCTTCGTCATGAACCATAATATGCAAGGGATGACGAAAATGATTCCTGAGCTCTTCGCAATGCTTAAGGCCGCGGAGGTAGAAATCAAGAAGGAGCATCAAGTGTTGATGGTTAACAAGACCACTAGTTTCAAGAAAAAGGGCAAGGGAAAGAAAGGGAACTTCAAGAAGAATGGCAAGCAAGTTGCCGCTCCCATGAAAAAGCCCAAAGCTGGATCCAAGCCTGAAACTGAGTGCTTCTACTTCAAGGGAAATGGTCACTAGAAGCTGAACTGCCCCAAATATTTTGCGGATAAGAAGGATGGCAAAGTGAACAAAGGTATATTTGATATACATGTTATTGATTTGTTCCTTACTAATGCTCTTAGTAGCACATGGTTATTTGATACTGGTTCGGTTGCTCATATTTGTAACTCGAAACAGGAGGTGCAGAATAAATAAAGATTGGCTAAGGACGAGGTGACGGTGCGTGTCGGGAATGGTTCCAAGATCGATGTGATCGCCATCAACACGCTACCTCTACATCTACCTTCGGGATCAGTTTTAGACCTCAATAATTGTTTATTGCGAGAACATTATATCTGGATCTTGTTTATTGTGATACGGATATTCATTTAATTAGAGAATAATGGTTGTTCTATTTATATGGGTAATATCTTTTATGGTCATGCACCTTTGATGAATGGTCTATTCTTGTTGAATCTCAATCGTAGTGATACACATATTCATAATATTGATGCCAAAAGATGCAAAGTTGATGATAGTGCAACATACGTGGCACTGCCGTTTAGGTCATATTGGTGTAAAGTGCATGAAGAAACTCCATGCGGATGTACTTTTGGAATCACTTGATTATGAATCATTTGATACCTGTGAACCATGCCTCATGGGTAAGATGACTAAAACTCTGTTCTATGGAACAATTGAGCGAGATAATGACTTATTGGAAATAATACATACCGATGTATGCGCCGATGAGTGTTAAGGCACGCGGCGGGTATCGTTATTTTCTGACCTTGGCAGATGATTTGAGTAGGTATGGGTATATCTACTTGATGAAACACAAGTCTAAAACATTTGAAAAGTTCAAAGAATTTCAGAGTGAAGTGGAGAATCAACATAACAAGAAAATAAAGTTTCCATGATCTGATCATGGAGGAGAATATTTGAGTTACGAGTTTGGCCTTCATTTAAAACAATGTGGAATTGTTTCACAACTCACGCCACCTAGAAGACCACAACGTAATGGTGTGTCCAAACATCATAACCATACTCTATTAGATATGGTGCATTCTATGATGTCTCTTACCGATTTGCCTTTATCATTTTGGGGTTATGCATTAGAGACAGCCCCATTCATATTAAAGAGGGCACCATGTAAATCCGTTAAGAAGACACCATATGAACTATGGTTTGGCAAGAAACCTAAGCCATCGTTTCTTAAAGTTTGGGGATGTGATGCTTATGTCAAAAGGCTTCAATCTGATAAGCTCGAACCCAAATTGGAGAAGTGTGTCTTCATAGGATACACTAGGGAAACTATTGGTTACACCTTCTACCACAGATCAGAAGGCAAGATCTTTGTTGCCAAGAATGGGTCCTTTCTAGAGGAGTTTCTCTCGAAAAAAGTGTGTGGGAGGAAAGTAGAATTTGATGAGGTAATTGTACCTTCTCTTGAATTAGAAAGTAGGATATCAGAGAAAACCGTTCCCGTGATGCCTACACCAACTAGAGAAGAAGCTAATGATGACGATCATGAAACTTCGGATCAAGTTACTACTGAACTTCGTAGGTCGACCAGAGCATGTTCCGCACCAGAGTGGTATGGTAATCATGTCCTGGAAATCATGTTGTTAGACAACGGCGAACCTACAAACTATGAAGAAGCTATGATGAGCCCAGATTCCGATAAATGGCTTGAGGCCATGAAATCTGATATAGCATCCATTTATGAGAACAAAGTGTGGACTTTGTGGACTTGACCGATGATTGGCAGGCCATTGAAAATAAATGGATCTTCAAGAAGAAGTTGGACGCTGATGGTAATATCACTATCTACAAAGCTTGACTTGTCGCAAAAGGTTTTAAACAAGTTCAAGGGGTTGACTACGATGAGACTTACTCACCCATAGCGATGCTTAAGTCTGTCTGAATCATGTTAGCAATTGCCGCATTTTATGATTATGAAATCTGGCAAATGGACATCAAAACTGCATTCCTTAAAGGGTTTCTTCAGGAAGAGTTGTATATGATGCAGCCAGAAGGTTTTGTCGATCGTAAAGGTGCTAACAAAGTGTGCAAGCTCCAGCGATCCATCTATGGACTGGTGCAAGCATCTCGGAGTTGGAATATACGCTTTGATGATGTGATCAAAGCATATGGTTTTATACAGACTTATGGTGAAGCCTGTATTTACAAGAAAAGTGAGTGGGAGCTCTATAGCATTTCTGATATTATATGTGGATGACATATTGTTGATTGGAAATGATATAGAATTTTTGGATAGCATAAAAGGATACTTGAATAAGATTTTTTCAATGAAATACCTCGGTGAAGCTTCTTATATATTGGGCATCAAGATCTATAGGGATAGATCGAGACGCTTAATAGGACTTTCACAAAGCACATACCTTGACAAAGTTTTGAAGACGTTCAAAATGGACCAGTCAAAGAAAGGGTTCTTTCCTGTGTTGCAAGGTGTGAGATTGAGTCACACTCAAAGCCGACCACGACAGAAGATAGAGAGAGAATGAAAGTCATTCCCTATTCCTCAACCGTAGGTTCTACAATGTATGCCATGTTGTGTACCAGAACTGATGTGTGCCTTGCCATAAGTTTGGTAGGGAGGTACCGAAGGAATCCAGGAGTGGATCACCGGACAATGGTCAAGAACATCCTGAGGTACCTGAAAAGGACCAAGGATATGTTTCTTGTTTATGGAGGTGACGAAGAGCTCGTCGTAAAAGGTTACTTTGATGCTAGCTTTGATACTGATCCAGATGACTCTAAGTCACAAACCGGATACGTATTTATATTGAATAATGGAGCTGTCAATTGGTGCAGTTCCAAGCAAAGCGTTGTGGCGGGATTTACGTGTGAAGCGGAGTACATAGCTGCTTCAGAAGCAGCACATGAACGAGTCTGGATGAAGGTGTTCATATCCAATCTAGGAGTAATACCCAGTGCATCGGGTCCAATGAAAATCTTTTTTGACAATACTAGAGCAATTGCCTTAGCGAAGGAATCCAGGTTTCACAAGAGAACCAAACACATCAAGAGACACTTCAACTCAATTTGTGAAAAGGTCAAGGATGGAGACGTAGAAATTTGCAAAAAGTACATATGGATCTGAATGTAGCAGGCCCATTGACTAAACCTCTTCCACGAGTAAAACATGATCAACACCAAGACTCCATGGGTGTTAGATTCATCACAATATAATCTAAATTATTGACTCTAGTGCAAGTGGGAGACTCATGGAAATATGCCCTAGAGGCAATAATATAGTTGTTATTACTATATTTCCTTATTCATGATAAAGGTTTATTATTCATGCTAGAATTGTCTTGACCGGATACTTAAATATATGTGTGGATACATAACCAAATACCGTGTCCCTAGTGAGCCTCTACTACACTATCTCATTGATCAAAGATGGTTAAGGTTTCCTAACCAGGGACATGTGTTGCCACTTGATAACGGGATCGCATCATTAGGAGAATGATGTGATGGAAAAGACCCATTCATTAGCTTAGTATATGATCGTTCAGTTTATTGCTACCATTTTCTTAATGTCAAATACATATTCCTTCGACCATGAGATCATGCAACTCCCGAATACCGAAGGAATACCTTGTGTGCTATCAAACGTCACAACGTAACTGGGTGATCATAAAGATGCTCTACAGGTATCTCCGAAGGTGCCTGTTGAGTTGGCGTGAATTGAGATTGGGATTTGTCACTCGTATGACGAAGAGGTATCTCTGGGCCCTCTAGGTAATACATTATCACAAGAAGCTTACAAGCAAAGTGATTAAGAACTTAGTTACGAGATGATGTATTACAGAACGAGTAAAGAGACTTGTCGGTAACGAGATTGAACTAGGTATGGAGATACCGACGATCGAATCTCGGGCAAGTAACATACCGACGGACAAAGGGAACTACATATGTTGTCATAAAGGTTCGACCGATAAAGATCTTCATAGAATATGTTGGAACCAATATGTGCATCTAGGTCCCGCTATTGGTTATTGATCGGAGAAGCGTCTCGGTCATGTTTACATCATTCTCGAACCCGTTAGGTCCACACGCTTAACATTAGTTGACGATATAGTATTATATGAGTTATGTATGTTGGTGACCGAATGTTGTTCGAAGTCCTGGATCAGATCACAGACATGACAAGGAGCTCTGGAATAGTCCGGAGGTAAAGATTGATATATGGGTGATACGTCTCCACCGCATCTATAATTTACGAAGTATTCATGCCATGTTTACAACAATTTTATATGGTTTTGGTATGATTTGCATGGAACTAACCCGGACTGGCACTGTTTTCAGCAGAACTAGAGTGGTGTTATTTTTTGTGCAGAAAGAAAAGTTCTCCACATGAGCTGAAACTTTTTGACGATTTGTTTTGGAACAAAAGAGACCCCCGAAGCTTTGTGGAAGGACCAAAAGGTGAAGGAGTAGGGCACAAGACACCGGGGCGCGCCTGGGACCTTGCCCGTGCCCCGGTGGGTTGTGCTCACCACAAGGCCCATCTTTGCATGAAACTAACGCCAAAAAATCCTATAAACAGAGGAACCACCAGAAATAAACCTAGATCAGCAGTTCCGCCGCCGCAAGGCTCTGTAGCCATCAAAAACCAATCTAGACCCTTTCCGGCACCCTACCGGAGGGGGGAATCATCTCCCGTGGACATCTTCATCATCCCGGCAGCCACCACGATGAGAGGGAGTAGTCCACCCTCGGGGTTGAGGGTTTGTACCAGTAGCTATGTGTTTATCTCTCTCTCTCTCTCTCTCTCTCTCTCTCTCTCTCTCTCTCTCTCGTGATCTATATCATGGGCTTTGTTAATATTGGTTGATCCTAAGTTTTAGTATTGGTTGATCCTAAGTTTTTGCTTCTTCACATGATGTGTGCTATCCTTGGAATGTCATTTTATTTTGTTTTGCTTTCTATTTTAATAAAGTACATAGATCTGAAAGTTTTTAAATAAAATAGAGTCTTCAAATAGTTGCCAGGGAGGCTAGGTAAGCGGCACGCACATCCCATCAACGAAGCTCTTTTCTATGGAATTGCTCTAGTGCTTCACTTATATCTTTTTGAGCACTGTGTGCTTTAGTATTTTTTAAGAAATTATCTCTTGCTCCACTTACGTTAATTTGAGAGAAAGAAATATTATGCTCATGATCTTCACTTATATTTGTTTGAGCTTATCAAAAGCAACACATGAAAATTAGTCCCAAAGTGATAGATATCAAAGAAGGATATACTAAAAACTTTCATGAAGATCATTGGAAAAAATAAACTTGATTCCTTGTAATAGTTTTGAGATATGATGGTGTGATATGTGAGTCATGTTGATGAGTAATTATGCTTTAGTAAGAATATTGGTGTTAAGGTTTGTGATTCCCTATGCAAGCACGAAAATTAATAGTTATGCAATGAAAATACATCCTACTTGTGGTGCATTATTCAGTGTTAATTATGCTCAATGCTCGCTTATGAGGTTATTCATTTCTTGGTTGGTCGCTTCTCAATCATTTGCTAGCCTTCATTTTGCACTAAGTATGATCACTACTTGTGAATCCAAAATCCTTTAAACTAGTTTTGCCACATGACTCCACTATATCTACCTATATGCGGTATTCTTTTGCCGTTCTAAGCAAATTTGTATGTGCCATCTCTAATTTTCAAAATAAATTTCTCTTTTGTGTGCTCGTACCGCTCGCGAGGCGGTGAGGGGTGGCCAATATTTTCCATACTAGATTTGTTATTCTCACGGAGTGTTTATACAGTTGTCATTGCACGAGAGTAAGGCAAAGGTATTAGGGATGCCCGATCCTGAAATGAAAAATGAATTTACTTTATGTTGTCAAATAATAAATTCCTTGGAAAGTGTTCGTATGGAGGGCACCCGTGGATACGGTTAGCCGTGGAAAGTGGAAGTATGGTGGAAAAAGGAATAAACTTTATTTTCTGTTTGGGTACCGCCTATGATATATCTAGCATGGAAAGTGTTGGGAGCTCTAAGTCATTTTCGTTGGTGGGAAAAGTATGCCTCTCAAAATATTTTTATCTCTCAATTTTCACTTTGAACTCTGGCACCTCTACAAATCCCTACTTCCCTCCACGAAGGGCCTTTATTTTAATTTATGGAATTTTTATTTTTGAATTTGAGTCTCCATCTTCTCTTATAAATCACCAACTAGGGGTAACTATGATCGTACTTGAGCATTGGGTGTAGTTAATATGCGAGTCTATTTCATGAATGGATCAATGATTGAGCATGATGGGCTAGGGATAACTTTCTTTAGTGTTGATATTTTGAAAGACATGGTTGCTTATTGATATACTTCAGTATTGAAATCTTCATGTCAAAACTAGACTATTGCTTTGAACCAGATAAAAGTCCAGATGTCCATACTACAAAAGAAAAGAATATGTGATTAATATGATAGGTAGCTTACCCTAACAAATATTCCATTTTCAATTGCTACTTTATCATGATAAGTTTTATGAGAAAGAGTTGATGTTATGATGCTAGGAAAAGTGATTGAAATTATCATTGATCAGACTTATGCACTTTGCTAGCATTCACACTTCATAAATTATTTCTTTTATCATTTACCTACTCGAGGACGAGTAGGAATTAAGCTTGGGGATGCCGATACGTGTCCACCGTATCTATAATTTATAAAGTATTCATGCCATGTTTACAACAATTTTATATGGTTTTGGTATGATTGCATCGAACTAACCCGGACTGACGCTGTTTTCAGCAGAACTACCGTGGTGTTGTTTTTTGTGCAGAAATGAAAGTTCTCCAAATGAGCTGAAACTTTTTGACGATTTTTTTTGGAACAAAAGAGACCCCTGAAGCTTCGTGGAAGGACCAGAAGGTGAAGGAGTTGGGCACAAGACACCGGGGAGCGCCTGGGCCCTTGTCGTGCCCCGGTGGGTTGTGCTCACCTCAAGGCCCATCTTCACGTGAAACCGATGCCAAAAAATCCTATAAATAGAGAAACCATCAGAAATAAACCTAGATCAGAAGTTCCGTCGCCGCAAGGCTATGTAGCCACCGAAAACCAATCTAGACCCTTTCCGGCACCCGGCTGGAGGGGAGAATCATCTCCGGTGGCCATCTTCATCATCCTGACGGCCACCACGATGAGGAGGGAGTACTCCACCCTCGGGGCTGAGGGTTTGTACCAGTGGCTATGTGTTTTATCTCTCTCTCTCATGATCTATATCATGGGCTTTGTTAATATAGTCGGATCGTACGATGTTTCTCCCCTCTATACTCTTGTTGTGATGAATTGAATCTTTACCTTTGAAGTTTTGTCATGTCGGATTGAATATTCAGAGATGAGAACACATAATATATGTCTTGCGGTATGAATACTTGAGGTGACATTTGGGGTATCTTATTGATTCACTTGATATATGTTATGGCATTCAACTCATGGATTCCCGTGGTGCTATTGGGGTAATCTATGCATAGGGGTTGATGCACATTTTTCTCCATAGAAACTTCGGGGTCTCTTTGTGTGGATTGAGTATTATGAATATGAATTTGCTTTGGTGTTATTCTAGTACGAACTCTAGGATAGATCAAACGAAAAAAATATCTTTGTGTTATTTTAGTACGAACTCTTGAATAGATCAAACAGAAAGAATAGCTTTGAGTTGGTCTCGTATCCTACCTCCACTAATAGGAACTCGGGAGTGATTCTTTACTACACTTTGAGGGATAGTCATATGATCCATCTATGTTAGCACTGTTGAGAGATTGCACTAGCGAAAGTACGGACCCTAGGCCTTGTTTTTAAGCATTGCAAGACCGTTTTTGTGCTTGTTTAATATTTGCTACCTTGCTGTTTTTATTTATTCAGATTATAAAAATATGTTTCTACCATCAATATTACACTTTTATCACCATCGATTCGCCGAACTAGTGCACCTATACAAGTTGCCATTCTATTGGGTGTGTTGGGGACACAAGAGATTTCTTGTATTTGGTTGCAGGATCGTTTGAGAGAGACCATGTTCATCCTACACCTCTCACGAATTGCTAAACCTTAGGTCATCCACTTGAGGGAAAATTGCTATTGTCCTACAAAACTCTGCGCTTGGAGGCCCAACACGTGTCTACAAGAATAAAGTTGCGTAGTAGACATCAATGGGATAATAGTTTTTGGTCTCCGGAAGGGTTCCAGAATTCAGCGGAAGGGGTTTCAGATGTTTCCCAAAATGTTCTGGTGCGAGAACACTTTATTTGGGCCAAGCGGTAAATCCCACAAGGCTTTAGGAAGGTGCAAAAAGGAAGTTTCTCAAAGGCCAGGGGCCATACACCAAGGATCCTGGCGTCTGGTCCAAGAGTCCGAGAAGGACTCTTGCCTTGCGGGCTAAACCGACTTTGAGGAGGCTCTTTATCCAAGAAACGACCCCAGGGATCCACATATAAATAGAGGGGAAGGGCTAGCACCCAAGACACATCAAGATTCACCAAGCCGTGTGTTGGCAACCCCATCCCCTCTAGTTTATTCTCCGTCATAGTTTCCGTTGTGCTTCGTGAAGCCCTGCGGAGATTGTTCTTCACCACCACCGTCACCACGCCGTTGTGCTGCCGAAACTCATCTACTATTTTGCCTCTCTTGCTGGATCGAGAAGGCGAGGACGTCATCGAGCTGAACGTGTGCTAAACGCGGAGGTGCCATATGTTCGGTACTTGATCGGGGCGGGTCGTGAAGGTGTACGACTACATCAACCATGTTGACAAACGCTTCCACTTAGCGATCTTAAAGGGTATGAAGATGCTCACCCCCTCTCGTAGCTATGCATCTCCATTGATAGTTCTTCCGTGTGAGTAGATTTTTTGTTTTCCATGCAACGTTCCCCATTAGGAGCCGCCCTCTCCTTTCATAGATCCTTGGTCGAGGGGCAGGACGCAGGAGATGCAGCGAGGCTGCATCTCCGACGAGGGGAAGGAGACACCGGCGAGACTGCATATCCGACCGCGACAAGGGGGTGCCACGGAGGAGGGGGTGGTATTATAAGGCCGCTGCCATGCCCATGGAGGGAGAGAGAGGGGTGCATGACATCTTCCTCGTTGGGGAATGACAAGAGAGAGACGCGTTCCACGTGGTACGACCAATTTGGCGGAACCACCGAGTTCGGCATATAGGAGGAATATTCCTCTCCTGGGAACCACTATGTTCTGTTCCCTTTTTCAACTAAACACAAGAATCACTCCCACGTGCAGGTCCGACCCGTTAACATTCCACTTCATTCCCTGAACCAAACACACTTGTACGTCGACTACGACCACCAGCTGGAGCCGAAGGGTGCTACGTCGCTGAATCTGCCGTCCTCGTCTTCCTTGGCCCGACGAACTTCATCGATGAATTCATCGCCGGCACTGCGTCCCGCGCCTCCCCGGGCGTCTCCCCGTAAACGATGTGAGATGGCTCTCCTTCCCCCTCTCTCCCTGTGCCCCGGTCCCTACCCTAGCTAGCCCTGCCGTCGCGGCCATGAGCTTGCTGCCTCCGGCTATGGCGTAGCCGCGGCCACAGTGGCCACCGCTCGCGCCTGAGCCATGCATGGAGCTCCTCGAGCTCCTAGCTAGCCAACGTTCCCATCTGCCACTCTTGTCGTGTCCTGGGTGCTCGAATCCATCGATGCCCGAACTCCGGCACCGCTCCGGTCGAGACCACCGAAGCTGTAGGTCACCCCAGTCGCCGCCGTTCGCTCCTTTGGACGCGCACGAGCGCTAGCTTTTGAACATAAGTAACCTCGCTCCTTTTGGTCTACCGTAGTCGAATCCTGCTACTAGCTCATGACCTCCGCCGCGAATATGGCTCGCCGGAGCTTCTCCGGTGTCACCACCGCCATGGCTAGCCTGGGGCCACCCCAGGGTCACTCACCGGTGGGCCCTAGGGGCCCAGCTGACCCTGTTGACTAGATTGACCAGTCATCGGTGTTGACTAGGCAGCCCCACACACTGAGTGGTGGGCCACCCCCTAGTTTAACTAGATAAAGTAATTAAATTAATTAGTTAATCTGATTAGCGACTAACATGTGGGACCTAGTGGCTAATTACTATTTTAGTTTAAAATTTAACTCTCATAATCCCTTCTGCCTATGACATGTGGGACCCAGCGGTCAGGTTTGACCTGGACTAGCTGGGTTTACTAATTTAATTTTGAATTAATACAAATTTCAGAAAATGTTTTATTCTTTGAAATATCATATAAAATAATTTGTAAGTCAGATGAAAATAATTTATATATGAAAGTATCTCAGAAAAATATAATGAATTCGAATATGCTATCTGTTCATCTATCACATGCCTCTAGCATGATGAACATGGATCCTTCCCCTCTGATTTATCTGTCCTAAAAATGCCAAATACCGGAAAAACATTCCAGATGTTTTCCCGCATTGTCTGTATTTGTAGCACTGCGTTAGGTCACCCATAGCACTACATATTTCCATGCCATGCATCGTCATGCATCTGTTTGCTTTATTTCTTCCCCCTCTTCTCCCCGATAAACAGCGAGACTCGCGCTGCTGCCATGTACGACTATGCCCCTGGCGTCCATCCACTCTTAGCGGAGTGATACGTCTCCAACGTATCCATAATTTTTTATTGTTCCATGTTGTTATATTATCAATCTTGAATGTTTTACAATCATTTATAGTCATTTTATATCATTTTTGGTACTAACCTATTGACATAGTGCCAAGTGCCAGTTGCTGTTTTTTCCATGTTTTTACATGGCAGAAAATCAATATCAGATGGAGTCCAAATGCCACGAAACTTTACGGAGAATTTTTATGGGCCAGAAGGAACACAACGGGGCCTGGCTGCGCCTGGGGGGGTGCCCCGAGGGAGGCAAAACACATCAGGGTGCGCCAGGAGGCCCAGGCGCACCCTGGTGGGTTGTGCCCACCTCCGATGCCCCCCGGACCACCTCTTCGCTCTATAAATACCCCAATATTCCAGAAACCCTAGACAAGTCGATGGAATATTCATCCAGCCGCCGCAGAGTCCAGAACCACCAGATCCTGTAACATCCCAAATTTTCAATTTGGATGGTATACATAGGTCATCATATGCATATCATATTTTATTTGGATTTTCATTTTGATCCTAGAAATCTTAAGCAACTCAAGGACCCACAGAGAGAGTTGGGGATTTCATTTATTTTCATATTTGAATTTTCTCAAATTTGAAAAGAGGACCATTTCGGTTTTAATAATTTTTCTCTCCAAAATATTTCCAATATAAAAATAAAAGAGAGGAGATAAAGTGACTTCTCCAAAATAAAAGAAATATTGGAGGAAAATATTAAAATCAAATAAATACTTTTATTTGGATTTTACTGCTATTTTATTTAAATTAGAAAATTATGCATTTTTTAAAATTGTAGTTTTAGGCCAGAAAAATGTTCACTTTGTTCTAAATTTTTTATTCAGACGGAGAAAATTATTTTTGGCATTTTTAGAAATTATTTTATATCTATTTAGAATTTTTCCTTTTCGACAGAATTTATTTAGAAAAAGCATTAAAACCGCACTGGGCCAAAGGCCCGGCCGGCCCGCTCACCGCCCCTTTCCCCGCCGTGCCCATGACGGACTCCGACCGGAGTCCGATCCCGAGCCGCCCTGCATTGCCCTTCCCCCAAGCCAGCGCCGCCCCCCGCCCCCCCCCCCACATATAAATGTCGCAGCCTCTCCACTGTCCCGAGCCAGGAGACGCCGCCGCCAGTAGCCGCCGCCACCGTCGCCGCCTCGCTGCCAGCGCCGCCGACGCGGAGCCGCCACCCAACGTCGCCCCGCCTCGCTAGATACCGACGCCGCCGCCGGTTTTCACCCGTGAACTGGTAAAACCGCAAAAGCCGCCGCCGTTTTTTTAAACCCTAGATCGGTTTTTTTATTAGATTGGTTTTCTTTGGTTAGATTTATTTTACGAATGTTCGTCCGTTTAGTTCTTATAATGAACGAATTCGTTCGATTGTCTGTGTTAGCGGACGTTCACGTCGTAGTCTTTTTCTTTTTATTTTATTTTTCAGCCAGGGACCTATTCGTGATTATTTTTATCACAAATTAGCCCCTAATCTTCAAACCCTTGCAACTTTTTAACCGTTCGTCAAAATCCAATCAAACCAATGCCAATATCTTTGTCTCGAACCCCTCTTTCCTGTTAAACAACTTGAACATGGTTTTGACAATTTAAAATTTGGTTTCAAGCAGATTTGATTTCGAATTTCGTTTGATCGTAGTTTGAGTTTTGTAGCTTCGATTTGCAGACAATTTAAAATTTGGTTTCAAGCAGATTTGATTTCGAATTTCGTTTGATCGTAGTTTGAGTTTCGTAGCTTCGATTTGATCGATTCTTTTTGCAAATCGAAGCTCTTCAGTTGAATATTCAAATTGGACTTTCTCAGCTAAGTTTTACCTGTGCATCTATGATTGATTGCTTCTGTATGCTATTGTTTATTTGTGATAGAATTTCCGGAGTGCGAGGCGTGCTACTACGAGTCTCTAGGGTTTGCGGATCATCAGCAAGGCAAGCACACATTGATCATACTTCTTTACTACCTAGTTTTTATGCATTAGTTACAATCTCAAACACTGCCTGATTAGGATTTGATTAACTTGTGGGTATTGGGAAGTAGATGATGAGGTAGAACCTATTACCCTTTTATTATCAAACCCTTGGGAGTTACTTCTACGTTATGCTTATACTGCTATGCTATGCACGTAGACGTGGTTTGGTTTGAGAGAACCATGACAGATGTGAGATTGTTAATTTAATGGTTAACTTAAGGTGGCTACTTAAATACACTTCTGGGTGGATTGGTTGTGGGCACCTGGAGAATCCAGTGTTGTCCTAGGATATCCCGGAGTACCCGTGTGATCATCCTACGGTTCGCCACCCAGGATCAAAGGGATCATAAGATTATTCATGCTAGAAACTTCCGTGTGCAGCCACAAGCCATTATGGGCTCTGGCATAGTTGAGTATGTTGTGTGACCTCTTTCAGTGGTAGGCTAGAAGATGTGGGGGAAAGTAGGTGTAACTGTCTACCCAGAGTAAAGAGTTAATGCTCTGAAAGACTGTGTCTCGATCATCCGTTTCTCAAACATCATGTAGTGCAAGAAATTAAACGGAGGAGATCGAGTCTTGTGGGGAAAAGTGCGCAAACCTCTGCAGAGTGTACAAACTAATCATGGTTAGCCGTGTCCGCGATTATGGACATCTTGAGTATTTGGTTCTTGTATTGTCATGTTGATCTCATCACTCTAAATTAATTTGTTGAGTTATTAATACTGTTTAATTGGGATTGATTTGGAGGAACCTTCTCAATGTTTAACAACTACCATGATAGTTAAACAAAATATATTCCTTTGTTGTAGGGAAAAATTGGCTTTTCACAAAAACATTATAACCATAGAGCCTCCACCAGCCATATATGCATATAGTGATAGCATTTACTTGTTGATTGCTCTATTGTGTTATATTGCCAGGATATTCCATGTGCCGACCCGTTTCGGGCTGCAACGTATTATGTTGCAGACTTTTCAGACGAAGAGTAAGGTGCGCTAGGTCGTTGTCGTGCACTCAGCTATGCCGATGGAGTTGATGGACTCATTTACCTTCAATGCTTCCGCGGTTATCTTATTTAGATGGCCTTAAGCCATATTATTGTAATAAGTTCTCTTTTGAGACATTCGATGTATTAAGTATGTGACTGCACTCTGTTATAAATCCTTCAAGTACTATGTGTGTCAGCATTACCGATCCAGGGATGACACGTATGCACAGAGATTTGACCGTCTGAGGTTGGATCGCTACAGATCCAATCTAGACACCATCTCGGATGGGGTTCACCACCTCCATTGTTGCCTATCCAATGATGCATGAGTAGTTCTTTGTAGACCTTCGGGTCCGTAGTTAGTAGCTAGATGGCTTCCTCTCTCTCGCTGGATTATCAATACAATGGTCTCTTGGAGATCCATATGATGTAACTCTTTTGCAGTGTGTTTGTTGGGATCGATGAACTTTGAGTTTATGATCAGATATATCTTTTTATATCCATGAAAGTTATTTGAGTTTCTTTGATCTCTTATATGCATGATTGCTTGTAGCCTCGTATTTCTTCTTCAATATTTGGGTTTTGTTTGGCCAACTTGATCTATATTTATCTTGCAATGGGAAGAGGTGCCCGGTAGTGGGTTTGATCTTACGGTGCTTGATCCTAGTGACATAAAGGGAAACACCACGTATGTATCGTTGCTACTAAGGATAAAGTGATGGGGTCTATCTCTACATAGATAGATCTTGTCTACATCATGTCATCGTTCTTATTGCATTACTCCATTTCTCCATGAACTTAATACACTAGATGCATGGTGGATAGCGGTCGATGTGTGGAGTAATAGTAGTAGATGTAGGCAGGAGTTGGTCTACTAATCTTGGACGTGATGCCTATATAATGATCATTGCCTGGATATCATTATAATTATTTGAAGTTCTATCAATTGCCCAACAGTAACTTGTTCACCCACCGTTGGCTATTTTTCTCGAGAGAAGCCACTAGTGAAACCTACGGCCCCTAGGTCTTCTTTCTCATATATTTGCCTTTGCGATCTACTTTTTCCTTGCATTTATTTTCAGATATATTAAACCAAAAATACAAAAATACTTTGCTGCAATTTATTTTATTTGCGATCTATTTATTCAATCTATTACAACTTTCTCCCGTCCATGCACCACTTGAGGCGCCGTACCCCGAAAGGGATTGACAACCCCTTTAACACGTCGGGGTGCGAGTGGTTATTATTTGTGTGCAGGGGCTGTTTACATTGTGTTTCTTGGTTCTCCTGCAAAGGAAGTAAAACTAGGACTCCACTTGTAATAGACTAATCCTAATCCTACTAGGACTAGTCATGTAACCCGCCCCTTCAACTTATATAAGGAGGGGCAGGGCACCCCAAGAGGGACAAGCAAGAAATAATCTCTAAGGCTAGACACAACTAATGAGAGCCGGTTATGCGGCGTCTCCCTCATGAGCATAATGAGACCTAGCCACAAATAGCATGTAGGGCTATTACTGGATGATGTTTCCCGGGGCCCGAAGCTGTCTAAATCCTTGTCTTGTGTGTTGCATCTCTCGTCCCGATCAACCCCTCTCAAGCTACCACATAGATGCGTGGCCTCACGACTAAGTCCTCACACTAGAACATCTGCCATGACAAATCCACGACAGTTGGCGCCCACCGTGGGGCCTGCGCACGGTGGTGATGAGTTCTTGAAGGGATCTCTCATAGGGATCAAGAAGTTTGCGATTGTCCGGATGAAGTAGAATCATTACGGAAGGAGTTAAATTGTCGAGAAGACGAGCAATCAGATCTAATACCCGTCTGAGGTTCAAAAGAAATTAGAGTTACACATCCGTTCACTGCTGCAGGTTGCCGAGTTTGAGGACGTCAAGAATTTCCGCTACAGTATCAATTTGTGCGGCGGCCGTGTCCGAAGTGCTACTGCATCTTTCCTCGTCCACGTGCAGTGTAGAGGATCCAATCCCAAGGCTATGAGCGGTTTAATCTATCAAGTCGCCGCGGGCTAAAGGCGATTCTGGTACTACCTTCAATGCACGGCGTCTCATCTCGCGGAGGTTTCAAAGGAAAAGGCAATCCGTCGCCGCTCCATTGGATTCCAGCAAACTTTCGATGTACTGTTTCCAAAAACAAAGATGTTGCAAGTATAAGTCATTGAAATACAGTGCCTGTGAATTAAAAAAATAGGAGAAGGAAAGAGGACCGAGACCCGGAAGTGGACATATCTACGGAGTACTGCTACTAATTTGACACAAGCATGTATGGCTAGCAAGAAATCTGATTAGTCAATCCTGATTGGTCAAACTTGATTGAACAAAGGAACTACTACAACCCAGAGAACGACAGGGACTCGGATGCTGACACCTCCACGGTTTCTGCCTCTGCCGTAGCGGCGGCTGCGACTTGACCCACCCGGTTGGCCCGCGCCATCGACCGGCCGATGCACGCTGGCTGCTGTACCTCAACACCGGCTCGCCCGCAGCCCCTGGCTCGTCTCTGCCGTCCTCCACTGCCGTAAGCCGCCGTGGCCGGCTCTACCTCTGCCCCATGGGCTTCGCTACTACCATGAGCCGCCGTGGTCGACGCTGCCGCTGCGACTGGGTCTCGCCTTGCCGGTATTGCCGTTGCGGCCATCGCAGAGCTGTTTTCCAAGCCACCAACCTGACCTCCGCTCGTTGACACGCCTCCCTGCCATTTCAGCCGATGCACGTCCAGCCACCATCCATTTGGAGATGTTTCAGATGAGCTTCCCTATTCCTGTTGATCCGTTGGTTGCCGCTTCAAGCCGCCCGTGCCAGACCTCAACTTGCCACTACCGTGGCCGAGCCGACGCTGCCACTCTCCGCCTCTACCATGGCATGTTTGACTTCGCCGCCGTTGTGGCCTTGCTCCGAGCGCTTGCCGCCTCCATGGATGAGATGAGCAGCTGCGCCGCCGATTCACCCCTGCGAAATGATTTGCCTTTGTGATGAATGGTTGTCACGGCCTCATCACCGTTGCTGACTCGTCCTCTACAATGAGCCGCCCTGACCAGGCTATGCGGTTCGAGCCACCCTCAACTCATCTGCCCCGAGTCAGCCCCAAGAAGCCGCTCAGGTCGGCGGCCTCTGCTATCCCGCGTTGAGTAGCTGAAGCAACCTCGCCTTCGCCCCTGCACCGAACTACTGTCACGGCCCTCGCCTCTGTCGCCAAGAGTCGCCTCGGCCTCACACTGAGGCCTCCGTTGAGACCTGTCCGAGATTTGCTGAGCCGCTGACTCTGCCTCAGCATCCCGGCCGTTTCTGCTGCCTCTGAGAAGGCCACTTCAGCAATGGTTATGAGGAAAGCTGGATGTTGCACATAGAGTTTGTACGAATACATGCTGGAGAAAACATCAAGTATTCACATGGAAGATCAAGTTGAAAGGTCCACCATGTTATCAGGACATGTACGTTGGCAGTTCTTGATGGTATGGTCACGTGTAAGGCTATTATCAGGGAAGGGTAGCTGCTGGAGATGTTCAGATGAGCTGCTATCAACATCCAAAAAATACCAGGTGCTATTTACCCTATTTTCTTTTAAGCACATATTAATAATTCCAAGCAAAACTACTTTACCCTGCTGTATTTTATGTGCAGGAGAATTACTCATTACAAAGTGGCATTATACCGGGAAGATGGAGGCGCGCCAACATCATTCGACATAGGTGGTCGTCCTTACTCAACGGACTCTTGCATCGGCTTACAACACCGTGGCTGTCTCTCGTGACTGCACCGGCTTACAACGCCACGGACGACTCGCCCGTCCGCTCTCGCAGCCAGTTTACGCTTCCCGCACGGCTTACCGTGCCTGCAATTGACTCTCCCATTCGCACCAGTTACAATGCCATGGCCGACTCATCTGTCCGTGCCTACGGCCGACTCGCCCGCGTCTGTGTTGTCTCTAATGATGCAGTCGTCTTTACCGTCCACTGCTGCGGTCTGGTCCACATGAGCACATTGGAGCTGCACCTGTCTGCATGAGCTATTTATTGAGTATGAGCAAGTCACTGCTTGGGTAGCTCGGTTTTCTTCCAACAAATTGGAGGCAAATTATCATGCATTACCAACCGCCGTCTGCACTGGATGGCTCAATGGGCGTGCGCACAAGTGGCCGCCACTACAGTTTGGTTAACTTCAAACAGCCAGTTGGAAGGAACCATTGGCTGAGTTGCTGACACGATTCATACGGGATCATTTATAACCTGCTGCAGTCACCTCAACCTTCTGTGGATTCACATCGCGCTATCAACGCCAATGATATACACCTTCTGCTATGGTCAAATATGGAGAATCTCAAGACAACTCCTCGAGTCGTCTTAAGACTCAGGGGCTATGATGACATGACTCAGTAAATGATTACCAGTTTAAAGCAGATTCAATAACTCCGGATCAGTGGAGGGAAGATAACCCGGTTCCGGAGGCTACTGCTATATTGATGAAAATCTAAAAGCCGTCAGAAAGTTTCCGGCTCAAAATGAAGAATGCCGGTTTAAAATCCGGTTCAAAAGAAATATGTCTCTCGCAAAGTTTTGAAGATCTCAACATCCGATTTAAAATCCGGTTCAAGAGAAATCTGTCTCTCACAAAGCTTTGAAGCTCTCAATATCCGGTTTAAAATTCCGGCTCAAGAAGAATTTATCTCTCGCAAAGTTCGAGTTCGCAGGAAAAATTAAAGGGACCAAAGAGAGTTTGTTGCAAAGCACAACTCAAACATAGGTACCCTACTTCCAAGACCATTGGGGGCTGATCGTATTCGAACCTAGCTTAACCCCTTTTGGTCCGACTTTGATCGTATTCGAATCAGAGTCGTTAAAAAAGTCTCAAGGTCATTTGGGGGCTTCCTGTTCAAACATAGGTCGTATTCAAACCAAAGAGAACATAGATGTCGGTACCCTCTTGATCGGCGCAATGCCAAACCCACTAGGGGGATTCTTGATCGTATTCGAATCATAGCTTAACCCCTTTTGGGTCCGACTTTGAACGTATTCGAATCAGAGTCGTTAAAAAAGTCTCAAGGTTATTTGGGGGCTTCCTGTTCAAACATATGTCATAATCGAACCAAAGAGAACATAGCTGTCGGTACCCTCTTGATTGGCGCAATGAGAAACCCACTAGGGGGCTTACCGATCGTATTCGAATCATAGCTTAACCCCTTTTGGTCTGTCTTACTAATCGTATTCGAATCAGAAGCCTCATTTTTTCTCCTTGTTTGCCGTAAGTTTTTTGAAAACAATCTTTCGGGTTTGTCTTGAGACTTTTTTGTTCAGATCTGAGGCATATATATGTGGTTTCTATTTAACCCGGCTTGGCTTTGGACGATAAGTCGCCAGCATATGACAATCATCAAACATTTGGAAGTCTTGGCTTCTAAAGATTGGGTTATCACCCTTACTGTGCAGGTCACATAAACCGGCAGTGCAAATTCAATATTACAGGGTTCTTGTGATCTACTTGTGTGCAGGATAAGACTACATTTGGGTGGTTACCCGCCCTGGCTTTTGACGTTAAGTCGCCAGGGCATATGTTGTTTAAACTCTGTGCAGGATTTGCAGAACTATGACTTATATAAATGCTTAAGTCCAAGCTCATCATTAAAATTCATGCTTCAAAATGATTATCCGTTCTGGATTTTCTCAAAGGCTATAAATAGTCGGGTTATAAAAACTCTGGCTTACCATGGAGGCGCATTAAATTGCCATCGGTCAAGAGCCGCCGGGTATTTAAACTCTGATTTACTTGTCAACAGATAAGGTATTCAAAGTTGCTTTGGCGCAATGGCTATTATTTTATCAATGGATATGGTTTATTCTACAATGGAAGGAATAAGTCCCGAGTCTCTGCAGGCTTACGACCCGGCACATGGGGGCTACATTACTCAAATTGAGATTACATCGCATATGTAAGTCCCATGTCACTGCCAGCATGCACCATGGCACTTGGGGGCTAATGCAAATTCATTTTTTGCTCAACTTATTGAAGACCCGACTCATCACATTCTAAATGAGCCGGCCCTTGGGGGCTACCAATTGCTCCTATCGGAAATTCAAGGTACACAAGCCTTAATCCATTATATTGAAAGATCCACTACTCAGTTGGTAGAGTACAAAGCTCTTAACCTTGTGGACGTGTGTTCAAGCCCCATGGTTGAGATTACATCATATGATGTTATTATCAATGAATCATATACAAAGTCCCAGCTCGGTAATATCTTACTGAGCTGGCCCTTGGGGGCTACATGTTGCTGCTCAAGTTTACATGATCATATTTACAAAGTCCCTGCTCATTATTGCATAATGACCCGGCCCTTGGGGGCTACACCGGTTGAAATTTTTATGAGCATAAGGCAATTACATGTCCCAGGTTGCTGCAAGCATGACAACCCGACACTTGGGGGCTATAGGTGATATGCATATAAGGGAGGAATAACTTCAAATTCTCAGTTTTGAGCAAATCAGGTATTATATTATTATCGGAGAAATATGCAAAGTTTATGACCCGGCGTCATCATAAGATTAACCCGGCATCAGCAACAATTACATGACCCGGCATCATTTGTTTATAACCCAACAATTTTGGTAATCATAAATTGGCAAGTTTCTACATCTTCAAGCCAACTGAATATCAGTTGAATATTGAAAGACCCATATTTTTGTCAAGTCAGAGCATTGAAGGCCGACTCAAATGGATTATTTCTTATAATATCTCTCTCCAAGAGCCAATGTCAGCAAATTGATTATAAAGCTGGTCTATTGACCCGGATTTTTCAGAAGAAGTGCTCGGATTTTTTGCATTGGTAATGTTTGAACACGTCTGCTAAAGGAGATTTGCTATGAGATCATGAATACGCATCCAGGAGGAAATGACAAGGATTTAAGGATGATCAGGTGCCGGTTCAGGAAATTATTTAACCTGGAGCATAACCTATCAAGTTTGTTCTTGTGTTTATTTTACAGGATCAGTTTAACATGGATAAATCCAAATTAAACTGGGGGATAATGTTGGGGATATACCCCGCGGTATGACCAGGCCGAAAGTATGACCCGGCCGGACTTGGCGTTTCATTGGTAAGCCGCCAAAGGATGGGTGATTTACGAGTCTGGCAGCTCACTAGTCTGACAACTCATAAGCCTGGCGACTCACTAATGGCCCCGACGGCGGGTCAGATAGAAGACTAGGCCCAAGGCCCAGAAGTCCGGCTTATGTTATGATGGGCCGGCTGAAGAGGAAAGCATAAGGAATATTCCCTTGCAAAGGAAGTAAGACCAGGACTCCACTTGTAATAGAATAATCCTAATCCTACTAGGACTAGTCATGTAACCCGCCCCTTCAACTTATATAAGGAGGGGCAGGGCACCCCAAGAGGTACAAGCAAGAAATAATCTCTAAGTCTAGACACAACTAATGAGATCGGGTTATGCGGCGTCTCCCTCATGAGCATAATGAGACCTAGCCACAAACAGCATGTAGGGCTATTGCCGGATGATGTTTCTCGGGGCCCGAAGCTGTCTAAATCCTTGTCTTGTGTGTTGCATCTCTCGTCCCGATCAACCCCTCTCAAGCTACCACATAGATGCGTGGCCTCACGACCAAGTCCTCACACTAGAACATCTGCCGTGACAAATCCACGACAACTCCCGATATCGACTCTGTCGTGCAACACCTCAAGTGTGAACCCTTCGAGAGTGATTCCTCCAAGTTCACCTTGACGGTTACATCGAGTAGGAATCCATTGAGGGTGATTCCTCGTATTTCCCCCTGATGTTTTATACATACTGTTACTTTGACTATTACCCCAAACCATGCTAAAGTTGGTTCAGCCCCGAGGGGTACCCGCTAGAGTGAACTGGAGTCGGGTTGACCGGGAGGGTACCCGTTGTCGGTGTCAAAACCGGCGGATCTCGGGTAGGGGGTCCCGAACTGTGCATCTAAGGTCGATGGTAACAGGAGACGGGGGACACAATGTTTACCCAGGTTCGGTCCCTCTCTATGGAGGTAATACCCTAATTCCTGCTTGATTGATCTTGATGAATACGGGTATTAAAAGAGTTGATCTACCACGAGATCGCAATGGCTAAAACCCTAGAAGTCTAGCCTGTATGACTGTCTCCATTTCCGGACTAAGCCCTCCGGTTTATATAGACACCGGAGGGGACTAGGGTTGTACAAAGTCGGTTACAGAGAAAGGAATCTTCATATTTGGTCGCCAAGCTTGCCTTCCACGCCAAGGAGAGTCCTATCCGGACAAGGGAGAGAGTCTTCGGTCTTGTATCTTCACAGCCCATTAGTCCGGCCCATGTCCAACAGGACGGACGCCCAAGAACCCCTTAGTCCAGGACTCCCTCAGTAGCCCCTGAACCAGGCTTCAATGACGAGGTGTCCAGTGCACAAATTGTCTACGGCATTGCAAGGCGGGTTCCCCTTTCCGAATACTCCAAGATAGTCTTTGGATGAACGTGTCTGGATCTGCAACACAAGTACCACAAGAGAATATAACATTTCACGAGTCCAATCTGCCGACGACTTTTCGTTACGTGACATCACGCCCGGTCACTGTTTCAAACCGTTTCCTGTCCTGCCGTTCCATGTTTCGAGGCGAGGTTTTTATTGGCACGTCTTGTTGAAGCAAAGATCGTGTCCCCTTATGGCGGGATTCACATTAATACGAGCGTGGGTAACCCAACCGTTCCATTGGAAAGATTCCTTAGGAATAGGCAGGTTTTCAGGCTTAGGAGGAGGAGCTCGATACCTGTTGCCTTTATAAAGGATCCAAGGGCCGTCTTTATTTACGCCAAACCTCTCCTCAGCCCTTCCACCCTCGAGTTCTAGCGCCCAAGGTTCGACTCCATTGCTTCCAGCTTCCCAGTGATACGTCTCCAACGTATCTATAATTTTTTATTGTTCCATGCTATTATATTATCCATCTAGGATGTTTTGTATGCATTTATATGCTATTTTATATGATTTTTTGGGACTAACCTATTAACCTAGAGCCAAGTGCCAGTTTCTGTTTTTTCCTTGTTACAATGTTTCGCAGAAAAGGAATATCAAACGGAGTCCAAACGGAATGAAACCTTTGGGAGAGTTATCTTCGGAACGGAAGCAATACAGGAGACTTGGAGTAGACGTCAGGAATCTTCGAGGAAGCCACGAGGCAGGAGGCAACCCTACCCCCTGGGCGCACCCCCATCCTCATGGGCCCCTCGTGGCTCCCCTGACCGACTTCTTTCACCTATATATATATATATCCATATACCCCGAAAACATCAAGGAACAGAATAATCAGGAGTTCCACCGCCGCAAGCCTCTTTAGCCACCAAAAACAAATCGGGACCCTGTTCCGGAACCCTGCCGGAGGGGGGATCCCTCACCGGTGGCCATCTTTATCATCCCAGCGCTCTCCATGACGAGGAGGGAGTAGTTCACGCTCGAGGCTGAGGGTATGTACCAGTAGCTATGTGTTTGATCTCTCTCTCTCTCTCTCTCTCTCTCTCTCTCTCGTGTTCTTGATTTGGCACGATCTTGATGTATCGCGAGCTATGCTATTATAGTTGGATCTTATGATGTTTCACCCCCTCTACTCTCTTGTAATGAATTGAGTTTTCCCTTTGAAGTGATCTTATTGGATTGAGTCTTTAAGGATTTGAGAACACTTGATGTATGTCTTGCATGTGCTCATCTGTGGTGACAATGGGATATTCACGTGATCCACTTGATGTACGTTTTGGTGATCAACTTGCGGGTTCCGCTCGTGACCTTATGCATAGGGGTTGGCACACGTTTTCGTCTTGACTCTCCGGTAGAAACTTTGGGGCACTCTTTGAATTTCTATGTGTTGGATGAATAGATGAATCTGAGATTGTTTGATGCATATCGTATAATCATACCCACGGATACTTGAGGTGACATTGGAGTATCTAGGTGACATTAGGGTTTCGGTTGACTTGTGTCTTAAGGTGTTATTCTAGTACGAACTCTATGATAGATCAATCCGAAAGAATAACTTTGAGGTGGTTTCGTACCCTACAATAATCTCTTCGTTTGTTCTCCGCTATTAGTGACTTTGGAGTGACTCTTTGTTGCATGTTGAGGGATAGTTATATGATCCAATTATGTTATTATTGTTGAGAGAACTTGCACTAGTGAAAGTATGAACCGTAGGCCTTGTTTCAACGCATTGCAATACCGTTTACGCTCACTTTTATCGCTTCTTACCTTGCTGTTTTTATAAATTCAGATTACAAAAACCTATATCTACCATCCATATTGCACTTTTATCACCATCTCTTCGCCGAACTAGTGCACCTATACAATTTACCATTGTATTCGGTGTGTTGGGGACACAAGAGACACCTTGTTTTTGTGTTGCAAGGTTGCTTGAGAGAGACCATCTTCATCCTACGCCTCCCATGGATTGATAAACCTTAGGTCATCCACTTGAGGGAAATTTGCTACTGTCCTACAAACCTCTCCACTTGGAGACCCAACAACGTCTACAAGAAGAAGGTTGCGTAGGAGACATCAAGCAGTTTCTGGCGCCGTTGCCGGGGAGGTGAGTGCTTGAAGCTATACCTTTAGATCTTGCAATCAAATCTTTTAGTTTCTTGCTTTAGCACTAATTTAGTTTATAAAATAAAACTACAAAAAATGGAATTGAGTTTGCCTCATACGCTTCATCTTTTTAATATCTTTCGTGAGAACGATGGAAAGGAAAATTGTGCTCAAATGCTAGAAGAAGAAGTCTATAAAATGTTTTGCACTAAATCCATGAATGATGAGCATGATTGCAATGTTGTTAGTATGAACTCCTTGAATATCCATAGGACTAATGATGATTGCACCAGTCATGATGAAGATGTCTCTTATAAGCATGTCAACTTTTGTGGAGTGCATAGAGTTTGCAAGTACACACCAAATAGGGAAGATAGATTTTGCAAGAGGCATAAGTATTTATAAAATAAATGGTTGCAAGAGAGGCTAGATGTTTGTGCTGAAAATCTAAAATTTATTCGCCATACTTGTGAACTTTGCAATGAACATGTGATAAACCACAAGTATAGGGGATCGCAACAGTTTTCGAGGGTAGAGTATTCAACCCAAATTTATTGATTCAACACAAGGGGAGCCAAAGAATATTCTCAAGTATTACCAGCTGAGTTGTCAATTCAACCACACCTAGATAACTTAGTATCTGCAGCAAAGTATTTAGTAGCAAAGTAATATGATAGTAGTGGTAACGGTAATAAAAGTAACGGTAGCAAAAGTAAGATTTTTGGTGTTTTGTAGTGATTGTAACAGTAGCAACGGAAAAGTAAATAAGCGAAGAACAATATGTGAAAAGCTCGTATGCATTGGATCGGTGATGGAGAATTATGCCGGATGCGGTTCATCATGTAACAATCATAACATAGGGTGACACAGAACTAGCTCCAATTTATCAATGTAATGTAGGCATGTATTCCGAATATAGTCATACGTGCTTATGGAAAAGAACTTGCATGACATCTTTTGTCCTACCCTCCCGTGGCAGCGGGGTCCTAGCGGAAACTAAGGGATATTAAGGCCTCCTTTTAATAGAGTACCGGAACAAAGCATTAACACATAGTGAATACATGAACTCCTCAAACTACGGTCATCACCGGGAGTGGTCCTGATTATTTTCACTTCGGGGTTGCCGGATCATAACACATAGTAGGTGACTATAGACTTGCAAGATAGGATCAAGAACTCACATATATTCATAAAAACATAATAGGTTCAAATCTGAAATCATGGCACTCGGGCCCTAGTGACAAGCATTAAGCATAGCAAAGTCATAGCAACATCAATCTCAGAACATAGTGGATACTAGGGATCAAACCCTAACAAAACTAACTTGATTACATGATAGATCTCATCCAACCCATTACCGTCCAGCAAGCCTACGATGGAATTACTCACGCCCGGCGGTGAGCATCATGAAATTGGTGATGGAGGATGGTTGATGATGACGATGGCAACGAATCCCCCTCTCCGGAGCCCCGAACGGACTCCAGATCAGCCCTCTCGAGAGGTTTTTAGGGCTTGGCGGCGGCTCCGTATCGTAAACGCGATGAATCCTTCTCCTTGATTTTTTTCTCCCCGAAAGAAAATATATAGAGTTGGAGTTGAGGTCGGAGGAGCTCCAGGGGGGCCATGAGGTAGGGGCACCCCCCCACCCTCGTGGCTAGGGTGTGGGCCCCCTGGTCTTTATCTTTTGTAAGGATTTTTTTATTATTTCCAAATAGATGTTCCATGAAGTTTCAGGTCATTCCGAGAACTTTTGTTTCTGCACATAAATAACACCATGGAGAGTCTGCTGAAAACAGCATCAGTCCGGGTTAGTTCCATTCAAATCATGCAAGTAATAGTCCAAAACAAGGGCAAAAAGTGTTTGGATAAGTAGATACGACGGAGACATATCAACTCCCCCAAGCTTAAACCTTTGCTTGTCCTCAAGCAATTCAGTTGATAAACTGAAAGTGATAAAGAAAAGCTTTTAGAAACTCTGTTTGCTCTTGTTGTTGTAAATATGTAAAGCCAGCATTCAAGTTTTCAGTAAAGATTATGACTAACCACATTTGCAATAACTCTTAAGTCTCACCTTTACTCATATCAGTAGCATAATCAACTAGCGAGCCATAATAATAAATCTCGGATGACAACACTTTCTCAAAACAATCATGATATGATATAACAAGATGGTATCTCGCTTGCCCTTTCTGAGACCGCAAAACATAAATGCAGAGCACCTTTAAAGATCAAGGACTGACTAGACATTGTAATTCATGGTAAAAGAGATCCAATCATAGTCATACCCAATATAAATTAATAGTAATGAATGCAAATGATAGTTGCGCTCTCCAGCTAGTGCTTTTTAATAAGAGGGTGATGACTCAACATAAAAGTAAATAGATAGGCCCTTCATAGAGGGAAGCAGGGATTTGTAGAGGTGCCAGAGCTCGGTTTTGAAATAGAGATAAATAATATTTTGAGCGGCATACTTTCATTGTCAACATAACAACCAAGAGAAGGCGATATCTTCCATGCTACACACATTATAGGAGGTTCCCAAACAGAATGGTAAAGTTTATACTCCCCCTCCACCAACAAGCATCAATCCATGGTTTGCTCGAAACTACGAGTGCCTCCAACAAGCAACAGTCCCAGGGGGAGTTTTGTTTGCAATTATTTTGATTTTGTTTGCATAAAGCATGGGACTGGGCATCCCTGTGACCAGCCATTTTCTCGTGAGTGAGGAGCGGAGTCCACTCCTCTTGAGAATAACCTGCCTAGCATGGAAGATAAGGGCAGCCCTAGTTTATACATGAGCTATTCGAGCATGCAAAACAGAATATTTATTTGAAGGTTTAGAGTTTGGCACATACAAATTTACTTGGAACGGCAGGTAAATACCGCATATAGGAAGGTATAGTCGACTCATATGGAATAACTTTGGGGTTCAAGGGATTGGATGTAGCGACCCGACCTCAGACGGTCAAGCCTACGTGTATCTCATGCCATCCACGGATCAGTATCTTTGCACACACAGTACATCAATGTATATATCAAAGTGCAATCACATGTATAAATAACGTAAAATGATATATACCTCATAATACTCAGCGGAAACAATCAAACGGGTGTGGAGTCCCATCAACGCCATCGGCAGGTTGAGTGTAGACCGTAACCCTATATCGTAACTCTTACTCGTCGAAGAAAATCCTGCAACATGATACGTTGCAGCCGTGTAGGTCGATTACATTGAATGTACCGCAAGATCACAACATGAGAAAACAGATGATAAAACTATACTATATGCAATATGGCTTTGTGGCTCGTATCTGAGTTTTGTTTGCGTAAAAGCTGATTTATTTTCCCTACATCAAAGGAATAAATGAAGTCTGTACTATGGAGTTTTCTATCATGACATGGTTCCGCCAACCGATGTCTCATAGCCCAAATTCATCATAAGTTGCCCACAATTAAGTTATCAGTCCGGTGTTGAGAGTTCGAGATAGATCCAAGTCCGAGGCTCAAATTGTCCGTAATCGGGACACGGCTAATCGATTAGGTTTAAACCCTCTGCAGAGGTTTGTACACTTTACCCGCAAGATTCGATCCCTCTCTTTACATTCTCGCACTTGAGGTGTTTGAGAACAAGATGACCAAACATGGTCTTCGAAGAGTTCCTCGACCACCGTCCGTGCTCATCCAATCCTACCGTAGTTCTACATCTGCTAGCACCGTCCCGGTCAGAGTCACAACTAAGGTCAACCAAGCGAGCCCATAGTGACATGCGGTTGCACAGTAAGCTTCCGGCATGAAGTATTCTTCCGTCTCTTTGAGTCAGGTGAAGCTTTCATAAGATGTCATGGCGCTTCGCATGCATCCCGCCAACCACTGGTTTCTCCAGGTGCCCGTCAACCGTCCTTCACCCAGTAGTGTGTATTGAATTCTTGTCTCGAGTCTTGAAGTCTTGAGGCCTTGAAGATGCAGTCCTTGCAGATTCCATCATGGAGTTGTCGTCATTGACATAGATCCTCCATTCTCACACCACTCCGAGCACTCATACCAACCCGTCTACTATAGCGTAGCATTAAAATAAATAACGTCCGGGCTTGGTAACAGGGTGATGGGTTCCTACCTCATGCATACTACTCAACTACAAGGATTCAATGTCACTACTGGAGGGATTGTTGCGAAGATGACACTAGATGCAATAAAACACATAGGTATGAAAAACATGGTCAAAGTGAACTTGCCTGGTAATACTTGATGAAGATAACGACGCTGTCAGAAAATGACTTGGTAGAACTAATCGTCACTCCGTTGAAAATCTATATAGTCAAACATAGCATACACATAAGCAATCATTCTAGCAAGCAATACTAACACTCAAAATAACAATTAAAACAAAAAACTCAATAATAAAACTCCAACAAAGTCCAAAGAAGCTTCAAATAAAACTAGAAAGAAAAACTACTAACGAAAATCTATGACTTTGCTACAAGCATCTAACATAGTTTTGCCCTAAGTAAAAAAAACTTAACAGCAATTAAAACACTAAACTAATAATTTAACAGAAAATAAAAAGTAAAACAACTAAGTTAACAGAAAGTATTTTTTCATAAAATTTTATTTGCAAAAAGAAACAAATAAAAGCTTTTATAAAACTCTAACTATGACCTATAGAAGGTTTCATACAAAACTAAGGAAAATAAATTTTTAAATAAAATAAATTTTTCTCCTGTTTTCTAACAGAAACACGACTAATTTTGTCAAAAGTGACAAAAAGAAATAATTTAAAACTAATAAAACATTAAATAAAAAGCTAAAACAGAACTAATAATAAAACAGTACTGTTTTGCTAAAAACCTAATTTAAATTAACCTAGAAATAAAATACTAAATACTACTGGATAAACAAAGGTCCTAGAGACCAGGAGCAAAAAGAATCGGTCAAAATAATATTCCTAACTCAAAATAGCTCAAATCTAGTGATTTGAGAAAATTCATCTAAACACAAATTTAAACTGCTCAAATGTAAAATAAAATTGAACTAGCAGAAACTTCAGCAAATTTGTGACACATAGCAATTGGAATCACTCGAAAATACTAAAAACTCTAAAAGATATGAATTTTCTAAGATTGCTATTTTCTGAAAAAAATGAATTACGGGATTTCGTGGATCTCACCGGAGTAGTCGTCGGAGTTGGGGAAGAAGATCGGATCCGATGTTGCGGTTGCTCCTAGAGGAAAGGAGATCACGGGACGGTGGAGAGGAGATCATATAAACCTCAGGAGAGGTCGAGGGCGCGGCGGCGGCACTTGGCGGCGGCGGTGGTGCTGCACTGCTGCTGCTATAGAGAGGAGAGGAGAGGAGAGGAGAGGTGTTGGTTTGATGTGTTGGAGTTGGGTATTTATATTGGGGAGAGGAGGGCTTTGCTTGGGGTAGGGGACAAGAAATAGACTAGGATTAGGAAACAAAGAGGGAAAAGATCTAGAAACAAATCGGAATAAGCGGAATAAGGAAGCGGGATCAAATCCTACTAG
This sequence comes from Aegilops longissima, assembly GCA_021605205.1. NCBI lineage: Eukaryota > Viridiplantae > Streptophyta > Magnoliopsida > Poales > Poaceae > Aegilops > Aegilops longissima. The sequence continues at coordinate 351,384,193 of CM038676.1, read as the reverse complement.
GATTTGTAAAAATAGGAAACACAGGCTCCTGGCCCCTAGGTGTGTGCGTGCGATGGCCTTGGCCTTGGCCTTGGCCGGTGGCTGGTCGTGGCTTGGGCCTTTGGCCCAAGGCGCTGCATATATATTTTTAACAAAATTTCACAGAACTAAAACAAAAATAAAATAATTAAAACTTTTATATAGGCATATATTATATCAAAATTTGCAGAAAAATATTTCCTACAAGATGAACATTATTCTAATGTCAAATAAAATCCACACAAATTTTAATAATTCACACAGTGCTACTGGTCCAATAAAATCCAATAAAAATCATTTTAAAATACCAACATGACTTCAAATTAATTTCTCTCCAATTTTCTGATGTAGGGAATCATGTTACCCTATTTTCCATATATTTTGTTTTTGGAGAAAATAATTTGAATAAAACTCAAATAACTGCAAATTGGAAATAAATTCAAAAGAACTTTGAATTTAATTCTTTTAAAACTCCCAACTCATATTTCATATGTTTTGAAGAAGTCATTTTATCTTCGCTCGTGAAAATCATTGAGTTGCATAAAGTTTCAGAATTGGAAAATATTTTCAATACCCTTGTCATTTAAATAAATGGAAGAAGTCATGTCATCTTCTCTCCAGGGTTTTGTGATGAAAAGAATTTGAATTCCCGGAGATCATAAAAGAAAAATGAAAGTTTGGGAAAGTCCTTTAGTTCCCTCTCATTTAACCTTCAAAAAGTTTCGAATTTCACTCAATTTCACTCAATCATTCAGACAACAATCAAACAAACAATCAAAACTATTTATTTAATATAACATTCCAAAATTTAGAATTTTGGGATGTTACATTGGATGCACAAGCAGTATTCCCGCTTAGTACTGGTGAAGGCTAGCGAAAGACTAGGAAGCGACCAACTAGAGAGCGACAACAGTCATGAACATGCATTAAAATTAATAAACATTGGATGCAAGCATGAGTAGGATATAATCCACAATGAACATAAATATCGTGAAGGCTATGTTGATTTGTTTCAACTACATGTGTGAACATGTGCCAAGTCGAGTCACTTAAATCATTCAAAGGAGGATACCACCCCACTATACCACATCACAACCATTTTAATAGCATGTTGGCACGCAAGGTAAACCATTATAACTCATAGCTAATCAAGCATGGCACGAGCAACTATGATCTCTAATTTTCATTGCAAACATGTTTATTCATAATAGGCTGAATCAGGAACGATGAACTCATCATATTTATAAAAACAAGAGAGGTCGAGTTCATACTAGCTTTTCTCATCTCAGTCAGTCCATCATATATCGTCATAATTGCCTTTCACTTGCACGACCGAATGAAGTGAATAATAATAAGAGTGCACGTGCATTGGACTAAGCTGGAATCTGCGGGCATTCAATAAACAGGAGAAGACAAGGCAATATGGGCTCTTGGTTAAATCAAAAATAATGCATATAAGAGCCACTTCAACTATTTAATTAGAGTCTTCTCCTATCGACCCCCAAAGAAAAGAAAAGAAAAAACTATTTACACGGCAAAGCTCCCAACAAGAAAAAGAAGAAAGGGAAATATTTTTGGGTTTTCTTTTTAATTATTACTGCTATAGCAGGAAAAGTAAACTAGTTAGAAGCTACACTAATTTTTATTTGTTTTTCTTAAAGTTTATCAAACACACAAGAAGAAAGCAGGAAAAAGAAAAATAAACTAGCATGGATATTACAGTGAAAGAGTAGCACCGACATCTAGCAATGAGTGTGTCTGAACATAAATTTAATGTCGGTGGGAAATACGTACTCCCCCAAGCTTAGGCTTTTGGCCTAAGTTGGTTCATTGCCACGGATGGCCTGGCGGATACCCGTAGGTGTAGCTGGGGTCGTACTGAGATGCAGCGGTTATCGCCTCCTGAGCTGCAGCGTGGCAGCGAGCTGCCTCCTCCCTCCTCTCATACTCATCTGCCTCCTCTCTTGTAATAAAATGTCTTCCTTTTTGCCTCCTCACAAATGTACTAGTGAGATAGTGGTACTGGCGGCATTTGTCTGCCTCGAAGCTCACAAGATCAACGTTACGTAAATATGCGTTAAATTCTTCCTTGATTCCCACTCGATCCATAAAATTTTCTGAAGGCCATTCAGAAGGCCGCACTGGAGCGTCCCTTGGTAGCTCATCATCCGCATCACGCATTGCAAACCTGGGTCCTTGCTTCCTTGAAGAACCACCTTGGAACATTTTCCTAAGCATATTTCTTCCTCTGAAAAATTTCTGAATTTTTTAGTAACTTCAAACAAAAGCGAACCAACCTCAATAAAATCGATAGCAACTACTCCTACAAGTGCCTAGAGACTATATCATGCATTAGAACTACTTGGAACCATATGAATTTGACATGCAAGTTCAAGAACATGGTCACGTAGGCAGCACAAATTTGCAATGAATAAAGCACTAGAACAAAACCTAGTTGGACCAATGGAGGAGTCACATACCAAGGAACAATCTCCCCAAGCAGTTTTGTGAGAGGTGCTTCGAGCAAGGAGATCGAAAATCCAGCAAAATGAGCTAGAACTCGTGCTTGAGCTGGATATTGGTGTTTGTGGGAGGAAGAAGGAGTGTGTGGGTGCAGGAATAAGTGGAGGAGGGCCACCGTGGGCCCACGAGGCAGGGGGCGCACCCTGTAGGGGTGGGCGCACCCTGGACCCTCGTGGCCAGGTGCTTTCCCCTCCTGCTGTGTTCTCAGTGCCAGATATTCTCAAATATTCCAGAAAAAAATCATATTCCATTTTCAGGGCATTTGGAGAACTTTTATTTTCGGGGTATTTTTATATTGCACGGATAAATCAGGAAACAGACAGAAAAATACTATTTTTACTTTATTTCAACTAAATAACAGAAAGTAGAAAGAGGGTACAGAAAGTTGTGCCTTCTAGTTTCATCCATCTCATGCTCATCAAAAGGAATCCATTAACAAGGTTGATCAAGTCTTGTTAACAAACTCATTCCGAATAACATGAAACCGGAGAAATTTTTAATAACACTATGTTACCTCAACGGGGATATGCACATCCCCAATAATAAGAATATCATATTTCTTCTTGATAGTAGGAAGAGGAAATTCAAAACCTCCAAAAATAATCGATGGAATTTTTCCAATAGAATTGATACTATGAACTTGAGGTAGTTTCCTCGGGAAGTGTACCGTATGCTCATTGCCATTAACATGAAAAATGACATTGCCTTTGTTGCAATCAATAACAGCCCCTGCAGTATTCAAAAAGGGTCTTCTAAGAATAATAGACATACTATCGTCCTCGGGAATATCAAGAATAACAAAGTCCGTTAAAATAGTAACGTTTGCAACCACAACAGGCACATCCTCACAAATACCGACAGGTATAGCGGTTGATTTATTAGCCATTTGCAAAGATATTTCAGTAGGTGTCAACTTATTCAAATCAAGTCTACGATATAAATAAAGAGGCATAACACTAGCACCGGCTCCAAGATCACATAAAGCTGTTTTAACATAGTTTCTTTTAATGGAGCAGAGTATAGTTGGTACTCCTGGATCTCCAAGTTTCTTTGGTATTCCACCCTTAAATGTATAACTAGCAAGCATGGTGGAAATCTCAGCTTCCGGTATCTTTATTTTATTTGTAACAATATCTTTCATATACTTAGCTTAAGGATTCATTTTCAGCATATCAGTTAATCGCATATGCAAAAAGATAGGTCTAATCATTTCAGCAAAGCGCTCAAAATCCTCATCATCCTTTTTCTTGGATGGTTTGGGAGGAAAAGGCATGGGTTTCTAAACCCAAGGTTCCCTTTCTTCACCGTGTTTCCTAGCAGCAAAGTCTCTCTTATCATAACATTGATTCTTTGATTGTGGGTTATCAAGATCAACAGCAGGTTCAATTTCTACATCTTTATCAGTACTAGGTTGAGCATCATCATTAACATTTTCACTAGGTTCATGTTCATTACTAGATTGTGTTTCAGCATCAAAAATAGAAATATCATTTGGATTCTCAGGTGGTTCAGCAATAGGTTCACTAGAAGTATGCAAAGTCCTATCATTTTTCTTTTTCTTCTTTTTAGAAGGACTAGGTATATCAATATTATTTCTCCGAGAATCTTGCTCAATTCTCTTAGGGTGGCCTTCAGGATACAAAGGTTCCTGAGTCATTTTACCAGTTCTAGTAGCCATTCCAACAGCATAATCATTTTTCTTACTATTCATTTCATTGAGCAAATCATTTTGAGCTTTAAGTACTTGTTCTACTTGAGTGGTAACCATAGAAGCATGTTTAGTAATGAGTTTAAGTTCACCTTTAACTCTAGACATATAATCACCCAAGTGTTCAAGCATACCGGAATTGTATTTCAATTGTCTACCAAAATAAGCATTGAAGTTTTCTTGTTTGACAATAAAATTATCAAACTCTTCTAAGCATTGTTTAGCAGACTTATAGTGAGGAATATCACCTTCATCAAATCTACAGAGAGAATTTACCTTTACTACCTGTGTCGGGTTATCAAGACCATGAGTTCCTTCAGTAGGTGATGGATTGATATCATATGTTTCTACAACAGGCGGTAGATTAAGACCGTGTATTTCTTCAATAGGAGGTAAATTCTTAACATCTTCAGCTTTAATACCTTTTTCTTTCATAGATTTCTTTGCCTCTTGCATATCTTCAGGACTGAGAAATATAACACCTCTTTTCTTGGGAGTTGGTTTAGGAATTGGCTCAGGAGCTGGCTCAGGAAGTGTCCAATTATTTTCATTTGTCAACATATTATTCAATAGAATTTCATCTTCATCCGGTGTTCTTTCCCTGAAAATAGAATCAGCACAACTATCCAGGTAATCTCTGGAAGCATCGGTTAGTCCTTCATAGAAGATATCAAGTATTTCATTTTTCTTAAGAGGATGATCAGGCAAAGCATTAAGTAACTTGAGAAGCCTCCGCCAAGCTTGTGGGAGACTCTCTTCTTCAATTTGCACAAAATTGTATATTTCCCTTAAAGCAGCTTGTTTATTGTGAGCAGGGAAATATTTAGTAGAGAAGTAATAAATCATATCCTGGGGACTACACACACAACCAGGATCAAGAGAATTAAACCATATCTTAGCATCACCCTTTAATGAGAACGGAAATATTTTAAGGATATAGAAGTAGCGAGATCTCTCATCATTAGTGAACAGGGTGGCTATATCATTTAATTTAGTAAGATGTGCCACAATAGTTTCAGATTCATAGCCATGAAAAGGATCAGATTCAACCAAAGTAATTATATCAGGATCAACAGAGAATTCATAATCCTTATCAGTAACACAGATAGGTGAAGTAGCATAAGCAGGGTCAGGTTTCATCCTATCATTAAGAGATTGCTGATTCCATTTAGCTAATAACCTCTTGAGTTCATATCTATCTTTGCAAGCTAAAATAGCTAAAGTAGCTTCTTTATCAAAAACATAACCCTCAGGAATAACAGGCAAGTCTTCATCATCACTTTCATCAATATAATCAGTTTCAATAATTTCTTTCTCTCTAGCCCTAGCAATTTGTTCATCAAGAAATTCACCAAGTGGAACAATAGTATCAAGCATAGAAGTGGTTTCATCATAAGTATCATGCATAGCAGAAGTGGCATCATCAATAACATGCGACATATCAGAACGAATAGCAGAAGCAGGTTTTGGTGTCGCAAGCTTACTCAAAACAGAAGGTGAATCAAGTGCAGAGCTAGATGGCAGTTCCTTACCTCCCCTCGTAGTTGAGGGATAAATTGTTGTCTTAGCATATTTCAAGTTCTTCATAGTGACCAGCAGATATAAATCCCAAGTGACTCAAAGAATAGAGCTATGCTCCCCGGCAATGGCGCCAGAAATCCTTCTTGCTACCTCTTGAGCACTGCATTGGTTTTCCTTTGAAGAGGAAAGGGTGATGCAGCAAAGTAGCGTAAGTATTTCCCTCAGTTTTTGAGAACCAAGGTATCAATCCATTAGGAGGCTACGCGCGAGTCCCTCGTACCTACACAAAACAAATAACTCCTCGCAACCAATGCGATAAGGGGTTGTCAATCCCTTCACGGTCACTTACGAGAGTGAGATCCGATAGATATGATAGGATAATATTTTTGGTATTTTTATGATAAAGATGCAAAGTAAAATAAAAGCTAAGTAAAAAAGCAAAGGAAATAACTAAGTGTTGGAAGATTAATATGATGAAGATATACCCGGGGGCCATAGGTTTCACTAGTGGCTTCTCTCAAGAGCATAAGTATTTTACGGTGGGTGAATGAATTACTGTTGAGCAATTGACAGAATTGAGCATAGTTATGAGAATATCTAGGTATGATCATGTATATAGGCATCACGTCCGAGACAAGTAGACCGACTCCTTCTTGCATCTACTACTATTACTCCACTCATCGACCGCTATCCAGCATGCATCTAGAGTATTAAGTTCATGAAAATAGAGTAACGCCTTAAGCAAGATGACATGATGTACAGGGATAAATTCATGCTATATGACAAAAACCCCATCTTGTTATCCTCGATGGCAACAATACAATACGTGCCTTGCTGCCCCTACTGTCACTGGGAAATGACACCGCAAGATTGAACCCAAAGCTAAGCACTTCTCCCATTGCAAGAAAGATCAATCTAGTAGGCCAAACCAAACTGATAATTCGAAGAGACTTGCAAAGATAACCAATCATACATAAAAGAATTCAGAGAAGATTCAAATATTGTTCATAGATAAACTTGATCATAAACCCATAATTCATCGGTCTCAACAAACACACCGCAAAAAGAAGATTACATCGAATAGATCTCCACGAGAGAGGGGGAGAACATTGTATTGAGATCCAAAAAGAGAGAGGAAGCCATCTAGCTACTAACTATGGACCCGAAGGTCTGAGGTAAACTACTCACACTTCACCGGAGAGGCTATGGTGTTGATGTAGAAGCCCTCCGTGATGGATGCCCCCTCCGGCGGAGCTCCGGAATAGGCCCCAAGATGGGATCTCGTGGGTATAGAAGGTTGCGGCAGTGGAATTAGGTTTTTGGCTCTCTTCTGATCGTTTCGGGGTACGTAGGTATATATAGGAGGAAGAAGTACGTCGGTGGAGCAATAGGGGGCCCACAAGGGTGAAGGGCGCGCCCTGGGGGGTGGGCGCGCCCCCTACCTCGTGGCCTCCTGGAAGCTTCTCTTACGGGGTCCAAGTCTCCTGGATCATGTTCGTTCCAAAAATCACGCTCCCGAAGGTTTCATTCTGTTTGGACTCCGTTTGATATTCTTTTTCTGCGAAACTCTAAAATAGGCAAAAAAACAGCAATTCTGGGCTGGGCCTCCAGTTGGATAATAAAGCCCAAAATTGTCCAAAACAGTAGATAATATAGCATGGAGCAATCAAAAATTATAGATACGTTGGAGACGTATCATTCATTATTAGAGCATTGTCCCAGTGAGGAAAGGATGATGGAGACTATGATTTCCCCACAAGTCGGGATGAGACTCCGGACGAAAATAATAAATAAAAGAGGCGAAAGAAGCCCAAATAAAAAAAGAAAAAAAGAGGCCATAAAAAAGAGAAAAAGTCCCAAACAAAAAAATAAAAAAATGAGAGAAAAAGAGAGAAGTGGCAATGCTACTATCCTTTTACCACACTTGTGCTTCAAAGTAGCACCATGATCTTCATGATAGAAAGTATCCTATGTTGTCACTTTCGTATACTAGTGGAAACCTTTCATTATAGAACTTGGCTTGTATATTCAATTGATGGGCTTCCTCAAAATGCCCTAGGTCTTCGTGAGCAAGCGAGTTGGATGCACACCCACTTAGTTTCTTTTGTTGAGCTTTCATACACTTATAGCTCTAGTGCATCCGTTGCATGGCAATCCCTACTCACTCACATTGATATCTATTGATGGGCATCTCCATAGCCCGTTGATACGCCTAGTTGATGTGAGACTATCTTCTCCCTTTTTGTCTTCTCCGCAACCACCATTCTATTCCACTGATACGTCTCCAACGTATCTATAATTTATGAAGTATTCATGCTATTATATTATCAATCTTGGATGTTTAATGGGATTTACTATGCACTTTTATATTATTTTTGGAACTAAACTATTAACCCAGAGCCCAGTGCCACTGTTTTTTCCCTTGTTTCAGTGTTTCGCAGAAAAGGAATATCAAACGGAGTCCAAACGGAATGAAACCTTCGGGAAAGTTACTTTTGGAACAGAAGCAATTCAGAAGACTTGGGGTGTACGTAAGGAAGCAACGAGGAAGGCACGAGGCAGGGGGGCGCGCCCACCCCCCTGGGCGCGCCCTCCACCCTCATGGGCCCCTCGTGGCTCCCCTGACGTATTTCTTCCTCCTATATATACCAATATACCCTAAAACCATCGGGGAACAGAATAGATCGGGAGTTCCACCGCCGCAAGCCTCTGTAGCCACCAAAAACCAATCGGGACCCTGTTCCGGCACCCTGCCCGAGGGGGGATCCCTCACCGGTGGCCATCTTCATCATCCCGGCGCTCTCCATGATGAGGAGGGAGTGGTTCACCCTCGGGGCTGAGGGTATGTACCAGTAGCTATGTGTTTAATCTCTCTCTCTTTATCTCTCTCTCTCTCTCTCTCTCTCTCTCTCTCTCTCGTGTTTTTGATTTGGCACGATCTTGATGTATCGCGAGCTTTGCTATTATAGTTGGATCTTATGTTTCTTCTGCCCCTCTACTCTCTTGTAATGGATTGAGTTTTCCCTTTGAAGTTATCTTATCGGATTGAGTCTTTTAATGATTTGAGAACACTTGATGTATGTCTTGCCGTGCGTATCTGTGGTGACAATGGGATATCACGTGATTCACTTGATGTTTGTTTTGGTGATCAACTTGCGGGTTCCGCCCATGAACCTATGCATAGGGGTTGGCACACGTTTTCGTCTTGACTCTCTGGTAGAAACTTTGGGGCACTCTTTGAGGTTCTATGTGTTGGTTGAATAGATGAATCTGAGATTGTATGATGCATATCGTATAATCATACCCACGGATACTTGAGATGACATTGGAGTATCTAGGTGACATTAGGGTTTTGGTTGATTTGTATCTTAAGGTGTTATTCTAGTACGAACTCTAGGGCTGTTTGTGACACTTATAGGAATAGCCCAATGGATTGATCGGAAAGAATAACTTTGAGGTGGTTTCGTACCCTACCATAATCTCTTCGTTTGTTCTCCGCTATTAGTGACTTTGGTGTGACTCTTTGTTGCATGTTGAGGGGTAGTTATATGATCCAATTATGGTATTATTGTTGAGAGAACTTGCACTAGTGAAAGTATGAACCCTAGGCCTTGTTTCAACGCATTGCAATACCGTTCACGCTCACTTTTATCATTAGTTACCTTGCTGTTTTTATATTTTCAGATTACAAAAACTTATATCTACCATCCATATTGCACTTGTATCACCATCTCTTCGCCGAACTAGTGCACCTATACAATTTACTATTGTATTGGGTGTGTTGGGGACACAAGAGACTCTTTGTTATTTGGTTGCAGGGTAGTTTGAGACAAACCATCTTCATCCTACGCCTCCCACAGATTGATAAACCTTAGGTCATCCACTTGAGGGATATTTGCTACTGTCCTACAAACCTCTGCACTTGGAGGCCCAACAACGTCTATAAGAAGAAGGTTGCGTAGTAGACATCAAGCAGATTCTGGCGCCGTTGCCGGGGAGGTGAGTGCTTGAAGGTATATCTTTAGATCTTGCAATTGAATCTTTTAGTTTCTTGTTTTATCACTAGTTTAGTTTATAAAAGAAAACTACAAAAAAATGAAATTGAGTTTACCTCATACGCTTCATCTTTTTAATATCTTTCGTGAGTATGATGGGAAGGAAAATTGTGCCAAAGTGTTAGAAGAAGAATGCATTAAAATGTTTGGCACTGAATCTTTGAATTATGAGCATGATTGCAATGTTGTTAGTATGAACTCCTTGAATATCCATAGTACTAATGTGATTGCACTAGTTATGATGAAAATGTCTCCTATAAACATGTCAATTTTTGTGGAGTGCATTGAGTTTGCAAGTACACACCAAATAGGGAAGATAGATATTGCAGGAGGCATAAGCATTTATAAACTAAATGGTTGCAAGAAAGGCTAGATGTTTGTGCTGAAAATTTAAATTTTCTTAGCTGTGCTTGTGAACTTTGCAATGAACATGATCATTTCAGTACCCAATGCAAATTGTTTCATGATCGTCTCGTGTCCAAAAATTGTGATGACTTGATTTCCCTTGCACATCATAATGAACTTAGTTTGCTCTTGGGTTATGAAGAAATGAAACGTATAACTAAGGGTTATTCCAGAATTTACCCTTGATAGAGTTCTTCATTTTGATCTAGAAGAAATTTATATGTATTTTGCGGTGAATTGCATTGAAAATCCTTATATTGCCAATTACATAAAGAAAAGAAAACACATAGAAGATGAAGAGAATACTAATGAAAGGGAGGAGAGTTCCCAATATTCTCCTATTATTTCTTATGATGAATCAGGTAACAAGGAGGAGCCTTATATTCAACCAATCTCATTAATAAGGAGCTCCAAAAAAAGGATTGAACCCACACATGATGTGGTGAAGAAGAAGAAAAGAAAAAGGAAGAGAGCTAAAAAGATATCTCTCACAAATAATGTTGCTCCTATTATTGTTGTGCCTCATGAAAATGAATCAAAAATAATTGTGGAAGATGATGCACTTGATGATGATCTTGTTATGCCTATTGCTTGTTGTGATGATTATGATTGGGAAGAAAATGATATTTCTTATGATCTTGAAAATCTTTTTGGCCCTTGCTTGGAAGAATATGATAATTGCTATACTATTGGTGCTATCTATTCTATTAATAATGAGAGTGATTATGCTTATGATATGAAAATGCCCAAGCTCGGGGATGCTATGTTTGAAGAAGATGATGTTTTTGAGAATATATTTGTTGCAATTAATGTTTGTCCCAAGCTTGGGGATGCTACGTTTAATGAAGATGCTATTTTTAGCCTCCCATGTTTTGATATGCAAATTTGTTATGATGATAGCATGCCTCTTACCTATGATGATTATATTGATGAAAGTGGGTTTGGAAGAGTGTCAACTTTAGGAAGTAATGATCCCACTATTTTGGAGGATGTTGAATCTTATTATGATAACTATGAAAGTGGATTTGCAGAGTTCATGAATTTATTTAGTAATGATTCCACTATCTTGGAAGAGGTTTCAATTGATTATGATGAGAACAAAGTTGCTACTTATGATGATTATTGTGATGAAACTTATTCCATAAAAGTAGTGATGATTATATTTATAAAACTTGTCATGATTATGATTCCCCTTTTTCTGAACATTACTCTTTTAATGTGGAAACAATTTATAGTATTCAAGTCTCTTATGATACTCCCACTATCCCGAATGAGAAGAATTTTGCTTATGTGGAGAGTAGTAAATTTTCTATGCTTGTAGATCATGAAAAGAATGCTTTAGGTGCTGGTTATATTGTTGAATTTATTCATTATTCTACTGAAAATTATTATGAGGGAGGAACATATGCTTGTAGAAACTGCAATAATATCAAGTTTCCTCTCTATGTGCTTAAAGTTTTGAAGTTATGCTTGTTTTGCCTTCCTATGCTAGTTGATTATTGTTCCCATAAGTTGTTTGCTCACAAAATCCCAATGCATCAGAAGTGGGTTAGACTTAAATGTGCTAGGCATATTCTTCATGATGCTCTCTTTATGTGTCAATTCTTATCTTTTATGTGAGCATCATTGAAATCATCATGCCTAGCTAGGGGCGTTAAACGATAGCGCTTGGTGGGAGGCAACCAAATTTTATTTTAGTTTCTTGCTTTTTGGTTCTGTTTAGGAATAAATAAATAATCTAGCCTCTGGTTAGATGTGGTTTTATGTTTTAATTAGTGTTTGTGCCAAGTAGAACCTTTGGGAAGACTTGGGTGAAGTCTTTATGATCATGCTGTAAAAAACAGAAACTTTAGCGCTCACGAGATTAGCTTCAACCTTTTACTGGAGAGTGGTATTTAGTTGATTCTTTTTTCATATGATTACTAGATAAATTCCTCAGGTCCACCAATTTATTTTAGAATTTTTTCAGTTCCATAAGTATACGTTTGATACAGATTACTACAGACTGTTCTGTTTTTGACAGATTCTGTTTTCATTGTGTTGCTTGCTTATTTTGATGAATCTATGGCTAGTAAAAATAGTTTATAAACCATATAGAAGTTGGAATACAGTAGGTTTAACACCAATATAAATAAATAATGAGTTCATTACAGTACCTTGAAGTGGTGTTTTGTTTTCTTTTGCTAACGGAGCTCACGAGATTTTCTGTTAAGTTTTGTGTTGTGAAGTTTTCAAGTTTTGGGTAAAGATTCGATGGACTACAGAATAAGGAGTGGCAAGAGCCTAAGCTTGGGGATGCCCAAGGCACCCCAAGGTAATGTTCAAGGTAAACCAAGAGCCTAAGCTTGGGGATACCCCGGAAGGCATCCCCTCTTTCGTCTTTGTTCATCGGTAACTTTACTTGGAGCTATATTTTTATTCACCACATGATATGTGTTTTGCTTGGAGCGCCATTTTATTTTCTTTAGCTTTGCTTGCTGTTTTAATAAAGTATCAAGATCTGAAATTATTAAATGAGAGAGAGTCTTCACATAGCTACATAATTATTTAACTACTCATTGATCTTCACTTATATTTTTGGAGTAGTTTGTCATTTACTCGTGTGCTTCACTTTTATCCTATGAGTATATGGTTGAATGATTTTAATGTCATAAATCTGAAATTATATATGTTTCATATGCTTATCCCACGGGGAGTAATTACTTCACATATACGAAGTAGAGGTGGTAAATTCATTGAAGGTTAGCAAACATTGTATTGGTCACTTGAACAATTCATGAAAGAATGTTGAAGGAAGAGAGATTTCACATATAAATATACTCTCTTGGACATCTTCTATGATTGTGAGCCCCATTAATTATTTTCAAACCTGAGCAAATTAGTTGAAGTTGGACAAGGAAGACAATATAATGAGTTATGCTTGGGTATATTTGTATAGAAGTTATATTGTTATGGATCCTCTAACATGTGGTGCTTGCTATTTAGAATCCTTTGCTAGCCAAAATATCTGTACTAAGCGGGAATACTGCTTGTGCATCCAAATTACTTGAACCAAGTTTATTCCATGAGTGTCCACCATACCTACCTATATGCGGTTTTTACCCGCCGTTCCAAGTAAATTTGCATGTGCCAAACTCTAAACCTTCAAATAATAATCTGTTTTGTATGCCTGAATCGCTCATGTGGCGACTAGGGGCTAGCAGTATCTTCCATGCTAGGTGGGTTATTCTCACGATGAGTGGACTCCGCTCATCATTCACGAGAAAATGGCTGGTAACTGGGATGCCCAGTCCCATGATAAAAAGATCGAAATCAAATCAAAAATAATTTCAAACAAAACTCCCTCAGGATTGATGTTAGTTGGAGGCACCCGTTGTTTCGGGCAAGCCATGGATTGATGATTGCTGGTGGAGGGGGAGTAAAAATCTTTACCTTTCTATTTGGGAACCACCTACAATGTATGTAGTATGGAAGATATTGGGAACTCTTGGTCGTTATGTTGACAATGAAAGCATACCTCTCAAAATTATTTTCATCTCTGTTTTTGCTTCGAGTTCTGGCACCTCTGCAAATCCCTGCTTCCCTCTGCGAAGGGCCTATCTTTTATGTTTATGCAAGAGTCAATAGTATTCCTTTTCATTCCAACCTACTCTTTAGTTGGCAAGCATCATGTGATGGAAAGATCTAGGCATATATGGCCATTCAAATATATTTGAGCATGAATTATTACTGTTGACATTACCCTTGAGGTAAAAGGTTGGGAGGCGATCCATTAAGCCCCTATCTTTCTCTGTGTTCGATGAGTACTATTTGTTCTAAAAATATGCTTTGACTGGTAGCAATCATGGAAGACTAAATGATAGTTGAGTATGTGAAGTTTGCTGAATCAAAGCTCTGACATAGACTCTTCCTGAAAATAAGATGAATTGTAATTGTTTGATGACTAATAACATGGTTTGTTAGCTTTCAAGAAAGTTTATGATCTATACTTTAGCATGTGAATAGCTTGTTACTCTATCATGAGAATTCTATGAGTTGAGCTACTATTATGACATATAATGATGCTAGAAAAAGTGATTGAAATTATCATTGATCAAACTTGTGCACCTGCTAGCATTCACACTTCATAAATTCTTTCTTTTATCATTTACCTACTCGAGGATGAGTAGGAATTAAGCTTGGGGATGCTGATACGTCTCCAACGTATCTATAATTTATGAAGTATTCATGCTATTATATTATCCATCTTGGATGTTTAATGGGCTTTACTATGCACTTTTATATTATTTTTGGGACTAACCTATTAACCAAGAGCCGAGTGCCAGTTTATATTTTTTTCCCTTTGTTCCAGTGTTTCGCAGAAAAGGAATATCAAATGGAGTCCAAACGGAATGAAACCTTCGGGAAAGTTATTTTTGGAATAGAAGCAATCCAGAAGACTTGGGGTGTACGTAAGGGAAGCAATAAGGAAGGCACGAGGCAGGGGGCGCGCCCACCCCCCTGGGCGCTCCCTCCACCCTCGTGGGCCCCTCGTGGCTCCCCTCACGTACTTCTTCCTCCTATATATATACCAATATAGCCTAAAACCATCGGGGAACAGAATAGATCGGGATTTCCGCCGCCGCAAGCCTCTATAGCCACCAAAAACCAATCGGGACCCTGTTCCGCACTCCCTGCGGGCGGGATCCTCACCGTGGCCATCTTCATCATCCGGCGCTCTCCATGACGAGGAGGGAGTAGTTCACCATCGGGGCTGAGGGTATGTATCGGTAGCTATGTGTTGATCTCTCTCTCTCTCTCTCTCTCTCTCTCTCTCTCTCTCTCTCTCTCTCTCTCTCTCTCTGTGTTCTTGATTTGCACGATCTTGATGTATCGCAGCTTTGCTATTATAGTTGGATCTTATGTTTCTTCTCCCCCTCTACTCTCTTGTAATGGATTGAGTTTTCCCTTTGAAGTTATCTTATCGGATTGAGTCTTTTAATGATTTGAGAACACTTGATGTATGTCTTGCCGTGCGTATCTATGGTGACAATGGGATATCACGTGATTCACTTGATGTATGTTTTGGTGATCAACTTGCGGGTTCCGCCCATGAACCTATGCATAGGGGTTGGCACACGTTTTCGTCTTGACTCTCCGGTAGAAACTTTGGGGCACTCTTTGAGGTTCTATCTGTTGGTTGAATAGATGAATCTGAGATTGTGTGATGCATATCGTATAATCATACCCACTGATACTTGAGGTGACATTGGAGTATCTAGGTGACATTAGGGTTTTGGTTGATTTGTGTCTTAAGGTGTTATTCTAGTATGAACTCTAGGGATGTTTGTGACACTTATAGGAATAGCCCAATGGATTGATCGGAAAGAATGACTTTGAGGTGGTTTCGTACCCTACCATAATCTCTTCGTTTGTTCTCCGCTATTAGTGACTTTGGAGTGACTCTTTGTTGCATGTTGAGGGATAGTTATATGATCCAATTATGTTATTATTGTTGAGAGAACTTGCACTAGTGAAAGTATGAACCCTAGGCCTTGTTTCAACGCATTGCAATACCGTTCACGCTCACTTTTATCATTAGTTACCTTGGTGTTTTTACATTTTCAGATTACAAAAACCTATATTTACCATCCATATTGCACTTATATCACCATCTCTTCGCCGAACTAGTGCACCTATACAATTTACTATTGTATTGGGTGTGTTGGGGACACAAGAGGACTTTGTTATTTGGTTGCAAGGTTGTTTGAGAGAGACCATCTTCATCCTACGCCTCCCACGGATTGATAAACCTTAGGTCATCCACTTGAGGGAAATTTGCTACTATCCTACAAACCTCTGTGTCGGTGTCAAAACCGGCGGATCTCGGGTAGGTGGTCCCGAACTGTGCGTCTAGGCGGATGGTAACAGGAGACAAGGGACACGATGTTTACCCAGGTTCGGGCCCTCTTGATGGAGGTAAAACCCTACGTCCTGCTTGATTGATATTGATATTGTGGATGTTTACAAGAGTGGATCTACCACGAGATCAAGGAGGCTAAACCCTAGAAGCTAGCCTATGGTATGATTGTAAGGGTTGTTGTGATTGTTGTCCTACGGACTAAAGCCATCCGGTTTATATAGACACCGGAGAGGGCTAGGGTTACATAGAGTCGGTTACAATGGTAGGAGATCTACATATCCGTATCGCCAAGCTTGCCTTCCACGCCAAGGAAAGTCCCATCCGGACACGGGGGGAAGTCTTCAATCTTCTATCTTCATAGTCTTGGAGTCCGGTCGATGATGATAGTCCGGCAAATGATAGTCCGGCCGATGACGGTATTCCGGCTATCCGGACACCCCCTAATCCGGGACTCCCTCAGTAGCCCCCGAACCAGGCTTCAATGACGATAAGTCCAGCATGCGTGTAGTCTTCGGCGTTGCAAGGCGGGTTCTCCTTTAAGTTCCATGTACCTGCCGAACAGTGTCCAGCTTCCTCATCAATGTTGCGCGTCTTGGCTTCCACGCCCAATAAGGGCCTTCTTCCACACGTCGTGCGAATGTGAAAAGCCAGGGTGTCTTTTTATGTTTTACCCCCGAGTTGTGCGAATAATCTGCCTATAAGGGAGGCAAGAATCCAGATCCAAACCACCATATTCCTCTCGCAAATACTCATCGGAGCGCTTTCGACCAAGAATCCATTCCATCATGGACCGTCAACGCGGCTCCTCTTCTCGCGCTCCCATCCCTTCGCCGGGAGATTGGAGGAGATGCTCTGTTTCGCACAACGAGCTGGTGAAGCTCCAAATGGGGGGATATCTCCCTCCGGCCTTCATGGTTCCGGTTCGAGCCGGGCTCGCCACCTACAAAGGTGGGAAGCTAGCAGAGGTTACCCCTAATCCCAACAAAGGGGAGCGGGTATGATTCGTCCCCTATCTAATAAGGGGGCTCGTATTTCCTGTACATCCATTCCTCCGCGGGCTCCTGGAGTTCTACGGACTCCAGCTCCATCACCTCACGCCCGCCTCAATCCTGCATATCGCGAGTTACGTAGCTCTTTGCGAGCTTTTCCTGGGCATCGAGCCCCACTTCGCGCTGTGGAAGAGGTTGTTTTGCCTTGTCCCCCGCTCTCACGAGGGGTCCATATATCAAGTGGGCGGCGCCAAATATGGCGCATTGCGGGACGGATATCCATCCGGAACCCCTAAGAAGGCGCTCAAGACCGGCCTTGAATGGTTTTATATAGAAGACGCCCGCTGCTGGACCTGTTCGGATCGGCCTCCGGAGTTCAGCAATGCTCCTCAAGAAACGCCTTAGTTGGCGTCCCGTGGAGCCCCGACGGAGGAAGACAAGAGCGTCCATTATCGATGGGCGAATAAGGTTCTTGGCCCATGCCGGTTGACCATGATCGAGTCATGGCAACATGCATTACGCTGGGGTGCAGCCCTACAATGAGGCCACCCATGTGGGACTTCAGCGGGAGGATGATGCCACCCGTCATGGCATAAAGGGCGGAATCGGCCAAGATCTGTGACGATCTTGTCCGCCTGTATAATGGGGAGAAGGAGGATTTCCTTCAGACGAACCCGTTAAATGGGTTTTCCATGAACAATCCCCGGCCTTGGGTAAGTGAACACTCAGCGTGTCCGACCCGTGCCGTTTGAAACTTAAGTTTCTTACATGTGTCATTCTTTCGACGCAGGAACTGCGCCGGACTGTGGAGGGAATGCTAAGTTCGGCTCCGCAGCCTGAGGATCCAGAGAGATCCCGGGATCCAGCCTCCGAAGAGGATCCGGACATAAAGGTGGAGCTAATCGACGGGGTGTTCCACCAGCTCAGCATGGATAACGCTTTAGTCGCCATCACGGCCGACTACCCCGGACTAAACCCGGCTCCCCAGGTGATTGCGGCCGAAGCCCTGACACCGTCATTCCTTCCTTGCTTATTTCGACCACCGTACATGATGGCACTATGCAGGAGGTGCCCACAGGCGAGAAGCCGAGCTCGGTGGCTGACCAACAAGGGCCAGTCCAGACCGGTAGGCGGAAGAGGAGCGGCCGCTGACTGAAGCGCCGCCGCAAAGGTGTAGCTCACAATTCCTTATTTTTAGAGCAACGTTCCTAGGAAGTGTTTTGAGTGCTCATGACTTTTATAGGGAAAAAAGCGTCCGCCGGACTGCGGGCATGGAAGTTGTCAATCCAGCCTCTACTAGCCGGGCTCCCGCACCCGGTCAGGAGGGGGAGGCGAGCGCAAGGCGCGAGCCGGACGTTCCTCCGACAGAGGATGCCGAAAGACTGTCCGCCACCAAGTCTGAGGTGGAGAGTGCCCTGAATCACAGCGCCGCCGACAGTATTCGTGACGCTGCTTCTCCCCGAGGCGTTGAATGCCTTTAACACGGGGGACGCGCACCTTCATGCCGCTCAAGATAGTTTTACCAGAGCCACGGAGCAGTATGGAAAAGACAATACGGGTTAGAGATTTTAATGGTTGTATATGCCAGTAGCCCCCGACACTTAAAGTAGTTATATTAACTGATTTAAGGATCATATGAAATGCAGGATCTTACCGAGAAGAATACCCAACTGTCTCAGGAGCTGCAAGAGTGCAAGGCCCAACTTGAGGCCGCATTGTCTAGTGCAGGAGGAAACGCAAGGACCTCTCCTGGTAACGCATTATTTTAGAAGGATAAGTAGCGTTTGGCCTTTGCGCAAGTCTAAAAAACGACGTTGCAGGTGCTGCCGGACAAGATCCGGGTAGGCAAGAACTTCTGCGCCAACTAAATGTCGGCGAGAGGGTGCTGCATAAGGTGCAGCATGAAAGGAACAAGCTCCAGGATGCCCATGCCCAGCTTGGAGAAGAGCTGAAAGGCGTTCGGGCCGAGCTGTCGGGCTCCGTTAAGGAGAATCAGCGGCTTCGTCGCGGCATATATAGTAAGTGCTTGAGCGAACTCCTTTGAAAAGAAGAGTTTGGCGAGGAAGTCAATTTGATAGAATATGTCTGTAGGTATGCTCACAGGTCGCCCTGCGGAGGAGATGCCCATAACAACGGGTGATCAACTTCCCGAATTGTTGCAACTGATCGAACGAGCTCGGCAGGCTATGAGGCGTCGTCCGAGCGTTATGGCGGCCTTCTCCATACCCGAGGGTCTTGGGAGCTTGCGGAGAAGCTACAGGAGGCGGCAGCGCTTCCATATATGGAAGATTTCGCCTGCCGCCAAGGTGCCGAGGAAGCTCGGCCATGGTAAAGACGCGGTACAAGAAGGCGGATCCCAACCACATGGCGAAGTCGGACTGTGGGGCCCGATGGGAAGGAGATCCTGTGAGTTTAGTATACGCCAAGTGGAGTTGGCATAAAATTTTCCCAACAGGACTGTAAATTAGACAACCTGTTAGGCGGGATTGAGGAAGAATACAATCACCGATTTGACAATGTATTATAAAATGACATACAAAATGTCTTCTAGCCGGATTGTAGATCGTTTGTCTTTGCCGACCTTTTCGCCGACCTCGGGACCCTAGAGTCCGGAGTGTGTCGAATACCTTCTTGGTTATGAAACAACCGGGTATGCATGGAGACCAGGCGTAGGGGTCATCGATTGCTTTATCGGACAAGTGCCCAACTAGTTATGTTATATTACATGGTTAGTAAGAAACATCTTCCAGGAGAATAGTTCCGTTAAGGGTTCCTTTCCGCTGGGGTGGCATGCCCTAAAGTGCATGTCCGGCTGCTGAAAAAGCGTAAAACATCTGGGGCAGATAAATAAGTGGATAAAAATCATCTTTTAAGTCACCGACCGAATATTCCCTTAAGAACGCTTAGCTTTCGGCTTCACCCACCGAGGTACACATCCGCTGACCCGGCAAGAACAATCGCAGAGGTGCTCCTTTACCTCCTAGCCGAACAATCGGGAACGTAGGGGTAAGCACAGGAGCCAGGCAACCCAACTTGGCCAAAACTTAAGTCATATCGATGCATATAATGGTGAAAACAAGGTACATGTGGAGGCTTGACACATGTGCTGGGCATAAAGCCCGTATAATTAAGCTTCTGGTAAAGAAGCCACCAGGTATAATGAGTGCGGGTAGCACATCAATTGTGCGCGAACGTTGCGCAGGTAAAGCCCTTTAAGGCTTGGATGAATAGGTTTGAGAAGAAAAAGATGAACAAAAGGCAGCTGAAATAAATAAAAGAAAAATTTTGGGCGGGGAAGGGGCGAACTCTTAGTCGGCGCTAGGCATAGAATCGCGAGGCGGGCTCGTTCCATGAGTCGGTTATCCGATGCATTTCAGAGCGGTGCGCTCCGCGGTCAAGACTTGATCAATGATGAAGGGCCTTCCCATTTGGGCTTGATCTTGTCCTTTTCTTGTCCGACAGCGTAGAACCAGTTCGCCAACGTTGTAAGTCTTGGCCCGTGCTTCTCGCTTTGGTATCTTGAGCCTGCTATTGATAGAATGCGGAACGAGCCTTGGCGACGTCGCGCTCTTCCTCAATGTGTCCAGCTGTCCTGCCGATCCAACTCGGCTTCTCTTTCTTCGTACATGCTTTTCGAGGTGAGTCATGAATGATGTCGCAGGCAAAACTGCTTCTGCGCCGTACACCATAAAAATGGTGTGAATCCGGTGGTACGGTTAGGCGTTGTCGCAGCCCCAGTATGGAGTCGAGCTCCTCTACCCGGGCGTGTCGATTTCGTGAGGACCGCACTAGTCTGGGTTTGATGCCGCTCATTATGAGACCATTTGCTCGTTCCACTTGACCGTTGGTTTGAGGATGATAGACTGAAGCGTAATCGAGCTTGATGCCCATATTTTTGCACCATGATTTAACCTCGTCGGAGGTGAAGTTCGTGCCGTTGTCAGTGATGATGCTGTGGGGGACACCATAACGGTGTACTACCCTGGATATAAAGTCTATCACTGGCCCGGACTCTGCCGTTTTAACTGGCTTGGCCTCTATCCATTTGGTGAATTTATCCACCATGACCAATAGGTACCTTTGCTTGTGGGTTCCCCCTTTAAGTGGTCCAACCTTGTCAAGCCCCCAGACCGTGAACGGCCAGGTAATAGGTATAGTTTTGAGGGCGGTGGGTGGCATATGGCTCTGATTAGCAAAGAGCTGACAACCGACGCATCTTTGGACTAAGTCCTGGGCATCTGCTCGAGCCGTCGGCCAGTAAAATCCTGTACGGAATGTCTTTCCTACAAGGGCCCGAGCTGCGGCGTGGTGTTCGCCTAGTCCGGCATGAATTTCAGCTAGGAGGTTTCGCCCTTCCTCTTCGGAGATACACCTTTGAAGGACTCCGGTTGTGCTTTTCTTATAAAGTTCTCCCTCATAGACCTTGTAGGCTTTTGATCGCCGGATAATGCAGCGGGCCTCATTTTGTTCTTCGGGAAGCTCATGCCTAAGCAAGTAGGCGAGGAATGGTTCTGTCCACGGGGCAATTACTGCCATTATGTCGTGGGCGGAAGGTGTTATGTCATCGGCTAGATCGCCGGTTGGTGCGGCTTGTTCCGGATTGTTAGTTCCGGACTCCTCTTCCCATAGTACGGATGGCTTGAGGAGCCATTCTAGGAAGATGTTAGGAGGGACAGCGTCGCGTTTTGCGCCAATGCGTGCCAGTACGTCGGCCGCTTGGTTATTATCCCGGGTGACGTGATGGAATTCAAGTCCTTCGAACCGGGCTGACATTTTGAGGACAGCGTTGCGATATGCTGCCATTTTCGGATCTTTGGCGTCAAAGTCTCCGTTTATTTGGGATATTGCGAGTTTTGAGTCCCGCGCACCTCTAGGCGTTGAATGCCCATGGAGATTGCCATCCGGAGACCGTGTAAAGGGCCTCGTATTGATTGCGTTGTTAGAGTCCGTGTACATTATCTGAAATGCGTATTGGACTGTGTCTCGGTTGGGGCGTTAATCGACGCCAGCCCCGATCCGGCTAACATTTTGGAGCCGTCGAAGTGCATGATCCAATTGGAGTATCGCCGTATTCTTTAGGGAGTTCGCCGGTCCATTCAGCGACAAAGTCAGCCAAAACTTGAGACTTGATAGCTCGCCGAGGTTTGTAAGATATATCAAATGGTAAGAGCTCAATGGCCCATTTTGCAATCCTGCCCGTCGCGTCGCGGTTGTTTATAATGTCGTTAAGTGGTACTTCAGAGGCCACTGTTATCAAACACTCTTGAAAGTAGTGTCGGAGCTTCCGGGATGCCATGAACACCGCGTGCGCTATCTTCTGATAGTGCGGTAACGGGACTTGCAAGGGGTTAACACAGTGGATACGTAGTATACTGGTTTTTGAAGAGGGAATTTATGCCCTTCTGTTTCTCGTTCGACGACGAGTACCGCGCTTACAACTTGATGTGTAGCTGCGATGTATAACAACATTGGTTCGCCCAGGTTGGGCGCAGCCAGACCGGTTGTTGCCAATATGGCCTTTATTTCTTGAGTCCGGCGGTGGCAGCATCCGTCCACTCAAAGTGTTGGTGCGCTTTGAGGAGGCGATAGAGGGTAATGCCTTTTCTCCTAGACGGGAGATAAAGCGGCTTAGAGCCGCTACGCATCCGGTCAATTTTTGTATTTGCTTGAGGTCTTTTGGGATATCTAGCTGTGACAGAGCTCGGATCTTGGCTGGGTTTGCTTCAATTCCTCTACCGGATATGATGAAGCCCAGCAGCTTTCCACCGATGCGCCGAAAACACATTTTTCCGGATTCAGCTTGATGTCATATGCTCTGAGGCTGTCGAATATGAGCCTCAAGTCGTCTACTAGAGTTTCGACGTGTTTGGTTTTGACGACTACGTCGTCCACATATGCCTCTACTGTTTTGCCGATCTGGGTAGCCAGACATGTCTGAATCATGCGCTGATATGTTGCGCCGGCGTTTTTAAGTCCGAAGGGCATCGTGTTGAAGCAGAATGGTCCATATGGAGTAATGAATGCTGTTGCGGCTTGATAAGCTTCTGCCATCTTGATTTGATGATAGCCGGAGTATCGTCCGGAAGCACAATGAATCGTGCCTGCGGTGGCATCGATGATTTGGTCGATCTTGGGGAGGGGAAGGGATCCTTTGGGCAGGCCTTATTTAGGTCTTTGAAATCGACACATAGGCGCCAGGATTTGTCCTTCTTTGGTACCATCACCAAGTTTGCTAGCCAATCCGGTGCTTGATGTCTCGATGAATCCGGCTTCCATGGGTTGGCTAGCTCTTCTCCCATTGCCTGTCTTTTGGGTTCGGAAAATCGTCGAAGAGCCTGTTTGGTGGCTTGAATCCTTTAGGATGTTTAGGCTGTGTTACGCCAATCTGTGTGGGATTCGGGCATATCCGATGGGTGCCGTGCAAAATGTCCCAATTTTCGAAGGAATTCTCGCAGATCTGGCGTCTACATCAGGGTTCAATTGTGCCCCGATGGAGGCCGTCTTCGTGGGGTCCGTTGGGTGGACCTGGAATTTGACTATTTCATCCGCTGGTTTAAAAGAGGTGGACTTGGATCTTTTATCAAGTATCACATCGTCCCTGTTCACCGTGGAGCGCATCACGGTGAGTTCCTCGGCCGCTAGGGCTACGGATAGTGCCTCGAGGGCTAGTGCGGTTGTCTTGTTTTCGGCGTGGAGTGCTATGTCCGGATCACTAGCGAGAGTGATAATTCCGTTGCGACCGGGCATTTTAAGCTTCATGTACCCATAATGGGGTATAGCTTGAAAAATTGTGAATGCCTCTCGTCCTAATAGAGCATGATATTCGCTGCTGAATGGGGCCACTTGAAACGTGACCTCCTCGGACCTATAATTGTCCGTGAGCGAACACTACGCCCAAATGATTTTTCCTGTGCAGCATGCTTCCGGCCGGGATTATGCCTCTAAAGGTTGTGCTGCTTCGCTCAATGCGGTTCCATCTATTTCCATTTTTCGAGGGTTTCCTCATAGATGAGGTTTAGTCCATGCCGCCATCCATGAGTACCTTAGTAAGGCGAAAGCCGCTCTACTATTGGGCCGAGGACCAATGCGGTAGGTGCCCGGCAGTTCGAATTTAGGTTAAATCACGGCATTGAAGGTAATAGCCGTGTCGCTCCATGGATTTATTGTTGCTACTTGGTAGACTTGGCAAGGTTGCGGAGTTGTCGTTTTCGCATGTTATTGGATGTGAAAGTCTCGAAGTGTGTTAACACCGTACTGGTGTTGCTGGGCTGGGATTCTGGAGCTAGAAGCTCCTCGCCACTTTTGGCCACCTGCCGTAGTATCCAACATGCTCGAAGGCTATGAGTTGGAGTGGCGCCCTGTGCTATGAATTTTGCAGGTCCGTTTAGCCAACCCTCGATGACGGTTCCGTACCCTTTAGGGGTTTTGGTTTTTGGTATTCAGCCTGGTGCTTGATAATGATGCACCCTTTGGTTCCGGACTAGGGTGTATTCGGGACGGATTATCCCAAAATTTACTTCGGTTTTCGAGCGCTCTCCATCGCACAAGTACTTTTGTACGATGGTCTCCAAGTCAGCGAAGCGCGTGATGTTGCAGCGACTTATGGCGTTTAGGATTCCCTTGTCCGTACAATTATTGCAGAAGACTGAGATTGCGTTTTCCTCTCGGCAGTCCTTTATCCTGTCCATAACCAGGAGGAATCTGGCCCAGTAGTGATGTACTGTCTCGGCAGGCTCTTGCCGAATTAGAGTTAGATCGCATATGTCTGGGTGGGTGGGTGGAACTAAGTCCGGAACCCTACCCATCTCAGGGCTCGAAGGCCGAGAAGTTTCCAATTTTGGAAGCTTGGATTTCTGGACGTTGTCCGACGAGTGCAGTCCGATGCGACTTTAAGTTCGATGTTTGATCGAAGCCCGTCCCTCCGCGGGAATCCGGCATGAGGGGTTCGGGGATTCGGACATGACTAGTTTTCAATACAGGAGAAGGGTCGCCGCATTGTTCCTCTACCACTGCAACGTGGTGGGTGACCGGGAGAGTTAATTTCTCTCGGATCGGGTTTAAGCCCAATCTGATCGTAGTCTGTGGCGACTCCTGAGCGGCGATGATCAAGTGCTCGTTCACGGATGAGAGCTCTATTGGATCCAGCCGCTCGGCGAATTCGAGCTGACGTGAAGATTGCTTTTGACGACTTGAGAGGTCGTTGTCGAGCGATGGCGGACGGTGGTCATAAGAAAACCACCTAGCGGATAGTTTGGCGGCGCCAAGGCTCCTTTGGCGAAGATATCGTCCTTGAAGGCGGGAGGAGGCATCCTTCCTATCGGTGGCGCACGAGGAACTCTCAATGAAAGCACCAACGTCGGTGTCAAAACCAGCGGATCTCGGGTAGGGGTCCCGAACTGTGCATCTAGGCGGATGGTAACAGGAGACAAGGGACACGATGTTTACCTGAGTTCGGCCCTCTTGATGGAGGTAAAACCCTCGTCCTGCTTGATTGATATTGATATTGTGGATGTTTACAAGAGTGGATCTACCACGAGATCAAGGAGGCTAAACCCTAGAAGCTAGCCTATGGTATGATTGTAAGGGTTGTTGTGATTGTTGTCCTACGGACTAAAGCCATCCGGTTTATATAGACACCGGAGAGGGCTAGGGTTACATAGAGTCGGTTACAATGGTAGGAGATCTACATATCCGTATCGCCAAGCTTGCCTTCCACGCCAAGGAAAGTCCCATCCGGACACGGGGGGAAGTCTTCAATCTTCTATCTTCATAGTCTTGGAGTCCGGTCGATGATGATAGTCCGGCCGATGACGGTAGTCCGGCTATCCGGACACCCCCTAATCCGGGACTCCCTCACTCTGCACTTGGAGGCCCAACAACGTCTACAAGAAGAAGGTTGCGTAGTAGACATCATCCACCTATAGTGCTATGTGCATGGCTCATGCTCATGTATTGCATGAAGATTGAAAAAGTTTGAGAACATCAAAAGTATGAAACAATTGCTTGGCTTGTCATCGGGGTTGTGCATGATTTAAATATTTTGTGTGATGAAGATAGAGCATAGCCAGACTATATGATTTTGTAGGGATAGCTTGCTTTGGCCATGTTATTTCGATAAGACATAATTGCTTGGTTAGTATGCTTGAAGTATTATTATTTTCATGTCAATATTAAACTTTTGTCTTGAATCTTATGGATCTGAATATTCTTGCTACAATAAAGAAGATTACATTGATAAATATGTTGGGTAGCATTCCACATCAAAAATTCTGTTTTTATCATTTACCTACTCGAGGACGAGCAGGAATTAAGCTTGGGGATGCTTGATACGTCTCCAACGTATCTATAACTTTTGATTGTTCCATGCTATTATATTATCCATCTAGGATGTTTGTATGCATTTATATGCTATTTTATATGATTTTTGGGACTAACCTATTAACCTAGAGCCCAGTGTCAGTTTCTGTTTTTTTTCCTTGTTTTAGTGTTTCGCAGAAAAAGAATATCAAACGGAGTCCAAACGGAATGAAACCTTCGGGAGAGTTATTTTCGGAACGGAAGCAATCCAGGAGACTTGGAGTAGACGTAAGGGAAGCTTCGAGGAAGCCACAAGGTAGGGAGGCGCGCCCTACCCCCCCTGGGCGCACCCCCACCCTCGTGGGCCCCTCGTGGCTCCCCTGACCAACTTCTATCACCTATATATATCCATATACCCCGAAAACATCGAGGAACAAAATAGATTGGGAGTTCCGCCGCCGCAAGCCTCTGTAGCCACCAAAAACCAATCGGGACCCTGTTCCGGCACCCTGCCAGAGGGGGGATCGCTCACCGGTGGCCATCTTCATCATCCCGGTTCTCTCCATGACGAGAAGGGAGTAGTTCACCCTCGGGGCTGAGGGTATGTACCAGTAGCTATGTGTTTGATCTCTCTCTCTCTCTCTCGTGTTCTTGATTCAGCACGATCTTGATGTATCGCGAGCTCTTCTATTATAGTTGGATCTTAGGATGTTTCACCCCCTCTACTCTCGTGTAATGAATTGATTTTTCGCTTCGAAATGATCTTATTGGATTGAGTCTTTAAGGATTTGAGAACACTTGGTGTGTGTCTTGCATGTGCTTCTCTGTGGTGATAATGGTATATTCACGTGATCTACTTGATGTATGTTTTGGTGATCAACTTGCGGTTTCGCTCGTGAACTTATGCATAGGGGTTGGCACACGTTATCGTCTTGACTCTCCGGTAGAAACTTTGGGGCACTCTTTGACGTTCTATGTGTTGGTTGAATAGATGAATCTGAGATTGTTTGATGCATATCGTATAATCATACCCACGGATACTTGAGGTGACATTGGAGTATCTATGTGACATTATGGTTTTGGTTGATTTGTGTCTTAAGGTGTTATTCTAGTACGAACTCTATGATAGATCGATCCGAAAGATTAACTTTGAGGTGGTTTCGTACCCTACAATAATCTCTCCGTTTGTTCTCCGCTATTAGTGACTTTGGAGTGACTCTTTGTTGCATGTTGTGGGATGGTTATATGATCCAATTATGTTATTATTGTTGAGAGAACTTGCACTAGTGAAAGTATGAACCCTAGGCCTTGTTTCAACGCATTGCAATACCGTTTACGCTCACTTTTATCGCTTGTTACCTTGCTGTTTTTATAAATTCAGATTACAAAAACGTATATCTACCATCCATATTGCACTTGTATCTCCATCTCTTCGCCGAACTAGTGCACCTATACAATTTACCATTGTATTGGGTGTGTTGGGGACACAAGAGACTCCTTGTTTTTTCATTGCAGTGTTGCTTGAGAGAGACCATATTCATCATACGCCTCCCACGGATTGATAAACCTTAGGTCATCCACTTGAGGGAAATTTGCTACTGTCCTACAAACCTCTGCACTTGGAGGCCCAACAACGTCTACAAGAAGAAGGTTGCGTAGTAGACATCACCCAGTCATGTCCGAACCCAGCTCTCAGGGCCAATGGGTGGCTTCCTCTGTTACAGAGGAGGACATTGTGAAGCTTCGGGTGGCCAGATACCTGACCATGGAGATCCCCCACAGGCTTCCTGCTCAAGGACAGGTTATTCCGACCCCCAGATCAGGCGACAGGGTCGTATTCATCTCTCACTTCCTCCGAGGGCTAGGGTTTGCTCTTCACCCCTTCGTCCGGGGTCTCATGTTTTATTTCGGACTAGATTTTCACGATCTAGCCCCAGACTCTTTCCTCTATGTCTCGGCGTTCATCATCACATGTGAGGCCTTCCTTCGAATTCCCCCACACTTCGGCTTACGGCTCAAGACCTTTAGCGTGAGTCCGAAGGTGGTCGATGGGAAATAAGCGGAGTGCAGCGGTGCTTTAGTGAGCAAGCTTACCAATACTCTCTGGCCAAAAGGTTCTTTCACCGAAACTTCCAACCAATGGCAGCGGGAGTGGTTCTATGTCACAGAACCCCGCGGTACCAAGTATCTAGCCCCAGATTCTTTCCTCCATGTCTCGGCGTTCATCATCACATGTGAGGCCTTCCTTCGAATTCCCCCACACTTCGGCTTACGGCTCAAGACCTTTACTGTGAGGCCAAAGGTGGTCGACGGGAAACAAGCGGAGTGCAGCGGTGCTGTAGTGAGCAAGCTTACCAATACTCTCTGGCCAAATGGTTCTTTCACCGAAACTTCCAACCAATGGCAGTGGGAGTGGTTCTACGTCACGGAACCCCGCGGTACCAAGTGGGCGGCTATACCTGCGTTCCGTTCTGGCCCTCCGTTATAGCTTGCATCATGGATTAATAAGGGGCTGGACTGGGGATCAGTTGATGAAGTGCAGACTCTACAGAGCCGCATCTGAACCCTCCTTGAGAAGGATATCGACCTTGTCAATGTGATTCAAGTAATGCTAGTCCGCCGAGCCCTACCATGCTAGCGTAGGCCTCTTCGTATGTGGGAGTTTAAACCAGAAGGACCACGAACCCTCCAACACTTCTTCGGCACTATGCACCAAGGGATGTAGAAGTTGTTTTTTGGGAAACGGGAACAGTGGTCGGATGCCACCGAGGACATCGCCTCGACTGCAACCATCTGAATACCTCGGTGAGCGCTCAAACCCTGAACACTTTGTAGTTAAACATGTCGTAATACGTTACTGAGCAAACTATCTTCTTCCAGGGCTGGGTAAAGAAAGCGGAACGAATTAGGTGTTTGGCCCCCCTCCCCGAAGACTCAGCAGATCACGTACTAACAAGGATGCTGGCCCCGACACCATACCAGATGCCTGTGGAGGAGGGCAAGGCGGAAAGTGGGAGGACCAAAGGCGGCCTCCATCCCGAAGGTAGATCGAACATTGTGTCTGGGGGAATCAAAATTCCCTCGTCCGAAGACAAAAGTGAAGGAGGAGTTAATGTCTCTTCACCCCATGGTAAGAAAGGGGCTGCCTCCGAAGATTGGGAGAAAGAGGCTCCTAAGCGAGGCAAGGTGCCTCAGTCGGGCGGCTCGGGCTTGGAGGATGTTGTCATCGCACAGTCCCGCATGAGGGAAAGCCTCTATATCGTGAGTGAACAAGGATGTTTTTTAAACATATCCCGTTCCTTTCCTGTTACTAGGGTAACATCTAAAATATATGTTTTCGCAGCTCGGCAAATAGTCTTCCTCACCAATCCTCCTCCTCGGGAGACCTTCTTCCAGATATGATGGAAAGCGAGACACCTCCACCGGTCTCCTCGCCTAATAAGGAGGTCGACTTTGAGGTGTCGTCTCGGAGGGTCTCTCCTGATCAATAAGTGGTGCGAGGGGTGATGAAGACACTGCCCGAAGGTGATACTTTGGTAGCCCAAGATCCAGGGGCCAACAATAAAGGCCCCGGACTGTCCGGTTTACAGCCGGAGACGACTCTGGGGACAGATAAGCGGATCCCTTCAAAGGGAGGCCGTACTCCTACAGTAGCTTCCGGAGGTCCAGAAGCACCGGATATATTACCGAACATGCTGCGACAAGCGTCCGTCTCAGAGGAACATCGTACCTTGATGGGTATGGTGGTTGAAAAGGTTATGTCCGTGAAAAGCGGATTGAACGAAGCATGCGCGAGCCTGTTAAGAGGCTTTGAGGTTTGTACTGAAAAAATCGTTGAGTGTGTTTTATTCACGAACTACACCTGTGTATAGGTAGTAGCCTCTGAGACTCTGATTGGCCTCCCAAGGGGGGCGGTCAGAGGATCAAAAAGATATGCCCAGGAAATAATCTGAATAATTAGAACACAGGTTGTTACCCCCCTGGTGACTGCCCGGACTACGAAGGTTGCAGAGCTGCAGCGGAAGCTTGATGTAGCGGATGATGACATTATGCTTATAAACAGGCGGCTTGACGAGGTGCAAGGTATGTCTCGGGGGTGGTCATTACATGCACGTGCCTGTATTTGATCATGACGCTAAGAATTGTATACTGAAATATGCATGACTGCAAATGGTGCTGCCGCGGTCGAGATCCTTCGGGCTGAGCTGGACCGGGCCAAGGAGCAGGCCCGGATTAATAATGCGGCTGCCAAGAAGGCATCTGCCGAGCTAAAGGCCGAACAGGCTGCTCGGTGCCAATGCGAGGAGAGAATATCCATGATGATGCATGAGCTAAAGGATGTCGCTAGCCGCTGTGAAATCCTCGAGAAGGATAATAAAGCAAAAACGGCTGATCTTGACAAGGCCTTGCAAGAGGCGAAAGAAGCGCGGTCCGAATCTAGAGCGGACCGGGAGGAGATCCCACAAGCTGGGGAGATCGCGGCTGGTAAGCCCTTTTTATTGCAAACTAAGTTCAGCATCTGAATTATGCTCCACTTAATAAAGTGTGGAGTTCTCCAGACGCATTATTGGACATGCCAAAGAGTGCTTCCGATGTGGCGTAGTTTTACCAAGCGCAAGAAGGGTATGCAATGGAGAAGCTTTTCTGGTCGCAGTTCGGTGTGTCAAAACACCCACAGTTGCTGAACGAACAGATGACCCAATGGGCCGAGCTCCATAGACTATCCGGTTCTACCATGAAAGACGTCGTGATCGGGTTGTGGCCGAACGAGCCAATTTCGGATAGTTATTTTGGTTTGGTGCGGCGACTTGCTGATGCGGTGCCGCGTATCGATGTCGTTAAGCGGTCAGTGTGCATTGAAGGTGCATGGATGGCTTTTGCCCGTGTCAAGACATATTGGGCGAAGATGAAGGCCACTGATGTTGCAGCGAAGGGTCCACCCTACGGCAAGGACCATCACACACCAGAGCATTATTTCGAGGATGTCCTGCAGGGTACCCGGTTGATAGAGGGTCAATGCTCGAAAACATGATATTCGAGTGAAATATATGGGGATTTGTAAAAGATAATATTATGATAAGGCTATATTTTTTAGTTTCACCTAAAACTTTTGTTCCTCCTGTGCGGCCGTTTTTGTATTAATCTGAAAGTTTTCCAGTCGTGGGCTTCAGCCCCCTCGTATAAAGTACTGGGGTGTTCGGAAAAGCATTTGATCACTCTTAACCCAACGTCTTGGTCCATTAAGGAGGTGTCAATGCGGTGAACTAGGCAATCAGACTATAGGGCATTAACACTTTCACTTAGCCATAGGAGTTTTATGGGGGACTACGATATAGCCCCTAGTATGTACACGGCTTATTCCAAATATGGTGCATTACATATATGACCTGAAGAAAAAGATCCTTCATATAATACGGAGGGAATCGCGAAAGATTCCAATAAGTCATCGAGTGGTTGACTAGCTCTCGCCGCATCATGACAATCAGTTTTTGGCTTTCTCTACTGAGGTGCTTGACCAGATGAACCGGAAGCACAATCACAGTAGTTCTCCCTTTACTACCCTAGCTGATAGAGCGGAACGTAAGGTAGCAAGCACAGGAGCCGGGCAACCCAACTATTGACCCAAGACATGATTCGGGGCTGATGCATATAAGGCCAAACTCGCGACGCCGAAGTACGTAAAGCTGTTCGGACTTGTCGGCAACTCATTTGTTCCCATACCGAGCCCCTGGCAAGTTATTCCGAGGTATATGTGTGAAACAACCACACGAGCCAAATTCAGGTTTTTTTGAAAAAAAGCAAATGTTGGATGCGGATTATGTTTATTGGGATCTGAGTGATATGCCAATATTTATTTTATAGATAACAAAGACGCAACCCCGGCTATTTGACATGCCCGGGGTCGAAGGCGGAGGAAAAAGGCACATTACAGGCTCGAAATAAAGAGTGCGGTCTACAAGAAGTTGTTTTGGACCTCCTGTCGCACGTCTGCGCTGCCTGTCCTCGGTGAGGGGACTCCTTGATGGAAATAGCCCTTAGGTGAGTGTACGAATCCGAACTCCGATAGAGTCCATGAGATGATTAGCCTTTGTGTCACCTGTGGTAAAGGATAATGAAAGGGGAAGAGTAATTAGAAAAGAAACAAAGGTTATGGGAGTGCTTGCAGGCTCGTCCGTATTGTGCTTCCGCCGATGCCCAGGGTATCTTAAGTGCATAGTTATGTATGCGCGGTACATATTTCGCAGGTATATGAGGTGGGCAGCGGAAGCCGAACTGCTAGTTCCACTCCGGAATTGGTCGATCCTGATGAATGGAGACCGGTGGCTTAAGGGCCGACAAGGTATGCGGTTTAATAAGACCGCTTTGTACTTCGGTTGAGGTCGTTGTCGGTGTAAAAACCGGCGGATCTCGGGTAGGGGGTCCCGAACTGTGCGTCTAGGCGGATGGTAACAGGAGACAAGGGACACGATGTTTTTACCCAGGTTCGGGCCCTCTCGATGGAGGTAAAACCCTACTCCTGCTTGATTAATATTGATGATATGGGTAGTACAAGAGTAGATCTACCACGAGATCAGAGAGGCTAAACCCTAGAAGCTAGCCTATGGTATGATTGTTGTTCGTCCTACGGACTAAAACCCTTCGGTTTATATAGACACCAGAGAGGGTTAGGGTTACATAGAGTCGGTTACAATGAGAGGAGATCTACATATCCGTATCGCCAATCTTGCCTTCCACACCAAGGAAAGTCCCATCCGGATACGGGACGAAGTCTTCAATCTTGTATCTTCATAGTCCAGGAGTCCGGCCAAAGGTAATAGTCCGGCCATCCGGACACCCCTTAATCCAGGACTCCCTCAGTAGCCCCTGAACCAGGCTTCAATGACGACGAGTCCGGCGCGCAGATTGTCTTCGGCATTGCAAGGCGGGTTCCTCCTCCGAATACTTCATAGAAGATTTTGAACACAAGGATAGTGTCCGGCTCTGCAAAATAAGTTCCACATACCACCGTAGAGAGATAATATTTGCACAAATCAATCTGCGGACGTATTCCGCGGTGTGACATCACACCACGCCAACCCTTTATTGAATCATTTTTCTGTCCCACCTCATCGCGTTTAGCGGCGGTTCCTTAACACGTCTTGTCAAAGCAGAGATCGTGTCCCCTCATTCTGGGATTCTCATCAATACGGGCGTGGGTAACCCAATCGTGCCCGTTGGCACATCTCCTCTATCGAAGGCGAGTCCCAAACGGTCACGGGGAGGACTCTTGGTATTCAACCTCTTTATAAAGAGACCAAGGCTCTACTCCTTTCTTTCAATCTCAATCGAATCCGCCTCCTCGAGTTCCAACACCCAAAGCTCCAGATTAGGCGCTTGGACCTTTGATGATGTCGGCTCCGACCTTCAAGGCGGTGGATGCCTTCCTCCGTTACGGAAGAAGACGTGCTAAAGCTAAGAGATGCCAGGTATTTAACAGCGAAATTCGCATAGGCTGCCTGCTCAAGGGAAGGTTATTCCCACTCCCAAGCCTGGTGAGGCGTGGTGTTCGCGTCTCACTTCCTTGAGGCTAGGCTTCCAGCGGACCCCTTCGTGAGGGGCTCATGTTTTTATTATGGATTGGAATTTCACGACTTGGATCCGGAGTCCATCCTCCACATCTCATCGTTCATTGTCGTGTGCGAAGCCTTCCTCCGCATTACCCCTCACTTCGGATTGTGGCTTAAGACCTTCAAATTGGAGCCGAAGATGATCAAGGGGCAGCAAGCGGAGTGCGGAGGGGCTGTTATAAGCAAGAATGCTGACGCTCCTTGGCCCGAGGGCTCTTTTCAAGAGGAGTTCAGCTTATGGCAACGAGAGTGGTTTTATATCACAGCTCCCAGGGGCACCAAGTGGGTGGCGCCACCTGCCTTTCGCTCGGGTCCTCCCCCGCGGCTGGCGTCATGGGTCAATAAAGGGCTCGTGGGGGCCGTCCAAGGTCATGCCCTTGTTGCAGGGCGCATTCAAGATCTCTGGAAAGAGACATCAACCTGGCCGTAGTAGCGCGGTCATGTTGATTCGCCGCACTTTGCCCTGCAAACGCCACCCCTCCGCCTATGGGAGTTTAATCCGGAGGGACCACGAGCTCTCCAACACTTTACTGGTAGCGAAGCCCATGGAGATGTACAAATTGTTCTTGGATCACAAGCAATGTGTCCGGACTTCGACCGAGGGCGCAGGTCTGAGCTGCAATCGCCTTGGATACTCAAGTAAGTAGCCTGTGCCGGACACGCTATCCGTATATTCATCATAAAATTGCCCTTAAAAGAGTTGTCCCTTAAGCGAGTGGATAGCGAAAGCAAAGCTAATCAGTGTCAGCCCCCTCCCCGAGACCACGCCGGGTCCGTGTTAACCAGATCTGGAGGTTGCGCCTTTGGAAGAAGGCAAAGGGGGGAACAAGGAAGCTACCATCTCCTCGAAGGAGGCTGTCAGGAAAGCAGGAATCGAGAATCCCTCCATCCAGGGAAAGAAGAGGACCGCCTCTGAAGACTCGGAGACCATGGTCTCAAAGCGGGGAAGAAATCTTCGTCGAGGGTCCTGTGCCGGGAGGTGCCTCGGCCGCCTTTGTGCCCTCAAGGGATCAGCCCTCCAGTGAGCCGTAAATCTGAGAGGGAGTTTTAAAATAAGAGACATCCCTATTCTATTCACGAGAAAGATAGCTGAATTTTTACCTTGTAGTTCGGATCTCAGCCCTTCTCGTGAGCTCGTCTTGAGGATCTTCGTCCCGAGATGATGGAGGCGGGCGCCTCCCCTGCCGTGCCGCCTTGCGGCGGGCGACCCTGAGTGTCGTCACGGAGGGTTTCTCCGAATCCGGCGGGGCGGAAAGCAGCCGTATGGCTCCCCAAAGCCCTCCGTGTCGGCCTTGAAAAAGGCCACGGGACGAGTCCGGCACCGTCCGATCTGCAGTCGGAGGAGCTGAAGGATCTGCTCGGGCGAGCGTCTATCTCAGAAGAACACCGTGTATTGATGGGCACAGTGATTGAAAGGATTTCATCCGCAGAGAGCGGGTTGCATGAGGCCGTCAGGAGATTACTGACAGGTTTTGAGGTACGCGAAATGATGTACCTTTTGATAGTTCCGCATATAAAAGATGTGCCCTGTATAGATAGTAGCCCCTGAGACTCGGTGCGTTGTCAAAAATGACAGCCGCCGAGGATCATAATCCCAGGTATAACATGTCGCTCTTCCTATGTAGGTGGCGAAGTGTCTGGTGGCTAGCCGGACTGATGAATTTGCCAAGCTAAAGTGGCAACTTGACATGGCGGATGCCGACATCGCGCTTGTCAACAAGCGGCAGCGAGTCACAAGGTATGCAATTTCTCCGCGGACACACGGTAAGGGGCTTCACGCCGTGCCTTACAACATGTATGCTTGATGCAGATGGTGCCGTTGCCATGGAGAACCTTGAGCGGAACTTCGCCCGAGCCAAAACAGAGCCAGAAAAAGTGATCGGCTGCCTTAAAGGCGGCAAGAGCCGAAAGCCGAACATGCTGCTCCTTTGCCCGAAGCAGGAAGGAAATGGCGAGATGGCTGTGAAGTTGAAGGATGCTACTGACCGCTACAAGCTTCTTGAAAAAGAAGATCAGGCGGAACAAAAGGACCTGGAGAAGGCCACTACCGAGGCAAAGGATGCTCGCTCTGCAATGAGAGCCATGAAGCAGGAGCTACGCCAGGCCGGAGATATCGCGGCTGGAAAGCCCTTTATGCTGCGGATGAAGTTCGGGGATCCTAAGTATGCTTAGTTGGACCGGCTGTGGAGTGCGGCGAATACTTATCTAGACTTGGCGGCAAGTGTCGCGGACGCGGCCGAACACTTCCGAGATCAACAGGATCATGAAGTGGAAAAGCTTTTTTGGTCGCAGTTCCACAATCCAGAGCGCCCACTTCCATTAACCGAGCGTTTGGCTGAATGGGCGGAGCTGAATAGGTTATCCGGACTCGCCATGAAGGATGTCGCGAGTCATCTGTGGCCGGAAAGGCCCGAGCGAAGAGTTATTTTGGTTTGGTGCAGCAGTTCCTTGGTGCGGTGCCGCATATCAATCCAATGAAGAGGTCAGCATGCATAGAGGGTGCGTGGATGGCTCTTGCCCGTGTCAAGACATACTGGGCGGAGATGAAGGCCACCGGCGTTGCATCCCAAGATTCGGACGGGAGCCGAATACCTGCCGAGCACTATTTTTAGGAAGTTCTGCAGGGCGCTCGTTTAATAGAGACGTAGAGCTCAAAGGATATCATGTTCGAGTAACATGTATTATTGTGAAACAATGTTTCGATGGAATATGAAAGCTTTTTATACTTGTGCCTGCAAGAATTAAAATACCTCCTGTGCAGCCGTTAATGTATATGTGTATATAACTCGAAGATGGCAGTCTTGACTTCAGCCCCACGCATATAATGCGGGGTGTTCGCGAAAGCACATTTTCACACTTGATCCAACGTCTTGGTCCTATAAAGGAGGTGATAGCGCAGCGAACTAGGCAACCGGACTAGAATGCTTTATCACTTTCACTTAGCCATAGGAGTTTGGCGATGGGGCTACTATATAGCCCTAGGGGCACCGCGCTCGCCGAATTCGGGCGCGTGTGTGCTGACCGAAACGCCCGCCGTTAATGCGGAGGAATCCTAAAGATTCGGTAGGTCATCAGTGGTTGACCAGTCTCACGCTATATCATGATGATCGGTTTGGCTTTCTCTCTTGAGGTGCTCGCATGGCGAACAGGGCACGATCGCGATAGTTCTCCTGGTGCCGTCTTAGCCGATAGAGCGGGCGTAAGGCAGAAAAACATAGGAGCCGGGCAAACCCAACGTTTGACCAAAGACATGATTCGGAGCTGATGCATATAAGGCCAAACTCGCGACGTCGAACACTCCCTAAGGTATTCGGTCTTTATGAAAACGGGCTGAATAACGCCCTTAGTAATAAGCCCCAGGTGTCCAGGTACGCGCAAAATCCTGATGTGGCCAATGCCAAGACGCCAGCCTCCACCTTGGTTATAGCAAGAAACCGGGGGATGTGTATCAACAAGAGGCAGTAAAAAGGTTTACGCAGGATCTTAATCTGAAAAGAATCCTTGGAACGGGTCCCTGCTTGCGCTGCGCTTGTGTCTCCGTTGTGCAGCCGTATCTGGGCCGGGTGTATACGGTGTTCATCTTTAAAGAGAGGAACTTAGTTGAAAAAGATCATGCAAAAATGTACGCTATATTAAATAAACAAGGTACAATTTAGAAAATGAATAAAATTGAGCTTTATTGTCTCTTGTTGTACATGCGCGGAGCCCCTTGAATGGGGGTATGCGGCTAGTAAGCCCTTGTATGTTTGCGCCGGACTCGTCTAGCCATGTCCGGGGTCTGAACGACCTGTTTAGGTGCTTTGATTAGTGAAGCCGGTTTAGTGTGTGGCTGTTAAGGCAGCCGCACAATCTTTCGTGCTCGAGGAACACTCGATATTTCCCTTTAATGAGATGATGCCTCGTGGACCGGGCATTTTAAGTATAAGGGATGCATAATGCGGTATTGCGTTAAAGCGGGTGAAAGCTTCGCGTCCCAGTAGTGCTTGATAGCTACTTGTAAATGGGGCGATGTGGAAGGTTAGCTTTTCGCGGCGGAAGTTGTTGGGTGAGCCGAACATAACTTCTAGCAGGAGAGAGCCAGTACAATGGGCATCTGGGCCTGGCGTTACCCCTTGAAAGGAAGTGTTGCTATGGTGAATTGTTGTTGGGTCTATCTCCATTTTGCGGATTGTGTCCTGATATAGCAGGTTTAAATCACTGTCGCCGTCCATTAGGACTTGTGTAAAGTGGAGTCCGTCAATTATCGGATCTAATACCAAGGTAGTCCAGCCTGCATTCCGGATACTTCTAGAGTAATCCTGATGGTCGAAGGTGATTGGTTTTAACAACCAGTGGTGGGACTCCTCTAGGATAGGTCGTATGGCGCGTATCTCTATGGGCGCCACTCTGTTCTCCCCTTTTGTCACTTGAAGTGAATTTATTGTTTTGACATCTTGTGGGAAGTTCTTTTGTTTTCCGGTGCTCTGCTTGTGGGGTTCGTCGTCGTCCTCGCTTGGTGTGTCGAGCCCCTTGTGTTCGGCGTTGAGTTTGCCGGATTGCTTGAAGACCCAACTATCTCTGTGGGTATGGTTTGCAGGCTTCCCGGGAGTATTGTGGATTTGACATATCTTGTCCAAGAATTTGTTTAGGTTAGATAACTCGTCCCTGTTATCCTTGAGGGGCAGCTTTTTCTGATTCTGCCGAGAGCTTTTGAATCCGGCGTTGACTGCCATGCTCTTCGGGCTGTTTCCCTTGGTCCGGCACTGGTCCTTGCAGCGTTGCGGTTTCCCGTTTCCGTCCCTAACTTCGGATGTACTTGGGTCGCTGGTACTGCATCTTGCCAACCAGCTATCCTCTCGTGCGCAAAAAGCGGGTCATGAGGCTTGTTAATGCGGACATTGTTCTTGGCTTTTCTTGGCCGAGGTGTCTGGTGAGCCATTCGTCTCGAACGCTGTGTTTGAAAGCTGCTAAGGCTTCAGCGTCCGGACAGTCGACTATCTAGTTCTTTTTAGTAAGAAATCTGTTCCGGAGTTTCCGGGCTGACTCTCCGGGTTGTTGAGTTATATGACTTAAATCATCTGCATCCGGAGGTCGGACATAGGTCCCTTGAAAATTTGCCCGAAAAGCATCCTCGAGCTCTTCCCAACTTCCAATGGTGTTTTCGGGAAGGCTTTTAAGCCAATGTCGGGCTGGCCCTTTGAGTTTGAGGGGTAAGTATTTTATGGCGTGGAGATAATCTCCTCTAGCCATGTGTATGTGGAGTATGTAATCCTCAATCCAAACTCCAGGGTTTGTTGTTCCGTCGTATGCCTCTATGTTTACGGGCTTGAATCCCGCTAGAAATTCATGATCCAGCACCTCATCGGTGAAACATAGGGGGTGTGCGGCACCCCTATATCTGGGCGTACCGTGATGTTCGGATATTTGATGTGTTGCATTGCTTACTAGAGCTTGCTTTCTTGGCCCATAGATAGATCTTGCTGGGCCATCTTTTTGATGCTAATCCTTGTGCGGATCGCGTGCCGGCTTGTGTGCGGCGTCCTTTGCCGCACTGTGTTGGCCATGGGGTCGTTTGTCCAACCGGTTGGCTTCCTTATTTTTTGATTGAGGAGGCTCTAAGGCCTCATCATCAAATTCGGCACTAATTTTAAGCCGGGTAGCTCTTTGTGTGGCGTATCGCCCGTATTGTCTGCGGTGTTGAGTACTTTGCTCCATCTAATTCGAGTGCATCTTCCGCTGTTTTGAGCTTCCTTTTTTTTCAGCTACAGCAGATGGTAGCGAGCCTTTTTGGAGGTTCTTCTGCTCCAGCAACTTGTCCGGCGTGAGTCGTTCGTCTTTATTGTCTTCGCGGGGACGGGTTGTTTATCCAAGTTGCCCTGTTTGGGCGGTTGCTCGATGGCATGTTAAATGGTTAGCGGTTCGCCTGCTCTATGGCTGGGTGCAGTATGGCTACTTTCTCTGTCGAGGTGGGGTTTGGGCGGCGCTTACGCCGCCGCTGATTGCTTTTAGAGGAGCGATCCCTCGTTCGTCCCTTGTTCCTAAATAAATCGTTTCCTTTAGGTGTATCCACCATGTATACATCGTGGGATGGGGTGGTTGTCCGATGGCCTATAAGCGCTGGTTCCTGTTAAATCTCCTACATAAATCGTCCATCTTGTCGATGTCTTGGTCGAAGTTGAGCATGTTAGTTAAATCATCGTGGTGGCTACAAAGTGGGTGGTGGGTGGTTTTTGAATTTCTTCGTCGTCCGCATACCAACCTTGCTGACCATAGTCCGGCCAGGGCTCTCCTGATAAAGAGAGAGACTTTAGTGAATTCAGAATGTCACCAAAAGGAGAGTGCTGAAAGATGTCCGCGGCGGTTGAGGGAGTCCTGGATTAGGGGGTGTCCGGATGGCCGAACTATCATCTTTGGCCGGACTCCTAGACTATGAAGATACAAGATTGAAGACTTCGTCTCGTGTCCGGATGGGACTTTCCTTGGAGTGGAAGGCAAGCTTGGCGATACGGATATGTAGATCTCCTACCATTATGGCTGACTCATGTAACCCTAACCCTATTGGGTGTCTATATAAACCGAAGGGTTAGTCCGTAGAGACGAACAACAATCATACCATAGGCTAGCTTCTAGGGCTTAGCCTCTCGATCTCGTGGTAGATCTACTCTTGTACTACCCATATCATCAATATTAATCAAGCGGGGTAGGTATTACCTCCATCGAGAGGGCCCGAACCTGGGTAAAACATCGTGTCCCTTGTCTCCTGTTACCATCCGCCTAGGCGCAGTTTGAGACCCCCTACGGAGATCTGCGGTTTGACACCGACATTGCTGCTTTCATTGAGAGTTCCTCTGTGCCGTCACCTATAGGCCCGATGGCTCCTTGATCATCAACAACGGCGCGGTCGGGTGAGACTTTTCTCCCGGACAGATCTTCGTATTCGGCGGCATTACCTTTGGGCCAATTCACTTGGCCATCTGGAGCAGATCGAAAGCTTCGCCCTGGCCATCAGGTCAGATTTGGGAGTTTGAACTACGGCCGACATCGCGGAGACTTGATCTTGACGGATTCGATCCACAACCAAGTCGCCGCCTTGTCTCGATGGGCATGATCTAGCTCTGCCGCGAGCAGTGCCTTGGAAGCCGCACGAGTCGCTCCGACCCTTAGCTCGAGCCGACTCCCGATCGAGGCAGTGGTTGGACACCGCCTCGGGGCTCTGATCTCAACGGCGATTGGGCGAACTCCATCCTGTCGCTGCGAAGCCGTGACTCCAAGGTGCGGACTCCTCTCCGGACTCGAACACTCCGCCCCCCAATCAATCGAATCCGATTGGGCGCCGGTCATGGAGTTCACGCCGCGAACATCTTTCCTTTTCGCCCTTTGGCGACATCTTGAATTCACTAAAGTCTATCTCTTTATCGGGAGAGCCTGGCGGACTACGGTCGGGAAGGTTGGGATCGCAGACGGCGAAGAAATTCAGCCCACCCACCACCCACTTTGTAGCCACTGTCAATGATTTAACCGACATGCTCGACTTGACTCGAAGACATCGATTGTATGGACGGCGATGCGGAGGCGACCAAGACCAGCGCCTCGAGGGCATTGGAAGGCCACCTCGTCATATGACATATACATGGTGGACATCCCAAAAGATAGGAATGGCGATGGAGCAGCGGAGATGACCCCCAAGAAACAACCCAAGCGCCCGATGTCGTGGCGCCGTTCTAAATCCGCCACGATTAAAATGGTGATTCCGGCACGGGAGACAATAATACCGGACGGTGCCAAAGGCGACCCCTCCAGCGGGACTCAGCGCGGGAGGAGGGAGAAGCAAGACCGCCGACGGTCTTGGCGAAAAAGAGGTAGAGGACGATAATTATGCGCCCCCCTCCGTCCGAAGATGAGGCAAGCCTCGACGACGACGAATTTGTCGTGCCTGAGGATCCTGCCAAACAGGAGCGTTTCAAACGCAGGCTTATGGTCATGGCAAGCAGCCTCAAGAAAAAGCAGCAGTAGCTTAGAGCTGACCAAGACTTGCTAGCTGACAGATGGACTGAAGTCCTTGCAGCCGAAGAGTATGAACTCGAACGCCCCTCCAAGAGATACACCAAACACGGGCTGCTACCCCAATTAGAGGAAGCAACACCCAAACCTACATCACCAGCGCATGATGCGGCCGACCGGCCACCCCGTGGCCGCGACAGAGAGGCCTCTAGACCCTCCATTCAAGCCGCAACCCGGCGCCGCTCGACCAAGGCATGGGGAAACGCGCCAGACCTGCGAAACATATTGGAGGACAAGGCAAGGCAAACAAGATCGATCTACGGATCGCGTGGGCGCCCACGACGCGTGGCGATAACCGTCACGCCGGATACAACAATTCGGCGGGCGAACCACGATGAACAAAGCTCATTTGAGCTCCGTCGTGATATATTAATCTGAGGCGCCGCACACCCACTATGCTTCACTGAGGGCGAGTGATGGATCATCAAATCCACGAGGGTTTCAAACCCGTAAACATCGAATCATCACGATGGCACAAGAGATCCTGCGGTTTGGATCGAGGACTACCTCCTCCATATCCACATGGCCCGCGGTGATGACCTACGCCATCAAATACCTCCCACACAAGCTTAAAGGACCAGCTCGGCATTGGCTTAACAGCTTGCGGCAGAATCAATTGGTTGTTGGGAGGACACGGAAGCCGCATTCCTTGATAACTTCGGGGCACATATGTGCGACCACGAGACGCCCGATGACCTCAGCCACATAATTCAGCAGCGGAAGAATCGACCGGACAATTACGGACACGGTTCCTAACCAAGAAAAATCAAATCGTTGATTGTCCGGATCGAGAGGCCCTTGCAGCCTTCAAACATAACATCATGACGAGTGGCTGGCCCGGCACCTAGAACAGGAAAAGCGAAATCCATGGCAGCCCTCACCATACTCATGACCCGCTTTTGCGCGGGAGAGGACAGCTAGCTGGCTCGTAGTAACAACTTGACCAAAAACCCTGGTAGTTCGGATACCAAGGACAGCAATGGCAGGTCGCGTCGCAACAAGAACAAAGCGCCGCGTGCGGTGACAATGATGAAGATACAGCGGTCAATGTCGGATTTAGAGGCTCTAAACCGGTCAGTGGAAGAAGCCATTCAAAAGAAATACCGGGGCCCATCCAACTTGGACCGAATACTCGATCGCTGTGCGGATACATGGCACCCCGAAAAACCAGCCAACCACACCAGCAGGGATTGTTGGGTGTTCAAGCAAGCGAGCAAGCTAAGTGCGAACTCAACGACAAGGGGCTGCATAGTGATGGCGAGGAAGAGCCTCGGCCGCGAACAATAGAGGACGAGAAGGACTTTCCCACACAAGTGCGGACGGTGAACATGATATCGCAACCCACATACCCAAAAGGGAGCGAAGCGTGCACTAAGGGCGTGTATGCGATGGAGCGATCGCCCGAAGCTCAACCCATGGTCCTCCTTCCGATCACATTTGATCGAAGGACCACCCACTAGCATCCGTCACGGCGGATTCGCGCGTGGTTCTTGACCCAATCATCGGCGGATTTCACCTCACTAGAGTCCCGATGGGCGACGGTAGCAACTGAACCTGCTTTATCGGGATACAGTGCGCAAAATGGGCATAGACCCCTCAAGGATTAAACCCACAAAGACGACCTTTAAAGGCTTCATACCAGGTGTAGAGGCCAATTGTACAAGCTCAGTTACACTAGAAGTGGTCTTCGGATCCCCGGATAACTTCCAAAGCGAAGAGTTAATCTTCGACATAGTCCCGTTCATGGCGGCTATCATGCCTTTGCTCGGACGAACCGTATTCGCAAAATTCAATGCGGTGCCGCACTACGCATACCTCAAGCTCAAGATGCCAGGCCCTCGAGGAGTAATCACGGTCAACGGAAGCACATGGCGGCCCTCGCGGCGGAGGTGCAAAGCAGCCTCTCACAGCAATTCTCGAGTCCGGCCACTAAACGTCCGAGCCTTTATCAAGCGGCGCTGGGTAACCTACAACAAGACCGCTGGCACGATCCAAGCACGCGTAGCAATCCGGCTAACCCAGCCCTCGCGAAACGCGAAACCAATTACTCTGGCGTACATTACTACGCTCTGGAGATACCATGGGCATAAGGGAGGGGCACGACCACAACACACCCATAATGCGGCTCAACCGCACTGAGGCTCCGATTGTGTCATTCTTTTCTTTTTTTTTTTTCTTACTTTCGGGACTCCGTTTTCCGGAAGTCCTGTCCGCACTAAATTGCCGAACTCACGATGCAACAGCCAGGAAGCGAGCTCGTCAGTGTCGGTGGTCTCTACTACGAGCATTATACCTGTTTACATACCATCCCGCAGCTTACCCTCGGAGAGGACATGTTAAATAGTCCCATCCCTTGCTTATCGCACAATTTGTATCGTTACGCTTTTATTTGCAGTTTCTTTTAATAACCAATATATAGCTCTTGCCTATTATTGCACTCCTTTCTTTATCTATATATATGTTCATTTCATGACATGTTGCACCCGTACACTTTAGTGCGGCCAATACCTACGGGCTTAAGTACCCCAAAAATATGGTGTGATAAGTCCGAACACTTTCTAAGTCACGGCACCCGAACTTATTGCATTATATGCATCGGCTCGAATCATGTCTTGGGTCAATAGTTGGGTTTGCGGCTCCCATGTTTTGGTACCTTACGTTCCGTTATATCGGCTAAGGTAGCTGGGAGAACCACTGCGATTGTGCCCCGGTTGAGCTGGGTTGAGCACCTCGGTGGAAAGCTAAAACTGATTGGTCATGATATGGCGAGAGCGATCGCTGTTCGAGAGGTTTTTGGGTCCCTAAAGACTTATGCCGCTTAGGCGAGG
Source organism: Aegilops longissima (assembly GCA_021605205.1). Lineage (NCBI taxonomy): Eukaryota > Viridiplantae > Streptophyta > Magnoliopsida > Poales > Poaceae > Aegilops > Aegilops longissima. The sequence continues at coordinate 351,339,300 of CM038676.1, read as the reverse complement.
AGCGGAATTGTCCGGCCAAGGCGTGGATAGCGCCCGAACTCGGTCTTTCGAATACTAGAGGCTTCACGAAATTTAAAATTATAAATTCTATGGCTAAGTGAGAGTGTTCAAGCACTATAAGTTTGGTTGCCTTGTTACGTTCGTTGGCGCCTCCTCGGCGGACCCAGAATGGGAACAAGAGCTCAAGTTTATCGAACACCCCAGCACTTTCGTGGCATGGGGGTTGAAGCCAACGACTTGACATCTCTCAAATTTGATAAACGGCCGCACAGAAGGTAATATTTTAAATTAACAAGCGTTGCTTAGCGCATATGAATAAGTATTCAGCGTACATGATAACAAATGCGAGTCTATTCAAAAATTACATCTTTGGAGCACTCATCCGCGATACGGCGGGCACCCTTCAGGACGCCCACATAGTACATTTCGGGCTTGCGATGATCCTTGCCCTTCGGTGGCCCGTCCGTCACAAGCTTCTCCGCATCCAGCTTGCCCCAGTGCACTTTAGCATGGGCAAGGGCCCGACGGGCACCTTCAATGCAGACGGAGCGCTTGATGACTTCAATCCATGGACATGCGTCCACCAGCCGCTGCACTAGCCCGAAGTAGCTCCCAGGCATGGCTTGCAATGGCCACAACCGAACTATGAGGCCCTTCATGGCCTGTTCGGCGACCTTGTGGAGCTCGACCAGCTGCTTTAGCTGGTCGCTCAGGGGCACCGGACGTTCGGCCTCAGCATACTGAGACCAGAACACCTTCTCCGTCGAGCTCCACTCATTGGCGCGGTAGAATGCGGCAGCATCAGACACACTACAGGGCAGATCTGCGAATGCTCCTGGAGAGCTCCGAATCCGGGTAAGTAATAGGTAATTCACTTTCACATGCTTGCTTTGCATAAAGAATGTCTTACCCGCCGCTATCTTCTTTAATGATTCAATTTCTTGGAGGGCTTTTTGGGCTTAGGCCTTAGCGGCTTTGGCACTCTCAAGAGCCGAAGCGAGCTCGGACTCTCGAGTCTTCGAGTCACGCTCCAAATTCTCGTGTTTTTTCACGAGAGCCTGGAGCTCTTGCCGCACCTCCGCCACCCGCTCCTCCTGCTTCTCTCGCTCGGTGCGCTTTGTGGCCGGTTTGCTTTCGGCCGCGGACACCGCTTCCTTCAGGGTCGCCACCTCGTTCGTGGCCCCTACAATACCCACGTTATTCCTGTCATTTTTTGCAACCGAATCCTTTCTATAAGGTATTTCTTTAATAAGGTATTGCTTACCTTCCGTGTCCTCGAGCTGCTTCTTGGCAAGGCCGAGCTCGTTCTCGGACCGCTCAAGGCTCTTCTTCAATGCATTGACCTCCATGAGCGGTCTGGCGGCAGAGGTCAGCAACGCAGCTTCTGTCGCATATTGACATACTTATGTTAGACTCCTGCGTATATCTTTTAGATCCTTAGTCGGCTTTTCTTTCCGAACACGAACTAAGCATCGGGGCTCTGTCTATGCGGTAATATTTTTACATATTCTAAACTTACCTCAAAGCCTGTTAGAAGGCTGGTACAGGCTTGATTAGCCCGCTCTTGGCGGACTGAACTTCTGGATCACCACACTCATAACAGTCGGTGCTCCTCCTCGGCAGGCTGTTAAGCGCCTCCGATGCTATCCGGTGCCTTGGTTGGGCGGAGGACACGGCGTCTGCTCCTTCTTGAAGGGACCGCTTGCCGGACTTTGGAACCGCTGAAGGTTCCAGTATGGAGTCCGGACAAGGGTCGGGCTTAGAGCCCCTGGGGGTCTCGCTCCCCTCGCGCCTGGAGTCCGGGAGGCTGCCTTGCGGCGCCTCCTGCGCCACCTCCTCTTGACCAGGCCCCCCTCGGGGCCCCACCTCGGCGTCGTCCACAGCGTGAGGTGAGGAGGCGGCCGGAAGTGAAGTACTCTCCACTTCCGACGAATTCAGGGACCCGCTCGACGAAGCGGCGAGCTCGTCGTTGGACGGGCTGCATGATTGTTCGGCATTAGAGAACACTATGCAATGATAAAAAGCCATGGGTATCCGGACACTTACGATCTCGCCAGGGGCTTGGCCCTTGTTGGCCACTCCTCCTCGTCGTTGTCGGCGTTGGTGTAGAAGTCCGGAGGAAGGGTCCTTCCCTTCTTGGACCCTCCCCCCCCCCCCCCAAGTTGGGGCAACCTTCCTTTTCTTCTATCCCCCCGCTGGGGGAGAGGCTTCTTTTTCCTCCTCCTCTTCCTCAGAGGAGGATTCCGCCTCAGGGTTGTCGGGCGATGAGTCCGACAGCACTGGCGTCGGGAGCTCCTTGAGTTCCGTGGCCTCCTTCTTGGCCTTCTTCTCCGGCACCACGTGAGGTGCCGGAGCCAGCAGCCCCGTCAATCGGGCGTCCGCTGGGTCTTCTGGCAAAGGGGCCGGATAGTTAATCTGTCCAGACATCTTCAACTAGTCCTGTCAAAGGTTAGGGAGTTTTAGATCCCGCATAGAGTCAATCTATGAAAAACAAGATTCCCATAAAGGGTAAAATAACTTACCTCGCTGGCTTGACGCTGCGAGCTGAATCCGCGATCTTCGGTAGCGGATGTGGGAGCCTCGGCGCCCTTGAACAGCACCTTCCAGGCATCTTCGTACGTAGTGTCGAAGAGCCTTTTCAGAGTTGGGTGCAGTGCCGGATCGAACTCCCGCAATTTGAAGGCCTGTTGTTGGCATGGGAGAATCCGGTGGATGAGCATCACCTGGATTACGTTGACAAGCCTGAGATTCTTGTCCACCAGGTTTCGGACGCAGGTTTGGAGTCCGAACAGCTCGTCCGAATCCCCCCACGTCAGGCCCGTCTCTTTCCATGATGTGAGCCGCGTGGGGAGGCCAGATCGGAATTCGGGGGCCGCTGCCCATTGAGAGTCGCGCGGATCGGTGATGTAGAACCACCCCGATTGCCACCCCTTTATGGTCTCCACAAAGGAGCCCTCGAGCCATAGGACTTTGGCTATCTTGCCAACCATGGCACCTCCGCACTCCGCTTGGCGGCCGCCCACTACCTTCGGCTTGACACTGAAGATCTCAAGCCATAAGCCGAAGTGGCGCTGGATGCAGAGGTAGGCCTCGCACACGACGATAAACGCCGAGATGTTGAGGATGAAGTTCGGGGCCAGATCGTGGAAATCCAGGTCGTAGTAGAACATGAGCCCCCGGACAAATGGGTGAAGTGGAAAACCTAGTCCGCGGAGGAAGTGGGGGAGAAACACCACCCTCTCATGGGGCCTCGGGGTTGGAATGAGCTGCCCCTCATCGGGTAGCCGGTGCACGATGGTGCTGGACAAGTATCCGGCCTTCCGCAGCTTTTTGATGTGCCCCTCCGTGACGGAGGAGGCCATCCACCTGCCTCCCGCTCCGGACATAGTTGGAGAAGGTTGAGTTGGGGTGTGCGTACTTGGGCGCTGGAGCTCGAGTGCGCGGAAATGGATGAGCAAAGGAGGAAGAAGGCGTGGGTGAAAAGGTGGACGGACGAAGCTATGCGTCCCCCGCCAGCCTGGTAAAACTCGCTTATCTCCCAAGCGCCATAATCAATGGCGTGGATGGGTTACCCATGTCCGTATTGATGAGAATCCCGGAATAAGGGGGCACGATCTCCGCTTTGATAAGACGTGCCAAGGAAACCGCCTCGCTTAACGCGCTAAGGTGGACAGTAAAAAACGATTCGAATAAAGGCTTGGCCGTGGTGTGATGTCACGCCGCGGAATACGTCAGCAGATCTGTGCAAAAGTTATTTTCTCTACGGTAGTATGTGGAACTTGTTTTGCACAGCCGGACACTATCCTTGTGTTCAAAACCTTCTATGAAGTATTCGGAGGAGGAACCCGCCTTGCAATGCCGAAGACAATATCGCGCGGACTAAATCGTCATTGAAGCCTGGTTCGAGGGCTCTTGAGGAGTCTGGATTAGGGGTGTCCGGATGACCGAACTATCATCTTTGGCGGACTCCTAGACTATGAATATACAAGATTGAAGACTTCGTCCCGTGTCCGGATGGGGCTTTCCTTGGCATGGAAGGCAAGCTTGGCGATACGGATATGTAGATCTCCTACCATTTTAACCGACTCTGTGTAACCCTAACCCTATTCGGTGTCTATATAAACCGAAGGGTTTTAGTCCGTAGGACGAACAACAATCATACCATAGGCTAGCTTCTAGGGTTTAGCCTCTCTGATCTCGTGGTAGATCTACTCTTGTACTACCCATATCATCAATATTAATCAAGCAGGGTAGAGTATTACCTCCATCGAGAGGGCCCGAACCTGGGTAAAAACATCGTGTCCCTTGTCTCCTGTTACCATCCGCCTAGACGCACAGTTCGGGACCCCCTACCCGAGATCCGTCGGTTTTGACACCGACAGCGGTGAACTCCATGATCGGCGCCCAATCGGATTCGATTGGCAGGGGCGTGGAAGGTTCGGTGTATGGAGAGGAGTCCGGCACCTTGGAGTCACGAGCTTCACAAAGGACAGGTATGGTGTTCGGCTCGATCGCCGTAGAGATTGCAGCCCCCGAGGCGGTGTCCAGCCACCCATCCTCGATTGGCGCAGTCGGCTCCGAGCTAAGGGTCGGAGCGGACACTGGTGCGACCTCGAGGCCTTGTTCGTGGCGAGCTAGATCATGCCCATCGTAATATCTTGGCGCGCTTAGGCGTGGCTCGACCACGTCGAAGATCAAGTCTCCGCGGACGTCGGCCGTGTAGTTCAAACTTCAAATCTGACACGATGGCGGGCGTAGCTTCGATCTGCTCGGATGGCCAAGCGAATTGGCCCGCGATGCAAAGCCGCCGAATCTGAAGATCTGTCCGGGAGAAAAGTCTCACCGGGACCGCATCGTTGTTGATGATAGGAGGAGCCATCGGGCCTAAAGATGACGACACAGAGGAACTCTTAATGAAAGCACCAATGTCGGTGTCAAAACCGGCGGATCTCGGGTAGGGGGTCCCGAACTGTGCGTCTAGGCGGATGGTAATAGGAGACAAGGGACACGATGTTTTTACCCAGGTTCGGGCCCTCTTGATGGAGGTAAAACCCTACTCCTGCTTGATTAATATTGACGATATGGGTAGCACAAGAGTAGATATACCACGAGGTCAGAGAGGCTAAACCCTAGAAGCTAGCCTATGGTATGATTGTTGTTCGTCCTACGGACTAAAACCCCCCAGTTTATATAGACACCGGAGAGGGTTAGGGTTACATAGAGTCGGTTACAATGTGAGGAGATCTACATATCCGTATCGCCAAGCTTGCCTTCCACGCCAAGGAAAGTCCCATCCGGCCACGGGACGAAGTCTTCAATCTTGTATCTTCATAGTCCAGGAGTCCGGCCAAAGGTCATAGTCCGGCCATCCGGACACCCCCTAATCCAGGACTCCCTCAGTCGCCGTAGTATGATCTTCAGTCCGGAGGGAGTGCTTCTCCTGCTCCCTTGTAGCTCTCTGTGTCACGTATACCATGTTCACTGTTTTTACTTCGGGGGGAAATTGCTTCTGAACCCCGGTATTTGGTTGGTGAGTCTCTTCATCGTCGCTATCACCAGGCAGCCTCCTCCCCTTGTATTTGGCGTTGAGCTTGCCGGCCTGCTTGAAGACCCAACAACTTCTGTTGGTATGATTAGCTGGCTTATCGGGGGGGCCATGAATCTCGTAGGGCCGGTCCAATATCTTCTCTAAATTTGATAGCCCATCTCTGTTTGCCTTGAATGGATTTTTCCGTTGACCGGGTTTGGGACCGCTGAATCTGGTGTTGACCGCTGTGTCGCACGTTCGTTCGTTATCATTGCGATGTTTGTGCTTGCTGCGTCGTGGCTTGCCGTTGGCGTCTCGGACTTCGGAAGTGCCCGGATCGCTGGCACTATTGCTTCTACGAGAGAGCCAGTTGTCTTCTCCCGCACAAAAGCGGGTCATCAGAGCGGTAAAGGCTGACATGGATTTTGGTTTTTGTTGACCGAGGTGGCGGGCGAGCCACTCGTCCCGAACGCTGTGTTTGAAGGCGGCTAGGGCTTCCGCGTCCGGACAGCCGACGATTTGGTTCTTTTTGACTAAGAACCTAGTCAAGAGCTTCCTGGCTGGCTCTCCAGGCTGGTGGACAATGTGACTTAAGTCATCGGCATCTGGTGGCCGGACATATGTACCTTGGAAGTTGTCGCAGAAGGCATTTTCCAAGTCCTCCCAGCTGCCAATAGAGTTTTCCGGCAGACTGTTTAACCAGTACCGAGCTGGTCCTTTGAGTTTTAACGGGAGGTGTTTGATGGTGTGGAGGTCATCTCCACGGGCCATATGGATATGGAGAAGAAAATCCTCGATCCACACCGTGGGATCGGTTGTTCCATCGTATGATTCGATGTTCACGGGTTTAAACCCTTCTAGGAATTCATGCTCCATTACTTCTTCAGTGAAGCAGAGTGGGTGTGCAGCGCCTCTATATTGGGCCACGTCGCAATGTAGCTCGGATGGAGTTCGTGTGCGGTTTTTGGGCCGGGCATGGCTAGACTTGTCACGTCCGAATAGGTAGCCGACATTGCATGTTGAGGCACGTCCTCGCGATCCGTAGGTCGATTTGGTATGTACCGCTCTACTGTCCAAGTCCCGCCGAGGGTCGTTGATACGTCTCCAACGTAACTGTAATTTTTGATTGTTCCATGCTATTATATTATGTGTTTTGGATGTTTATGGGCTTTATTAAACACTTCTATATTATTTTTGGGACTAACCTATTGACCCAGAGCCAAGTGCCAGTTCCTGTTCTTTCCCTTGTTTCAATGTTTCGAAGAAAAGGAATATCAAACGGAATGAAACCTTCTGGAGAAGTTATTTTTGGAAGGAAAGCTACCCGATAGACTTGGAGTGCACGTCAGGAATGAAACGAGGGAGCCACAAGGTAGGGGGCGCGCCCACCCCCTAGGGCACGCCCTCCACCCTCGTGGGCCCCTCGTGGCTCCCCTGACGTACTTCTTCCTCCTATATATACCCATATACCCTAAAAACTTCGGGGAACAGAATAGATCGGGAGTTCCGCCGCCCCAAACCTCTATAGCCACCAAAAACCAATCGGGGCCCTGTTCCGGCACCCTGCCGGAGCGGGGAACCCTTACCGGTGTCCATCTTCATCAACTCGGCGATCTCCATGACGAGGAGGGAGTAGTTCACCCTCGGGGCTGAGGGTATGTACTAGTAGCTATGTGTTTGATCTCTCTCTCTTGTGTTCTTGATTTGGCACGATCTTGATGTATCGCGAGCTTTGCTATTATAGTTGGATCTTATGTTTCTTCTCCACCTCTACTCTCTTGTAATGGATTGAGTTTTCCCTTTGAAGTAATCTTATCGGATTGAGTCTTTAAAGATTTGAGAACACTTGGTGTATGTCTTGCCGTGCGTATCTGTGGTGACAATGGGATATCACGTGAATCACTTGATGTATGTTTTGGTGATCAACTTGCGGGTTCCGCCCATGAACTTACGCATAGGGGTTGGCACACATTTTCGTCTTGATTCTTCGGTAGAAACTTTGGGGTACTCTTTGAGGTTCTATGTGTTGGTTGAATAGATGAATCTGAGATTTTGTGATGCATATCGTATAATCATACCCACGGATACTTGAGGTGACATTGGATTATCTAGGTGACATTAGGGTTTTGGTTGATTTGTGTCTTATGGTGTTATTCTAGTACGAACTCTAGGGCTGTTTGTGACACTTATAGGAATAGCCCAACGGATTGATTGGAAAGAATAACTTTGAGGTGGTTTCGTACCCTACCATAATCTCTTCGTTTGTTCTCCACTATTAGTGACTTTGGAGTGACTCTTTGTTGCATGTTGAGAGATAGTTATATGATCCAATTATGTTATTATTGTTGAGAGAACTTGCACTAGTGAAAGTATGAACCCTAGGCCTTGTTTCCTAGCATTGCAATACCGTTTACGCTCACTTTTACCACTTGTTACTTTGCTGGTTTTATATTTTCAGATTACAAAAACCTATATCTACCATCCATATTGCACTTGTATGACCATCTCTTCGCCGAACTAGTGCACCTATACAATTTACCATTGCATTGGGTGTGTTGGGGACACAAGAGACTCTTTGTTATTTGGCTGCAGGGTTGTTTGAGAGAGACCATCTGCATCCTACGCCTCCACGGATTGATAAACCTTAGGTCATCCACTTGAGGAAATTTGCTACTGTCCTACAAACCTCTGCACTTGGAGGCCCAACAACGTCTACAAGAAGAAGGTTGTGTAGTAGACATCAAGAAGTTTCTCGCGCCGTTGCCGGGGAGGTGAGTGCTTGAAGGTATATCTTTAGATCTTGCAATAGAATATTTTAGTTTCTTGTTTTATCACTACTTTAGTTTGTAAAATAAAACTACAAAAAAATGGAATTGAGTTTGTCTCATACGCTTCATCTTTTAATATCTTTCGTGAGTATGACGGAAAGGAAAATTGTGCCAAAGTGTTAGAAGAAGAATGCATTAAAATGTTTGGCACTAAATCTTTGAATGATGAGAATGATGGCAATGTTGTTAGTATGAACTCCTTGAATATCCATAGTACTAATGATGATTGCACTGGTTATGATGAAAATGTCTCCTATAAACATGTCAATTTTTGTGGAGTGCATTGGGTTTGCAAGTACACACCAAATAGGGAAGATAGATATTGCAAGAGGCATAAGTACTTAGAAACTAAATTCTTGGAAGAAAGTCTTGATGATTGCGCTGAAAGATTCAATATTTATCGCGCCCCTTGTGAACTTTGCAATGAACATGGACATTTAAAGCTCCAATGCTATTTGTTTCATGATCAAGTCGTGTCCAAATATTGTGATAATTTGATTACCCTTGAGCATCATAAAGAGTTTAGCCTTCTTTTGGGGTATGAAGAAATGAAACGTATAACTGAGGGTATTCCAAATTTTAATCTTGATAGATTTCTTGATTTTGATCTAGAGAAGATTTATATGTATTGTGCGGCGAATTGTATTGAAAATCCTTATATTGCCAATTACATAAAGAAAAGAAAACAAGTAGAGGATGAAGAGAGTACTAATGAAAGGGAAGAGACTTCCCGATATCCTCCTATTATTTCTTATGATGAATCAGGTAACGAGGAGGAGTCTTCTATTCACCCAATCTCATTAATAAGGAGCTCCAAAAAGAGGATTGAACCCACACATGATGTGGTGAAGAAGAAGAAAATAAAAAGGAAGAGAGGTAAAAAAGGTATCTCTCCCAAATAATGTTTGAGGGAGTCCTGGATTAGGGGGTATCCGGACAGCCGGACTATAACCTTTGGCCGGACTGTTGGACTATGAAGATACAAGATTGAAGACTTCGTCCCGTGTCCGGATGGGACTCTCCTTGGCATGGAAGGCAAGCTTGGCAATACGGATATGTAGATCTCCTTCCTTGTAACCGACATTTTGTAACCCTAGTCCATAGGATGACAACAATCATACCATAGGCTAGCTTCTAGGGTTTAGCCTCTCCGATCTCGTGGTAGATCAACTCTTGTACTACCCATATCATCAATATTAATCAAGCAGGAGTAGGGTTTTACCTCCATCGAGAGGGCCGAACCTGGGTAAAAACATCGTGTCCCTTGTCTCCTGTTACCATCCGCCTAGACGCACAGTTCGGGACCCCCTACCCGAGATCCACTGGTTTTGACACCGACAATGTTGCTCCTATTATTGTTGTGCCTCATGAAAATGAATCAAAAATAATTGTGGAAGATGATGCACTTGATGATGATCTAGTTATGCCTATTGCTTGTTATTATGATTGGGAAGATACTGATACTTCTTATGATCTTGAAAGTCTTTTTGGCACTTGCTTGGAAGAATATGATAATAATGTTTGCTATACTATTGGTGCTATCCATACTATTAATGATGAGAGTGATTATGCTTATGATATGAAAAGGCCCAAGCTTGGGGATGCTATGTTTGATGAAGATGATGTTTTTGAGAATATATTTGCTACAATTAATGTTTGTCCCAAGCTTGGGGATGCTACGTTTAATGAAGATGATATTTTTAGCCTCCCAAGTTTTGATATGCAAAGTTGTTATGATGATAGCATGCGTTCTACCTATGATGATTATATTGATGAAAGTGAGTTTGGAAGAGTGTCAACTTTAGGAAGTAATGATCCCACTATTTTGGAGGATGTTGAATCTTATAATATTTATGAAAGTGGATTTGGAGAGGTCATGACTTTATTTAGTGATGCATCCACTATTTCGGAAGAGGTTTCAATCGATTATGATGAGAACAAACTTGCTACTTATGATGATTATTGTGATGAAACTTATGCTATAAAAATTAGTGATGATTATATTTATAAAACTTGTCATGATTATGATTACCCTTTTTCTGAACATTACACTTTTAATGTAAAAACAATTTATAGTATTCAAGTCTCTTATGATACTCCCACTACTCCGAATGAGGAGAATTTTGCTTATGTGGAGAGTAGTGAATTTGCTATGCCTGTAGATCATGAAAAGAATGCTTTAGCTGCTGGTTATATTGTTGAATTCATTCATGATGCTACTGAAAATTATTATTAGGGAGGAATATATGCTAGTAGGAATTGCAACAATATCAAGTTTCCTCTCTATGTGCTTAAATTTTTGAAGTTATGTTTGTTTTGCCTTCCTATGCTAGTTGATTATTGTTCCCATAAGTTATTTGCTCATAAAATCCCTATGCATAGGAAGTGGGTTAGACTTAAATGTGCTAGTCATATTCTTCATGATGCTCTCTTTATGTTTCAATTCTTATCTTTTATGTGAGCATCATTGAAATCATCATGCCTAGCTAGGGGCGTTAAACGATAGCGTTTGTTGGGAGGCAACCCAATTTTATTTTAGTTTCTTGATTTTTGGTTCTGTTTAATAATAAATAATCTATCTAGCCTCTGGTTATATGTGGTTTTATGTATTAATTAGTGTATGTGCCAAGTAGAACCTTTGGGAAGACTTGGGTGAAGTCTTTATGATCATGCTGTAAAAAACAGAAACTATAGCGCTCACGAGATTAGCTAGAACTTTTTACTGGAGAGTGCTATTTAGTTGATTCTTTTTGCAGATGATTACTAGACAAATACCTCAGGTGCACCAATTTATTTTCTAATTTTTGGAGTTCCAGAAGTTTACGTGATACAGATTACTACAGACCATTCTGTTTTTGACAGATTCTGTTTTTCATGTGTCGTTTGCTTATTTTGATGAATCTATGGCTAATAAAATAGTTTATAAACCATAGAGAAGTTGGAATACACTAGGTTTAACACCAATATAAATAAAGAATTGGTTCATTACAGTACCTTGATGTGGTGTTTTGTTTTCTTTCGCTGACGGAGCTTACGAGTTTTCTGTTAAGTTTTGTGTTGTGAAGTTTTCAAGTTTTGGGTAAAGATTCGATGGACTACAGAATAAGGAGTGGAAAGAGCCTAAGCTTGGGGATTCCGAAGGCACCCCAAGGTAATATTCAAGGACAACAAAGATCCTAAGCTTGGGGGTGCCCCGGAAGGCATCCCCTCTTTCGTCTTCGTTCATCGGTAACTTTACTTGGAGCTATATTTTTATTCACCACATGATATGTGTTTTGTTTGGAGTGTCATTTAATTTTATTTAGATTTGCTTGCTGTTTGGATAAAATACCAAGATATGAAATTATTAAATGGGAGAGTCTTCACATAGTTGCATAATTATTCGACTACTCATTGATCTTCACTTATATCTTTCAGAGTAGTCAGTTTTTGCTTTAGTGCTTCACTTATATATTTTAGAGCACGGTGGGGGATTTGTTTTATAGAAACTATTGATATCTCATGCTTCACTTAGATTATTTTGAGAGTCTTAATAGCATGGTAATTTGCTTAAATAATCTTAATATGCTAGGTATTCAAGACTAGTAAAAACTTTCTTATGAGTGTGTTGAATACTAAGAGAAGTTTGATGCTTGATGATTGTTTTGAGACATGGAGGTAGTGATATCAAAGTTGTGCTAGTTGAGTAGTTGTGAATTTGAGAGATACTTGTGTTAAAGTTTGTGATTCCCGTAGCATGCACGTATGGTGAACCGTTATGTGATGAAGTCGGAGCATAATTTATTTATAGATTATCTTCCATATGAGTGGCGGTCGGGGACGAGCGATGGTCTTTTCCTACCAATCTATCCCCCTAGGAGCATGCGCGTAATACTTTGCTTTGATAACTTGTAGATTTTTGCAATAAGTATATGAGTTATTTATGACTAATGTTGAGTCCATGGATTATACGCACTCTTCTTCCTTCCACCATTACTAGCCTCTCTAATACCACACACTTTTCGCCGGTATCATACACCCACCATAAACCTTCCTCAAAACAGCCACCATACCTACCTAACATGGCATTTCCATAGCCATTCCGAGATATATTGTCATGCAACTTTCCACTGTTCCGTTTATTATGACACGCTCCATCATTGTCATATTGCTTTGCATGATCATGTAGTTGACATCGTATTTGTGGCAAAGCCACCATTATAATTCTTTCATACATGTCACTCTTGATTCATTGCATATCCCGGTACATCGCCGGAGGCATCCATATAGTGTCATATTTTGTTCTAACTATCGAGTTGTAATTGTTGAGTTGTAAGAAAATAAAAGTGTGATGATCATCATTTTTAGAGCATTGTCCCAAGTGAGGAAAGGATGATGGAGACTATGATTCCCCCACAAGTCAGGATGAGACTACGGACGAAAAAAAAGGAGGAAAGAGGCCATAAAAAAAGAGAAAAGGCCCAAATAAAAAAGGAGAGAAAAAGAGAGAAGGGACAATGTTACTATCCTTTTACCACACTTGTGTTTCATAGTAGCACCATGATCTTCCTGATAGAAAGTCTCCTATGTTGTCACTTTCATATGCTAGTGGGAATTTTTCATTATAGAACTTAGCTTGTATATTCCAATGATAGGCTTCTTCAAAATGCCCTAGGTCTTCGTGAGCAAGCGAGTTGGATGTACACCCACTTAGTTTCTTTTGTTGAGCTTTCATATACTTATAGCTCTAGTGCATCCATTGCATGCCAATCCCTACTTACTCACATTGATATCTATTGATGGGCATCTCCATAGCCCGCTAATATGTCTAGTTGATGTGAGACTATCTTCTCCTTTTTGTCTTCTCCACAACCACTATCCTATTCCACCTATAGTGCTATGTCCATGGCTCACTCTCCTATATTGCGTGAAGATTGAAAAAGTTTTGAAAATGTCGAAAGTATGAAACTATTGATTGGCTTGTCATCGGGGTTGTGCATGATTTAAATACTTTGTGTGGTGAAGATAGAGCATAGCCAGACTATATGATTTTGTAGGGATAACTTTCTTTGGCCATGTTATTTTGAGAAGACATAATTGCTTAGTTAGTATGCTTGAAGTATTATTATTTTTATGTCAATATGAACTTTTATCCCGAATCTTTCGGATCTGAATATTCATTCCACAAGTAAGAAGAATTACATTGAAATTATGCCAAGTAGCATTCCACATAAAAATTCTATTTTTATCATTTACCTACTCGAGGACGAGCAGGAATTAAGCTTGGGGATGCTGATACGTCTCCAACGTATCTATAATTTTTTATTGTTCCATGCTATTATATTATGTGTTTTGGATGTTTATGGGCTTTATTAAACACTTTTATATTATTTTTGGGACTAACCTATTGACCCGAGCCCAGTGCAGTTCTGTGTTTTTCCCTTGTTTGATGTTTGAAGAAAAGGAATATCAAACGGAGTCGAAACTGAATGAAACCTTCTGGAGAAGTTATTTTTGGAAGGAAAGCTACCCGATAGACTTGGAGTGCACGTCAAGTAAGAAAAGGGGGAGCCACGAGGTAGGGGGGGGGCGCCCACCCCCCTAGGGCGCGCCCTCCACCTTCGTGGGCCCCTCGTGGCTCCCCTGACGTACTTCTTCCTCCTATATATACCCATATAACCTAAAAACTTTGGGGAACAGAATAGATCGGGAGTTCCGCCACCGCAAGCCTCTGTAGCCACCAAAAACCAATCGGGACCTTGTTCCGGCACCCTGCCGGAGGGGGGAACCCTCACCGGTGGCCATCTTCATCAACCTGGCGATCTCCATGAAGAGGAGGGAGTAGTTCACCCTCGGGGCTGAGGGTATGTACTAGTAGCTATGTGTTTGATCCCTCTCTCTCGTGTTCTTGATTTGGCACGATCTTGATGTATCGCGAGCTTTGCTATTATAGTTGGATCTTATGCTTCTTCTCCCCCTCTACTCTCTTGTAATGGATTGGGTTTTCCCTTTGAAGTAATCTTATCAGATTGAGACTTTAAAGATTTGAGAACACTTGATGTATGTCTTGTCGTGCGTATCTGTGGTGACAATGGGATATAACATGATTCATTTGATGTATGTTTTGGTGATCAACTTGCGGGTTCTGCCCATGAACTTATGCATAGGGGTTGGCACACGTTTTCGTCTTGATTCTCCGGTAGAAACTTTGGGGTACTCTTTGAGGTTCTATGTGTTGGTTGAATAGATGAATATGAGATTTTGTGATGCATATCGTATAATCATACCCACGGATACTTGAGGTGACATAGGAGTATCTAGGTGACATTAGGGTTTTGGTTGATTTGTGCCTTAAGGTGTTATTATAGTACGAACCCTAGGGCTGTTTGTGACACTTATAGGAATAGCCCAACGGATTGATTGGAAAGAATAACTTTGAGGTAGTTTCGTACCCTACCATAATCTCTTCGTTTGTTCTCCACTATTACTGACTTTGGAGTGACTCTTTGTTGCATGTTGAGGGATAGTTATATGATCCAATTATGTTATTATTGTTCAGAGAACTTGCACTAGTGAAAGTATGAACCCTAGGCCTTGTTTCCTAGCATTGCAATACCGTTTACGGTCACTTTTACCACTTGTTACTTTGCTGTTTTTATATTTTCATATTACAAAAACCTATATCTACCATCCATATTGCACTTGTATCACCATCTCTTCGCCGAACTAGTGCACCTATACAATTTACCATTGTATTGGGTGTGTTGGGGACACAAGAGACTCTTTGTTATTTGGCTGCAGGGTTGTTTGAGAGAAACCATCTTCATCCTACGCCTCCCACGGATTGTTAAACCTTAGGTCATCCACTTGAGGGAAATTTGCTACTGTCCTACAAACCTCTGCACTTGGAGGCCCAACAACGTCTACAAGAAGAAGGTTGTGTAGTTGACTTCAGTCGTATGTATGACCCCGAGCTGTTTTATCTTTGTTTTTTCGTTGTGGTGAGGCGGGCTGCTGTTCGGCTCGAACTGCCGCTTTATCTCGACCGCCTTGTGGTCGTTCAGCCGAATTGTCCCGACCGCATGGTGTAGGTTTAGTTGCCCCTTCATCGAACTGAGCTAGCATTCTGTGCTTCGGGTAACCTTTGGTTCGGCGCTTGAGGTCGTATTCTTCAGCTGCTAGGATATATGTCCATCTATCGTTGAGCAGGTCTTGGTCAGCTTGAAGCTGATGCTGCCTCTCTTTCAGTCTCCTTGCAGTTGCTATTAGCCGGCGTTTAAAGCGCTCTTGCTCGAGAGGCTCCTCAGGCACGATGAAATCCTCTTTGCTGAGGCTCTCCTCATCTTTGGAGAGCGGAAGATAATTACTGTCCTCCGAGTATTCATTTATGGCCTGTTCATCAGGGCTAACGTGCCCGTCTTCTCGTTCATCTTGTTCGGAGGTTGCCCCAATAGGGTCTTCACTGTCTTCGGCCTCGTCCATATTGTTTTCTCCGGTGCCGGTGTTGCTATCTTTTGCACAACGTGACTTAACGCGGCGCCGCTGGCGCCAGTGTCTGGGTTGTGTCTCAGGAGGTTTATCCTCAACAGGATCCTCTTTGTCGTCATTGTTAGTTTCTTTAGGTGTATCCACCATGTATACGTTGTACGAAGAAGTGGTCGTCTAGCGTCCGGTAAACGGCGGGTTTTGACCATCCTCCTCATCTGCATAGTCGTCCATACCGTCGACGTCTTCGAAGCCATAATCGAGCATGTATGTTAAGTCCTCGATAGTGGCTATGTAGTGGGTGGCGGGTGGGAAGCGAAATTCCCCATCATCAGCCTCAAGTTCGAACCAGACATAGTTCGGCTGTGAGTTCCCCGCTAAGGATAGATTTTTTAATGAGTTTAACATGTCGCCTAAAGGCGAGTGCCGGAAGATGTCCGCGGCGCTGAATTCGACGATCGATGACTGATCCAGCTCGACATGCGCGGTCACACATGGTTCGGAACTTATGGACGGAAACGAGTCCGAGGTTCCGAAGACACAGATATCACCCGAGGTTAGGTCTATGTGTGGCTCCAACACCGCGGACTCTGCGGCTTCCGTGGCGGGGTTGAGCTTCCCGTCCTTGGACGTAGCGATCTGCTCCGGATCTAAGGCCGGAGTAGTTACAGGTGCAATTTACTGAGTATGGACCGACGACAGATTTTAAGTCATGTTCATCGTAGGGACAGGGAGCGGCTGCCGTGGTCTCAAAGCCGTCGAAGATCAAGTCTCCACAGATATCCGCGACGTAGTTCAAGCTCCCAAATCTGACCTGATGGCCAGGGGCGTAGCAGTCGATCTGCTCCAGATGGCCAAGCGAGTTGGCCCGCAGTGCGAAGCCGCCGAACACGAAGATTTGTCCGAGAAGGAAGGTTTCCCCTTGGACGACATCGTTGTTGATGATCGGAGGAGCCATCAAAACCTTTTGGGGATGGCACAGTGGAACTCTTAATGAAAGCACCAATGTCGGTGTCAAAACCGGTGGATCTCAGGTAGGGGATCCCGAACTGTGCGTCTAACGTCGATGGTAACAGGAGATGGGGGACACAATGTTTACCCAGGTTCGGGCCCTCTCTATGGAGGTAATACCCTACTTCCTGCTTGATTGATCTTGATGAATATGAATATTACAAGAGTTGATCTACCACGAGATTGTAATGGCTAAAATCCTAGAAGTCTAGCCTGTATGACTGTCTCCGTTTCCGGACTAAGCCCTCCGGTTTATATAGACACCGGAGGGGACTAGGGTTGTACAAAGTTGGTTACAGAGAAAGGAATCGTCATATTTGGTCGCCAAGCTTGCCTTCCACGCCAAGGAGAGTCCTATCCGGACACGGGAGAGAGTCTTCGGTCTTGTAGCTTCAAAGCCCATTAGTCCGGCCCATGTCCAACAGGCCGGACGCCCGAGGACCCCTTAGTCTAGGACTCCCTCACCCGTGAGATATTTATGTGGCACGGTCGGGCATTCCTAGCCCTTGCCGTAAGTCCGTGAGATGGGGCGACGGGACCACATATCATTGATCATTGATCGTCTCCGCATGCTCCCAAGACACTAATGATTTGGATCCAAGTGCAAGGAATCATCGTACCAATTTCCAAAGGTGGAAGTGATAAGTATGGAGTGTCGAACCCACAGTGAGCTAAAGGTAAGATCAATATTCTCTCAAGTCCTATCTGCCATTGTTACGACTCTACGTACATCGAACGTTTGCTTCCATCTAGAAACGAGAAATAAAACTATGTTGTGGGTATGAAGAGGATAGCTTTGCATGATATCGGAGAACTAAAATATAAAAATAGGTGATGTTAACATAAATTTTGAATAAATTTTGAATATTTTACTATATATTATAAATAACGAGTGTGGAATAATGATGGATCGGTGTGTGGAATTATCCTAGGAAAGTGTTAACAAGATCCGTAATCATTATTGCAATTTCATAAGAGGGAGAGGCATAAGCTAACATACTTTATCTATGTGGATCATATGCACTTATGATTGTAACTCTAGCAAGCATCCGCAACTACTAAAGATCATTAAGGTAAAACCCAACCATAGCATTAAAGTATCAAGTCCCCTTTATCCCATACGCAACAACCCCTTACTCGGGTTTAAGCTTCTGTCACTATAGCAACCCACTATAAGCAAACATGAACGTATTGCAACACCCTACAGCAGGAATACTTCACGTGTGCACGGCACGGAAGGCACCATAGGACAACACCAAAATAAAACATACAACTCAAACCAATCTAGATCATCAATCAACCAAAAAGACAAAAGAAATCTACTCAAAACATCATAGGATGGCAACACATCATTGTATCATAATATGCGGCATAAAGCACCATGTTCAAGTAGGGAATTACAACGGGGTGCGGGAGAGTGGACCGCGTAAAAGAGATGAGGATGGTGATGAAGATGGTGATGTTGATGAAGACGGTCACTGCGGCGATGATACGTCTCCAACGTATCTATAATTTTTTATTGTTCCATGCTATTATATTATCCACCTAGGATGTTTTATATGCTATTTTATATGATTTTTGGGACTAACGTATTAACCCAGAGCCCAGTGCCAGTTTCTTTTTTTTCCTTGTTTTTGAGTATCGCAAAAAAGGAAAACCAAACGGAGTCCAATTGACTGAAACTTCACGGACCTTATTTTTGGACGGAAGAAGGCCATGGAGTAAAAGAGTTGGGCGAGAAGAGTCCGGGCTGCCCACGAGGGTGGGGCGCGCCCACCCCCAGGCGCGCCTCCCTACCTCGTGGACAGCCAGAGACCCCGACTTGTTCCCGACGTCAGAACCTCTTGTATATACAGAAACCCCCAGAACATAACCTAGATCGGGAGTTCCGCCGCTGCAAGCCTATGTAGCCACCAAAAACCAATCGGGACCAAATTCAGGCACCCTGCCGGAGGCGGGATCCATCACCGGAGGCCATCTTCATCATCCCGGCGCTCTCCATGACGAGGAGGGAGTAGTTCACCCTCGGGGCTGAGGGTATGTACCAGTAGCTATGTGTTTGATCTCTCTCTCTCTCTCTCTCTCTCTCTCTCTCTCTCTCTCTCTCTCGTGTTCTTGATTTGGCATGATCTTGATGTATCGCGAGCTTTGCTATTATAGTTGGATCTTATGATGTTTCTCCCCCTCTATCTCTTGTAGTGGATTGAGTTCCCCTTTGAAGTTATCTTATCGGATTGAGTCTTTAAGATTTGAGAACACTTGATGTATGTCTTGCATGTGCTTATCTGTGGTGACAATGGGATATTCACGTGATCTACTTGATGTATGTTTTGGTGATCAACTTGCGGGTTCAGTGACCTTGTGAACTTATGCATAGGGGTTGGCACACGTTTTCGTCTTGACTCTCCGGTAGAAACTTTGGGTCACTCTTTGAAGTTCTTTGTGTTGGTTTGAATAGATGAATCTGAGATTGTGTGATGCATATCATATAATCATACCCACGGATACTTGAGGTGACATTGGAGTATCTAGGTGACATTAGGGTTTTGGGTGATTTGTGTCTTAAGGTGTTATTCTAGTATGAACTCTATGATGGATCGAACGAAAAGAATATCTTCGTGTTATTTTACTACGGACTCTTGAATATAACAATCAGAAAGGATAACTTGGAGGTGGTTTCGTACCCTACAATAATCTCTTCATTTGTTCTCCGCTATTAGTGACTTTGGAGTGACTCTTTGTTGCATGCTGAGGGATAGTTATATGATCCAATTATGTTATTATTGTTGAGAGAACTTGCACTAGTGAAAGTATGAACCCTAGGCCTTGTTTCAACCCATTGCAATACCGTTTACGCTCAGTTTTATCACTTGCTACCTTGCTGTTTTTATATTTTCAGATTACAAAAACCTATATCTACCATCCATATTGCACTTGTATCACCATCTCTTCGCCGAACTAGTGCACCTATACAATTTACCATTGTATTGGGTGTGTAGGGGACACAAGAGACTCTTTGTTATTTGGTTGCAGGGTTGTTTGAGAGAGACAATCTTCATCCTACGCCTCCCACGGATTGATAAACCTTAGGTCATCCACTTGAGGGAAATTTGCTACTTTCCTATAAACCTCTGCACTTGGAGGCCCAACAACGTCTACAAGAAGAAGGTTGTGTAGTAGACATCAAGCAATTTCTGGCGCCGTTGCCGGGGAGGTGAGTGCTTAAAGGTATATCTTTAGATCTTGCAATCTAATCTTTTAGTTTCTTGTTTTATCACTAGTTTAGTTTATAAAAGAAAACTACAAAAAAATGGAATTGAGGGTACCTCATATGCTTCATCTTTTTAATATCTTTCATGAAAATAAGGATTCCAATAATTGTGCTCAATTGCTAGAGGAAGAATGCATTAAAATGTTTGGCACTAAATCTTTGAATGATGAGCATGATTGCAATGTTGTTAGCATGAATTCCTTGAATATCCATAGTACTAATGATGAATGCACTAGTCATGATGAAAATGTCTCTTATAAGCATGTCAAGTTTTGTGGAATACATAGAGCTTGCAAGCACACACCAAATAGGGAAGATAGATTTTGCAAGAGGCATAAGTATTTGGAAACTAAATGGTTGCAAGAAAGGCTTGATGATTGTGCTGAAAGATTTAATATTTATTGCCATCCTTGTGAACTTTGCAATGAACATGGTCATTTAAAGCTCCAATGCTATTTGTTTCATGACCAAATAATGTCCAAAAATTGTGATTACTTGATTACCCTTGAGCATCATAAAGAGCTTAGTCTTCTTTTGGGGTATGTTGGGTGGTCGGTGCGACATATGCCAATGGGTGGCTTATCATTGTGGGAGCCAATAAGACGTCGCCGGTGCCTGGAAACGGGATGAGGCGAAGACATGCACGCCGGCGAATCTTACCCAGCTTTGGGGCTCTCCGTGGAGATAACACCCCTACTGTTGCTCTGCGGGGTCTCCGCATGATCACTAGATGAACAAGTGGCTACAAGAGGCTCTTTGAGCTGTTCGGTGAGAGGAAGAAGAAGAAGGGCACGACTAGCTCTCTTCTTCCCTCTATGTGGTGTCTAAAACTCTAAGAGATCAACCCTTTGCATGAGTGCCCTGGGGGGTTTTTATAGGCCTACCCCCGAAGGGTACAATGGTAATCCTGCTGGGCGCGGGCCCTAGCCGTCAGTGTCTCGCTTCACGCCAAGCCTCCGCCGGACAGGCCCGGCCCGCCGGCTAGTGGGTCCCGCCGGCTGCCGACTTCTTGGTCGACAAGCTGGCCCCACCGCTGAGGGCCTTGTCGGGGGCTGGTTACTGTTGCCTCAATCCTGATGACGAGGGCTTTGTCGGGATAAGCATGGCTACAGTGCCGCCGCCTTGGCGGCGATCACTGTAGTCTCACCTCGTCTTGTCTCCTTAATGGGGCGCTTCCTTCGAGGGAGGGAACAAGACGGCTATGGGAAGCCGGCCATATCTCGGGCCGACTGGGGGAGGCCGAGCCGCCTTCGGGCATCTTTCTGACTGGAGGGGCCCGTCGCCCGCGGGTCGTACTGACAGCCCACGGGTCGTACTGACAGCCCTTCGTGGGTGACATCATGGTCAACATGGTAACAGTGCCATGCCGGACGGGTGATGGCCGCCCCATACGGCGTACAGTGGCCAGGCGCGTTCCGGGATGCGGGGGTGGCAGGCTTCACTGTAGCCACGCCCCGTCTCATCACCGTTATGTGGGTGCAGATTCTGAGGGTGCGGCCTTGGCCGTTTGTTGGGGGAGCCGGCTTCTTGGAGTCGGCCTTCTCGTGGCCGGCTCCGCGGAGGCGGCCCTCTGTTGGCCGGCTCCTTGGGAGCTGGCCATCTCGTGGCCTTCTCCCGGTAAGTTTTGGGGCCGGGCCGCCCCCTGACAGCCGGCCTGAGGGTCAGCCGGCCGGGGGAAGGAGGCCTTGCGTCTTGGATGTTGGATGGCTTGATTGGCTTGTAATTTTTTCAGAAGTCCCAGGGGGAGCCGGCTAGGCTACCCATGGTCATTTACTCCGACGGTAGTCCCCGAAGCTGATTGAGCTTCGAGGTTGAAAGGAGGACGAGAAGCTCGATCAGCTTCCTATCTTGAGGAGCCGGCAGCTAGGAGCCGGCCTTGAGCGGGTGCGCCGTCTTCCGGAAGTTCCGCAACCAGAAGGCGAGAACGTGAGCCGAATCGCTCGTTGAACGCGCGCTACCCTGCGCGCCACGTGGCCTGAAAGGCCTGCCAGCCCACGCGCGCGACGGGATGTCACTACAGGCTGGGGCCCACCATACCTAGGCCTCGGCCCATGTGCGGATCCTCTGCGGCCCGAACAGGCCGATCGCCTTCCCGCGGCGGTTTTAGCATGCCTTTAGGGCGCAATAATCGCGGGACGTGGGGGGAGGGGACGCAGTTAATCCCACGTTCCCCCACGCCTCGCCTCCTCGGCTCCGCCGCACGAGCCTATAAGTAGGGGGTGGAGGGGGAGCGGCAGACGCTCGCACGCTCGCCCTTGCCCCAACCTTCCTTCTACCTCCTTCTCCTTTCTCCGCCGCCGCAGCGCCCTCACCACTGCGTTGTTCCGCCGTCGACCCTCTTGGTCTGCTGCGGCTCCTCCGCAGTGTGGCTGTGCTTTTCGCCGCCGCGCCTCTCTCGCTTCCTCTTGCTCCCATGGCGCTTTCTAGCTCGTGGGATGGCTCCAATGTCCACGAGGACCACATTGATTGGCTTCGCAAGACGCGGCGGTTGCCGGGCGAGGACCACGTGAA
The DNA here is from genome assembly GCA_021605205.1 of Aegilops longissima. Classification (NCBI taxonomy): domain Eukaryota; kingdom Viridiplantae; phylum Streptophyta; class Magnoliopsida; order Poales; family Poaceae; genus Aegilops; species Aegilops longissima. The sequence goes on along the minus strand of CM038676.1, from coordinate 351,316,688 downwards.
GACCCGCCTCACGCCGAAGGCGGAGGTCTCACCGGTGCCGGAGGAGGGCGAGCGGGTCATCTTCCACTCGCACTGCCTGCGCGGCCTCGGCCTGCCGGCGAGCGGGTTCTTCCGCTCCTTCCTCGAGTTCTACCACCTCCAGCCGCATCATCTCACCCCCAACACTTCGTCACCCTGTGCGAGGGTTTTCTTGGCGTTCTCCCCACCCTTGAGCTCTTCGGGGAGTTCTTCCAGTGCAAGCTTGGCACCGTCTCCGCGGGTGTGCCCGCCCCCTGTGGCGCCTTCATCACCATGCGGAGGTCAGCCGACAACAACCCCTTTCCGCCTATCCCGCTGATCCAGTCGGTGAAGCTCTGGCAGCAATCATACTTCTACGTGAAGAATGTCGCCTCGCAAGGCGACTTCGTCAATCTTCCGGCTTACGTAGCCGGCCCGCCGACTGGGAGGCAGCCGTCTTGGTCCTTCCGAGTCTGGTCGCTCTCCCTCGCTGGGAACGCCGCCATCACCCGGCTCCAGGTGATGATCCAATCGGAGGGCTTGGTGGGGGCCGACCTGGTCACCACCTTCGTGGAGCGCCGGGTGCTCCCGCTCCAAGGCCGGCCGCACATGATCTGCCAGATGAGCGGCCGCTTCGACCCATGCCGGCTGAGCACCAGGGAGATGCCTCGCGATGAGGTGTCTTACATGGTGAATTACATCTCCAACTGCAAGCTCACCGAGGAGTGGCAGTACGGCAAGGCGCCGTATTCTCGGGCTGATCCCCCGCCTGTGGTGAGTTTTCCTTCTTTTCTTATTCTTTGTTGTCGGGCTCGTGACGGCCGACCTTTGACTAGTCAGCTTGTCTTTGAGCAGAACCCCCTTCTTCGACTGGCGGCCGGGGCCGCAGGGCCGGAGCGCCAGTTTGTGGCCGACCGCACAGTGGATGACCCCGACGACCCGGATCTGGGGGCGGCCGCTATGGACGATGCCATAGGCCGAGCCAGCGGAGAGGCAGGCGGCCCCGAGCTCGCGGCCGGCTTCGGGGACTGGCCGGACGATGATGAAGCCGAGGCCATCCCACGCCGCCAGCCGACGGACGATCGCCAAGGCGCGGGACCTTCTGCCGTGCCAGCTGCTCGGGGTGGCACGCAAAAGCGTCGGGCCGGGCTGGGTCTCTTCGGCAGCCGGCCGAAAAAACCCAAGGGCTCCACGGCGACGACCAAACGGGACGAGGCGGCCGCAAAAGCGGCCCGCTTCCGCAAGGTGGTGAAGCATCCACAGGCGGTCTCGGCGTAAGTGTTGAACGTCTCCTGCTTTCTTGTTGTCTTCTTTGGTTGAGGCTCTTCTGAACCTTCTCCTTGGTTTGCTGAACAGGGCGCCGCTTTCCCTCGAACGGGTTGACGCCGCCTCCATAGTCGGACCGACGGGAGGGTCTTCGAGCTCCCGCCGCGTGGATCCCCGCGCCGACCTCATGGAGGCAACAGAGCGGAACACGCAGGAGGCGCAGGAGGAGCGGGAAGCGTAGGAGCGGAGGGCCACCAAGGAGGCGACGGAGAAGTCGGCCGAGGCGCAAGCCGACGCGACGGCCAAGGCCCGGGCGGAGGCCGCGGCCACGGAGAGGGAGGTGGAGGCTCTGCGCAATCAGCCTCCGCGGCTCGTTATTCCTCTTTGTGCCATGGCTCCCAACATCCCCGTGCCCCCGTCGGAGGAAGTCGACCACGACCAGCCGGTGATGGAGAGGAGGGAGGATGACGCGACCATCCTGGGGAAGACGCCACAGTCGGTGCCGACTGGAACGGGCCAAGGCGGCAGACCTGCTGCGGCGCCTGAGCAGCCGGCTGGGGGCGAGTCGGTGGCGGGGGCGGATCTTGTGGTGCAGTCGCCGCCTCGCCGGCGCGCGGGAGAGGCGTCCTCGGCGCCGGAGCCGCAGAGAGCTGCGGGCGCCTGCTCGACGGCTTAGGACCTGGAGGTGGCCAGCGTCAGCACGTCCGAGTGGACATCCCGCGGTGGAACGACCGAGCTGAACGTGGCGGCGCAGGAGGTCCGACGCCGGCTCCAGATGTCAGGACCCCGATTCTAAGTCACACCGATCTAGCCTGTAACACCTCATATCACTTTGCGGCCTCACACACGGTATTCCCACGGGTGTCGCCTTACCATGGCCCCGGACCGTTTGCGCCTTTTGGCTCACGTATATGATAGTGTCGCTAGCATCCATATGACAGAGAACCCGGGCCGACATGACCAGTCGTGAACCCAAAGTGGCACTAACTTACGGGGACAGGCATCCATGAATCAATATCGAGCATGTCGGTCAAGAAGCGTCGAATCCGGGCTGTAGCACTGGCTAACAGGACTCGGTGAACCGGCTGTAGCAGGCTAGGCAGGACTCGGATTTCACCGCGTGACATTTCCCGAAGGACAGACATAGGAGGCGAAGTGAATCACATGCCGCCAGTCAATTGTTCCGGAGCGGTAGTCTTGGGCTAGCAGGACTCCGGTGAACCAGTGTAGAAGGGACTACTATGGCTCATGGAAGCACAAGACTACATTTCCCCATAAGAGAGGCTACCAAGGATAAACAACTATGTTGTCGGATCCCACACATACCAAGCATTTCAATCATACACACAATATGCTCAATATGTGCAAATACAACATGGAATCACAACAAGACTCTACGACTCAAAGTATTTATTCAATAGGCTCCGAGGAGCGAGATATTACAAACATGGGTCTCATGGCCCAACATTCAGAGCATACAAGTCAAAGCACATGCGGAAGCTTAACATGTCTGAGTACAGACATCTACAAATGAAAAAGGCTGAGAAGCCTGGCTATCTACTAGATCCTGCCGAGGCCACAAGATCGTAGCTGAGGTATCAAACTAAACATCGAAGTCCAAACGAAATTACTAGCGAGACTGACGTCTCTCTGCAAAACATAAAATAAGCAAACGTGAGTACAAATGTACCCAGCAAGACTTACATCAGAACTAGCTACATATGCATCAGTATCAACAAAGGGGATGGTGGAGTTTGACTGCAGCAAGCCAGCTTTGACTTAGTGGCTATCCTAAACTATGACTGCAAGTAACTCTTTTGAGGTGGCGCACACGAGTCCACATATTCACCATATCAATACACCATTACGGATCTGCTCCCGTCTCCCTACGAGAACGCCATCCATAGCACTCACGCTTATCTTGCGCATTTTAGAGTATCCACTTTCACTTGTCTATGAACTGTACAGGCAACCCAGAAGTCCTTTACCTCGGACACGGCTATTCGAATAGATAATGTTAACCCTGCAGGGGTGTACTTCTTCACACACGCTCTCGCCACTTACCACCATGTACACGTCGTGTATCTCGGCAACCTTCAAGCGGAAGCTTTGGCGAGGAGTCGGCCACGACGACTAACCACACAAGTCTCTCGTCCGTGTTTATCGCCTATTCGGGTTCCATCCGCAAGGAGATCCGGCGGGTGTCGCTCACGGCCCCAAACGACATGAGCAGGGTTCCCAAGCCCACCTTGACGGGTGGATCTACGCTTGGTACACCGTGCCATAGTGCCTAGTCTATCCCAAGCCCACCTGTACCGGGTGCCACTTGGTGTTCTACTAACACTACCTACAAACACCAGAAACTAGTTGCAACTCCTGGACAGAGATCAGGTTGATTAATAAGTCGAGAGGGGCACTTAAGCATTCCAATGCGTGGTAGTAACTGTTCATGGATCACAAACACAGAATTCAGTTCCTGAGGACGGTTTCAATGAGACAACCCACCATGTACTCCTACATGGCCTCTCACCGCTACCTTTACCAAATCATGTTCACACACTTAGCTCACACACAGTAGGACATGTTCACACACCTCCAATTCATCCCCGATGAATCAGACCTGACTCGACTCTAAGCAGTAGCAGGCATGACAAACAAGCATGAATGAGTAGGCACATCAGGGCTCAAACAACTCCTACTCATGCTAGTGGGTTTCATCTATTTACTGTGACAATGACAGGTCATGCAAAGGAAAGAGGTTCAACTACCGCAACATGTAACAGTTGAATCGTTGTTGTCCTAGTGCAGTAAAAGAGAGCAGGAGCGAGAGAGTGGGATTGTATCGGAATGAACAAGGGGGTTTTGCTTGCCTGGCACTTCTGAAGATAGTATAGTTCTTCATCGGTGTCATCGATCACATCGTCGGAACCACGTCTATCGAGAGGGGACAAACACCGGCAAACAAGGAAGAACACAATAAATGCAATGCAACAATATGATGCATGATCATGACATGGCAATATGCTGTGATTTGTCTAATGCAAAAGGAAGTCATTTTGATTGAAGTGGAATTCAAAGCTAGATCAAATTCCATCTCCAAGTCTATTTTCAAATTTGTCCTAATCATGTTTCATCCTAAACAGTGAGGTTAACTTATTTCATGAAAATTCTACAGATGGATAGATTGGATTTTTCTGATCATTTTCCATATATCATTTATCTTATTTGGAGTTACGGTTGAGTTTCTATGATTTTTCAAAGTTTTGCAACATTTTCTGAAATTTCCAAATCATTTTTGAATTAGAAATATTCCAGAAAATGCTTACTGCTTCAGCATGACATCAGACTGACATCAGCAGGTCAGCTGACCGGTCCAGGTCAAACCTGACGTGTGGGGTCCACACGTTAGTGGCACAGAGCTGGCAAGTGTCACAGACAGGTGGGCCTAGTCAACAGCCACGTCAGCGCGATTAACTCTGGCGTGTGCGTCCTGCCGGATTTTTAAACTAATCTAAACAGAAACAAAACAGCGGTTAATTAGGACATGGGCCCATGTGTCAGTGAGCATGTGGGTTAGTTAGTGGCCTCATTAGCCGCTAATGACGTGTCCACGTCATCCAAACCGGCGGTTAGCCGCCGGTGCTAATCGGGACACGGCGGGGTTGCCCGTCCGGCCAACTCCGGCGACGAGAGGTCGCGCGGCCGGGCGCGTTGGAAGCGGCGCAACAAGGCTCGTCCGTTGGTGGCCTCGGGCGGCATTGGGGTGGCGTGCAATGGCGGGGACGGCGAGTTGGGCGGCGGCCGGAGTTCGGTGTGTAAGGCAGCTGCGGCTAGAGCAAGCGGGCGAGCAAAGCGAGCAGCGGGCAGCAACTACGTGCGTGTGCGAGTGTGTTGGATAGGTCATTGAGATTGAAAGGCCACCGGAGCATCACCGGCGATGAGCTCGGGCGGCGGCGGGTTTCTGTATCCGATGAATCGATGACTACGGCGAGCAATCAAGGCGGAGGAGAGGGGTGTTCGGTCCGTGAGCTCACAGCGGAGACGTAGGGAAGGTCAGCGTGCTCGGGAAGGCCTCGGGGCGACGAGACGGCGGCGGCGGTCTCGGCTGACCGTGGTTGGAGATGATGTTGCGGGCGTCGCTTCGGGGCTCTCCTCGTCGCGTGGCTCGGCAAGGAGGGACAAGGACGAAATAGAGGAGCTTCCTAGCGTGCTGGCGAGGCGTGGGGTGGCCGATGGCCGTGGCTACAGCGAGCAGCGACGACAGACGCGCTCGGGCGTGCTACAGAGAGAGCAGGGGAAAGGAGAGTGAGCTGCGAGAGAGGGGAAGGACCAGGGGGGCTCGGGCGTCTCCAGGCGCGGATCAGGTCGAGGGAGGCAAGTAGGAGGTGGCGGGGAGACGTGGCCGCGGTCGGCTGTGATGCAGGCACGCAGCAGCTCCTACTGGCAGGAGCTTGAAGAAGCTCCTGGCAGTTGGGCTGGTGGGCTGGGCCAGGCTACAAGGAGGCCAGGTGAGGTTTCTGCCCTTTTTTTAACTTTTTGTTTTATTTTCTTTTAATTAACATTCTGCCGCTGTTTAAAATTCAGAACAATTTCAAAACAGTGACAAAAACCCTTTGAATATTTTTATGTTGCTGGATGGACTTTTCCAATAGCACATAAAATATTTCAAAGTTATTTGAAACATATTCCATATATTATGAATATAATTCCAAATTCAAATACAATAATGACTTAAATTCAGTGCCCAAAATATTCAAAAAAAATGTTCACCATTTTTGGTTTGGACTCAAAGCCTTGCCAAAAATATCAAACATTGATGAAGGCATTTTGGGTTCATTGAATGCAATTTTCAGTTGAACCTAGTTGATTTAATTTTGGTGCTAGGGTTTGGAACAATCCCCATTTCAATTTCACAAAACTTTAGACATGATGCATGGATGCAATGCCACTATCTGCAACCAAATTATAGGGCTGTGACACGAGACCCAGGCCACTTTGCTGCAACGGTACACCCAGGAGTTTCTTGCCACACGAGCGGTCATCCGGGTGAGTCTTCTGACCTTGGTCGATTTCTTTCTTGATTTCTTCCATGGGAGCGCGTCACAACACCTGCTGGGTGTAGTCCCGAGTTTGAGTCGGTCTGCTTTGCAGCGACTTGGAACTTTAGCAGTGCCTTAGCGGCAATCTTATTCTTATTCGCAATCCGTATGATTTTCAAGAATATCACAATCTCCAGCGGCTGCCTTCAACTCCAGGCCCGTGAGCTGAGCCAAAAGGCCGCCGACCTAACTAATAGCCGGAGTGAGTGCTTTTTTCTTTATCTCATGTGGGCGGCGTCAAGACTGCACTGGGTGTAGTCCCCGAGATTCGGGCCGACTGCTGAGCAGTCGGGTCGGATCTTCCCTGACGACTTCTTCCTTATTGCTTTTTCCTTTTTCTCCACGCTTGCAGAGGCTAATGCTGACTTGAGGGAGCAGCTAGGCGGGGCCCAAACCACCATTCACGCCAAGGAGGCTGAGTGCAGCGCCTTGGCCCAGGAACGCGACCGCCTGGCCAAGAGACTGGCCGACCAGGAGGAGATCCATAAGGCGGCCCTGAAGAAGGCGCAGGACAGCGAGGCCGCCCTTAAGGCCGAGTTCGAGACCGAGGCGGCGGGTTGGGCTGAAGCGAGGCAAGCGCTGAGGAAGGACTATGGACGGGTTGAGGATCTGATCGACGGTAAGCCGCCTTCCTTTTCACCCCTTTGCTTGCCCCTTGCCCTCTTGTTTATCTTCTGATTTTTGTGATGTTTCCTTGTTCTTCGCGCATATTACTTTCCCGGTTACTCCGTCGCCGCCAGCCAAGCCATCGAGGCCCACCGCGAGGCACGCCGGCAAGCAGGGGTTGAGATCGCGCCAGATGCCAGCCGGACACTTGAGGAGCAGCTTTTGGCGATATAGGTGTAACGCCCTCGATGCGGCTATATCTCCCACGTGTCGAAGCACGACTTAGAGGCATAACCGCATTGAAAGCAATGTCGCAAGTGAGGTAATCTTCACACAACCCATGTAATACATAAGGGAAAGAGATACATAGTTGGCTTACAATCGCCACTTCACACAATACATGAGTAAAGCATTACATCATACAGATACAATCAAGGTCCGACTACGGAACCAAAATAAAAGAAGACTACCCCAAATGCTACACAGATCCACGGTCGTCCCAACTGGGCTCCACTCTTGATCAAGCTGAAACGAAACAACACAAAGAACAAGATCTTCATCGAGCTCCTCCTTGAGCTCGGGTAAACCCACCTGCGGTTTCATCGGCACTGCAAACTGGTTTTGAAGTATCTGTGAGTCACGGGACTCAGCAATCTCACACCCGCGAGATCAAGACTATTTAAGTTTATAGGTAGGACAGAGTTGTGAGGTGGAGCTGCAGCAAGCGACTAGCATATATGGTGGCTACATTCGCAAAAGAGAGCGAGAAGAGAAGCAAGGCACGGTCGTGAAGCTAGTAGCGATCAAGAAGTGATCCTGAAACTACTTACGTCAAACATAACTCCAACACCGTGTTCACTTCCCGGACTCCGCTTAGAAGAGACCATCACGGTTACACACGCGGTTGATGTATTTTAATTAAGGTCAACTTCGGGTTTTCTACAACCGGACATTAACAAATTCCCATCTGCCTCATAACCGCGGGCATGGCTTTCGAAAGATAATACCTTGCAGGGGTGTCCCAACTTAGCCCATTATAAGCTCTCACGGTCAACGAAGGATATTCCTTCTACCGGGAAAACCCGATCAGTCTCGGAATCCCGGACTACAAGACATTTCGACAGCAATAAAAGAAGACCAGCAAAGCCGCCCGGATGTGCCGACAAATCCTGATAGGAGCTGCACATATCTCGTTCTCAGGGCACACCGGATGAACACTACGTACGGCAACCGACGATACCCCAAGTTGCCTCGGGGCGGCACCGCAAGTGGCTCTAGTTTGGACCAGCACTCGGAGGAGCACTGGCCCGGGGTTAAAATAAAGATGACCCTTGAGTCTGCAGAACCCAAGGGAAAAAGGCTTAGGTGGCAAATGGTAAAACCAATGTTGGGCCTTCTTTGGAGGAGTCTTATTCAAAGCGAACTGTCAAGGGGTCCCATAAATCACCCAACCGTGTAAGGAACGCAAAATCAAGGAACATAACACGGTATGACGGAAACTAGGCGGCAAGAGTGGAACAAAACACCGGGCATAAGGCCGAGCCTTCCACCCTTTACCAAGTATATAGATGCATTAATTAAATAAGATATATTGTGATATCCCAACAAGTAAACATGTTCCAACAAGGAACAACATCTCCATGTTCCAACAAGGAACAAACTTCATCTTCCCCTGCAACTAACAACGCTATAAGAGGGGCTGAGCAAAGCGGTAACATAGCCAAACAACGGTTTGCTAGGAAAGGATGGTTAGAGGCTTGACATGGCAACATGGGAGGCATGATAAGCAAGTGATAGACATCATAGCATAGGCATAGCAAAAGAGCGAGCATCTAGCAAGCAAAGATAGAAGTGATTTCGAGGGTATGGTCATCTTGCCTGAAATCCCGCAAGGAAGAAGAACGAGTCCATGAAGAAGACAAACGTACGTAGTCGAACGAATCCTCACAACTCCGGAACGGAACCGAAGCTAACGAGAGAAGCAAACCGGAAAGAAGCAAACAACATAGTAAAACAACCATCACATAAACATGGCATGATGCACAAGCGAGTATGATGCATGTCCGGTTTAAATAGCATGGCATGGCAAAGTGCAACAAACAACACTACAAATTAAGTGGAGCTCAATATGCAACGAGTTGCATATTGACGAAAACACCACATCAATTATTTAGTTTCTCTCTCGGTTATGTACTCAACAATATTAAATGTTATTAAACATGGCAAGAGGTGAAGCATAAGTAAACTAACTATTTAGGCAAGTTTAAATGAGGCCGGAACAACAAACAACAATTCGGGTAAAACCCCATATGCATATTTTAGATTTGGAACTGATCTGCCCTGAACACAATTTTAGAGTTGTTAAACATGCAAATAAAGTATACCATGTTAAACTAGGCATTTTTCTACCCCATTTACATATGTAATTTATTTAAATCCGAGCTACGGTTATTTAGTTATGAAATAAATCATTTTAACATGGCATTTGAGCAAATTTAAACAAACATCATTTTAAACATTTTAAACATAGATGAAAGTGGCATAATATGAAACTAGATAAAATTCTAAGCACTTTACATATATAATTTGTTTTAATCCGATGCATGGTTAATTAATTATTGATGCATGAAGATTAAGGGTTTTCAAAAAGCGGCAATCTCTGGATAATTAGTAAATTCGTTCGCGAAAAAAAACAGTGACTCGGGCCGAATCTGCAGGCTGGCCCAACAGGAGGAAAAACACAGGAGGGGCGCTGGGGCGCTCACCCATGGGCTGAGGCCCAGTGGTGGAGCTGGGCAGGCCGGTTGCTGGGCCGGCTCGGCAGCGGAGCTGGGCGCGACCCACGCGCGGGTCAACGCGCGGCGGCAGCGTGTGCTTGTCCTCTGCTCGAACGAGGACGAGGCAGCAGACAGGGGGGCGATGCAGGGAATTAGAGGCGCGGAACTTGGGGACAAGCGCCCCGGCGACGGACGGCGACCTCCGGCGACGGGCGTTGTTGGAGCTGGACTCCGCGCGAGGCAGAGGAGGGTTCAACGCGCGGCAGCGCGCCTCCTCGTTCGCTGCAGGGGAAGCAGGGCGACGGCGCGAGAGGAACCGGGCGAGGCGACCCGATCCGGCGGCAGGGAGCTCCTGGCAGTTGACGAAGAGGGGGATGGCGGAGACCGGCTGATCTGGACGAGGGGAGGTGGATCCCAGCGAAGTTCAACGGATCGTGCTGGTTCCAGGCAGCGGCGGCGTGCTTGTTCATGAACAGAAGAGAGAGAGACGGTCGGAGGAGGCGGACAGCTAAGAAAGGGAAAAAGAGGGTGCAAGGCAGGGGACCTGCTGGGTTCACCGGCGACGTTCACTGGAGGCGGCGGGGTCGCGAGGGTGAGGCTGAGGCTGAGGAGCTTCAGGGCCTGCGCTGTTGTTCTTGAGCTCGAGGAGAAAGCAGAGGAGGAGCTCCTCTCTTGTGGGCTTGATCGAGGCAAGGAGGAGGATTTGGTGGTGGCTGGCTGGTGGATCGGGAGGAGGCTGCGGGATTGCCCCGATGGATGCAGAGGCTGGTGGATCGGGAGGAATGAGGAGATCCCGAGGAAGAAAGGTAGGTAGGTGGCGGCGGCTCAGGAATGGGTGGATGGATGGGACAGGATCCCTAGTTTCTAGGGTTAGAGTAGACTGATTATATAGTGAGTGGATGAGGGCATGCTTAATCCGGTCCGTCCGATCGAAATCGGGCAGTCGAGAATAAATAGGTTAGGTAGCCCAAATAAGAAAACGGTGATGTTTTGTAGATGTTTGGGGATGATCCGGACTCATCGGTAATGACAGCCCGGTTCGGGTTCGGAGCAGTTTCGGACACACACATGAGGGGTCAAGAGAGGTCAATGAGGACAAGGGCCTGACAAAATGACAATGGAGGCAAAGAGAGAAAGGGCAACTGTGAATGGCTACGAGTTTTATGAAAAACATGTGGATGCAATGCGAATGATGCGATGAAATGAAATGCCTGACATGAACAAAATGCAAAAGAAAAGACAAAAACCCAACCATGAAGGAAATAACATATCGCATCTCTGGAAAAGGCAAGAGTTGGAGATACGAATATGGAAAGTTGTATCCGGGGCGTTACAATAGGCCCGGCTGCAGCCGGCTCACCGCATGCTCCGCCGTCTTCAGCATGCCGGGGCGCAAGTGCTGACCGCCCTCTGGCCTGGCGAGGTGATTCCCCGTACCCCCAGTCGGACTGCCGACTGGCTGGAGGTTGCGGTTGGCCGCTTCGAGGCCTGGAAGGCTTCCGCTGCTCGGTCCGGCGCCAGGCGGGCGCTGGAGTTCGTTCGAGCCTGGTATCCTGGGCGGAGCTTGCGCCAGCTGAGCACCTGGAGGCAGGAGGCCGACGAGGAGCTGGTGGCGGTGCGGCCGGCTATCATCCAGCGTGCCTCGGCTATCACCGAATATACCGACACCAGCATTTTTTCTCCTGAAGTGAATGACAACGGCGTCGCCCAGCCGGAGGAGTGGTTCGGGCTGAACCCGGCGGAAGGTGAGGACTCGGCGGAGGAGATCGCTTCCAGCGACGAGGGCGAAGACGAAGAAGGGGAGGGCGGCGAAGACGTCGTGCCCGACGGCGAAGCGACAAGCCAGCTTTAGCCTAATCGTGCCTCCAGCAACGAGGCGCGCGCGAGCGCGCCGCCTGCCGGGGGTGATGATCAGGCCGAGACCCGCCAGCCGGCCACTCCTCCGGCCAGCACTGCCGCCTCTGCCGACCTGCCCGACTCGCTTATCGCTCCCTTGGCCTGATCTGCCGTTCTTGCTTTCCTGCTGTTACTCCTTGAACAACTTCTTATTAAACTTGCGCGGTTCCACCCACTGGGGGTGTATTCAAACTATGTTGAATGCCGGCCTTTCGAAGGCTTTTGTGTAAATATAATTATGCATGTGTTTGGCTTCCATTCGAATTTGCTTTTTATCCTTAGGTTGTTTCCTTTGCCGCCTTCCCTTGGTCGCCGCCTTCCCAGCCGAACAGCTGCTCTGCAGTCTGTGGCTGGGGAGGAACTTGGCCATTTGTGGGAAGGCAAGTACTTGAGCTTTCTTGGATTGTGGCAAGGTGGAATGGGAAGCCGGCCGGCCGGCTACTCTGGTAGCCGGTCGGCGATGGGAGGAAGCCGGCTTTTTATATGAGTTCGTTAGTCCTTAGCCGTTTTTCGTGTGGGCATCCTTTCCTGCCTTTGACTCTTGCCAGCCGGACAGTCGGTTCTTCGAGCTGCAACTTTTGACAAGAGAGGGCTTGGGTGCCGGCACACTACTTGTCTGAATGCAGGTGGAACTTGAATATAACTCAAGGCGGCCAGTCCCCGGGCCGACTAGTCGAACCCGGTGCCGGACGAGGAGGAAGTGTGTAATGACAAAATCATAAGCATGATACTCGTCATTCATAGATAAAAGGTGGCAGTCCCCGAGTGCTCCTCGGGGGGCCCATTGTCTCATACTTAGTACGAAAGGTAGCGTGATACATACTGCATTTTAACTGTAAAATCTTCGGAGGAGGTTGGCGTTCCATGGTCGTTCCGACTCCTTGCCGGAATCATCTCTCTTTCGTGCCTTCGCTTCTGTGCGTCCGATTAGGTAGTAGGAGTCGTTCCCCAATGCTCTGCTGATGACGAAGGGGCCTTCCCAAGGGGCCGAGAGCTTGTGTTGGCCGGCTGTTCGCTGGATCAGCCGGAGCACAAGGTCACCCTCTTGAAAGGATCTTGGCTTGACCTTCCGGCTGTGGTAGCGGCGCAAACCCTGCTGGTAGATGGCGGACCGGCTGAGGGCTAACAGCCGGCTTTCTTCCAGCAGGTCAACACCGTCTTCTCTTGCTTCTTTGGCCTCTGCTTCCGTGTACATGGTCACCCGAGGTGAGTCGAACTCGATGTCAGTTGGGATGACAGCCTCGGCACCATATACAAGGAAGAAAGGGGTGAAGCCGGTTGACTTGTTCGGGGTAGTGCGCAGACTCCAGAGGACGGCCGACAGCTAGTCGAGCCAACAGCCGGCCGAACGCTCGAGTGGCACGACCAGTCGGGGCTTGATGCCGGAAAGGATGAGGCCATTGGCTCGCTCAACTTGGCCGTTTGACTGCGGGTGGGCAACGGACGCTAGGTCCAGTCGGATGCCCTGTGTCGCGCAGAAACGTGCCAATGCTCCCTTGGCAAAATTCGTGCCGTTGTCGGTGATGATGCTGTGTGGCACGCCGTACCGAGTTGTAATATCTGTGATGAATGTCACGGCAGTCAGCCCATTCAGCTTCTTAATCGGCTTTGCTTCGATCCACTTGGTAAATTTATCCATGGCGACAAGCAGGTGTGTCATGCCGCCGCGCGCCGTCTTGAATGGGCCCACCATGTCCAGTCCCCAGACGGCAAAAGGCCAGGTGAGGGGAATGCTCTAGAGTGCCGAAGTCGGCAGGTGTTGCTTGGAGTTGAAGACTTGGCACCCTTTGCAATGTTTGACCAACTCCTTGGCGTCGTCCAAAGCAGTCGGCCAAAAGAATCCATGGCGGAAAGCTTTGGCAACAAGGGATCTTGAGGCTGCGTGGTGGCCGCATTCGCCTTGGTGAATGTCCTTGAGGATTGCTATGCCCTTCTCTGGCTCGACGCAGCGTTGGAAGACTCGAGTGACACTATGTCTGACGAGCTCTCTATTAGCAATTGTATATGCTCTGGCTCGGCGTTGGACTTGTCTTGCCGCGATCTCGTCAGCCGGCAGTTCTCTGTTTACCAGGAAGTTGAGGATGGGCTGAGCCCATGATGGAGCTGTGACTTCTTCTATAGCCAACACGGCTACTGCAACCAGGGCGGGTGGGCTGGGTGGTGAAGAGCTGGAGTTGGCCACCACCTGTGGTGTTGATGCAGTCCCCGGGCCAACTACCATAGTCCCCGGGCCGGGTTCTGAAGTCCCCGAGCCGGGTGCGACTACAGCAGTCCCCGAGCCGCCTATCGAAGTCCCCGGGCCGCCTGCTTGGTTCCCCAAGCCGGATCCGGCTGCGTCGGGGTTAAGCGGCACGAAGATGGAATCGGATTCTGGAGATGGCTTGATAGACGGCTTGAGGAGGCGTTGGAGACAGACGCCAGTTGGTATAGCTTGTTGAGTGGAGCCTATCCGTGCCAGGGCATCTGCTTGCTCGTTGTCGCCCCGTGGCACGTGGAGGAACTCGCATCCTTCAAAATACCCGCTGATTTGCTGAACGAGGAAGCGCTAGCTTGCCATGTTTGCGTCCTTGGTGTCCCAGTCACCAGATGACTATTGGACCACCAAAACCGAGTCACCATAGCATAGGATCCGGCAGATGCCGAGCTCTTTGGCTAGCCGGAGCCCGTGTATGAGCGCCTCGTACTCGGCCACATTGTTGGAGGAGGCAAAGTGAATTTGCAATGTGTATCTGATTTTGTCGCGTTTGGGAGAGGTGAGGATGATGCCGGCTCCCAAGCTGGTGCGCATCTTGGACCCATCGAAGTGCATCATCCAATGCTTGGAGTCGGGAGCCGGCGGCAGGTACTGGGTCTCGGCCCAGTCGACGAGGAAGTCGGTCAATGCTTGGGACTTGATGGCGGTGCGAGGCTGGTAGAAGATCGTGTAAGGGGCCAGCTCAATGGCCCATTTTGCCACCCGGCTGGATGCGTCCCGGCTGCCTACGATCTCGGCGAGCTGGGTGGTGCATACGACCGTGATGGGGTGCTCTTGAAAGTAGGGCTTCAGATTCTTGGCGGCGAAGTACACGCCATAGCACATCTTCTAGGAGTGTGGGTAGTTCTGCTTCGAGGTGGACAGTACTTCACTTAAGTAATACACCAGTCTCTGGACTGGCTGAGCACGGCCTTCTTCTGGGCGCTGGACCACGATGACGGTGCTGACCACCCGGCTGGTGGCGGCAATATAAAGGAGCATGGGCTCTTTCTCAGTCGGCGCCGCCAAGACAGGCGGCATGGCCAGCATCTTCTTTAGCTCATGGAAAGCTTGGTCGGCTTGGTCGTTCCACTCAAAGTGAGTGGTTTTCTTCATTAGTCGGTAGAGGGGGAGAGCCTTTTCTCCAAGCCGGCTAATGAAGCGGTTCAGGGAGGCCCGGCACCCGGTAAACTTCTGGACGTCTCGCAGCTTGGTGGGAATCTCCATTCTCTCAATGGCCTTGATCTTTACTGGGTTGCATTCAATGCCGCGTTTGGAGACCAGGAAGCCTAGAAGCTGGCCGGCTGGCACTCCGAACACGCATTTCTCGGGATTGATCTTGATCTGAAACCGGCGCAGGTTCTCAAATGTCTCTTTGAGGTCTTCCAGCAAGGTGTCGCGCTTCTCCGTCTTCACCACGACATCGTCTACATAGACGTGGGCATTTCTGCCGAGTTGATTGAGGAGGCATTTCTGCATGCAACGCTGAAAAGTGGCACCGGCATTTCTCAAGCCGAATGTCATAGTCAGGTAGTAGAAAGCTCCGAATGGTGTGATGAAGGCGGTCTTCAGGCGGTCAGCTGGATCCAACTTTATCTGGTGGTAGCCTGAGTAAGCATCCAAGAAACTCAACAGCTCGCATCCGGCTGTGGAGTCTATCACTTGATCAATCCTTGGTAGGGCGAAGGGATCTTTGGGGCAGGCTTTGTTGAGGCTTGTATAGTCTATACACATGCACCACTTGTTATTCTTCTTCAGCACGAGGACCGGGTTGGCAAGCCACTCCGGAAAGAACACCTCCATTATGAAGCCGGCCGCCAGGAGCCGGGCTATCTCTTCTCGCACAATCCTTCTCTTCTCCTCCGACAGCCGGCGGAGGGGCTGCTTGACTGGTTTTGCGTCCGCTCGGACTTGTAGCATGTGCTCGGCGAATTCCTTCGGGACACCCGGCATGTCCTTGGGGGACCATGCAAAGATGTCCCGATTCTCATGGAGGAAATCGACGAGCTCGCCTTCCTATTTGTTGTCCAGATTGGCCCCAATGACGGCAAACCTTTCTGGGTGCTCTGGGTCCAGAGGTTTCTTCTTCGTTTCCTTGGCCGGCTGGAAAGAACCTTGGGCATCACATTCCTTGGGGTCGTGGGACAGGGTTGGCTGATTGCCGGTCATGGCCACAACTCGGTCCAATATCTTTTTCTCTTCAGCGATCACAAGGGACTCGGCCAGCCGGCTGCTGGCTGCAGCACACTCGAAGGATTTCTTGTAATCGCCGGCTATGGTGATGATGCCCTTGGTACTTGGCATCTTCATCTTGAGGTAGGCATAGTGGGGTACAGCCATGAACTTGGCCAGAGCAGGTCGGCCAAGCAGTGCATCATAGGGGCTCTCAAGGTCCACCACATCAAACCAGATCGCTTCTCGGCGGAAATGGTCCTTGTCTCCAAAGAGAACATCTATCTTGATCTTGCCGATTGGTGAGCAGGACAGGCCGGGTACAATGCCATGGAACACGGTCCGGCTTGGCATGAGGTGCTTGGTCTTGATGTTTAGCTTTTCCATGGTGTCGCGGTACAGGATGTTGATGCTGCTCCCGCCGTCTATCAGTACGCGGGAGAATCGGGCAGCAAGAATGTTTGTTGCTAGGGTCGCTTCTAGAACCAATGCATAAGAGCCCGGGGACGGCATTACCTCTGGGTGGTCGGCCCGGCTCCAGCTGATAGGCCTTTTTGACCTGTGCATGTACTCGGGGTTGTTGGAGGCGACCGCATTGACTTCTTGGTGCTGTCGGCGCCGGCTGCGCCGGTCTTCAGGCTGGCTTGTAAAGACGACGTAGGCGGCATGCTCGTTAGGGAACTCATCTTGGACGGACCCGACTGCTGGTCGAGCGGCCGGCTGTTGAGGAGCCGGAGGCGGCTGTCCAGCTGGCGGAGGTGGCACCAGCCCTTCGCCTTTGGTGATTCGGGTGAGCCAGTGGCATTTCTGGGTCGTACGGTTGGACGGCTTCGCGCCGCTGTGGAACTTGCAAGGGGCATCGAGGGCTTGCTCGTAGGAGAAAGCCGGCTGCCAAGCCGGCCTGCCGCCTTTTGGCTTCTTGGGCGCGGGCCGCCCCTCGGGTTGCTCGTCTTCGACGGTGGCCACCTGCTTACTAGTTGGAGGTGGCATTGGGCCCTTGCGCTTGTTGTCATTCTGGTACGGACGTCGGCTGGAGTCGCCAACTGGCATTTTGGGAGCCGGGTTGAGTACCTTCCCGGAAGCGTCCACCCGGAGCTCGGTCTTCATCGAGGAGTCGGCGGTGGCGTACTTGTCCGCTATGACTAGTAGCTCGTCGAGGGTAGTCGGCTCGTCGCAGAGAAGCTTGCGCTTGAGGAGGGTGCCTTCTCGGCACCCAGCGGTGAAGTACTCTATGGCTTGAACCTCGTGCACCCCTTCGCAGGAATTGCGGAGCTCGGCCCAACGCGTGAGGTAGTCGCGAGTCGACTCGGTGGGTCCTTGTACGCACAAGGAGAGCTGTCTGGGCTTGGGAGCCCGCTTGTAGGTGCTGGTGAAGTTGCGGATGAAGGCTTCGGTGAAGTCTAGCCAACTGTTGATGCTATACGGCTTGAGGCTGTTGAGCCAGGTTCGCGTCGTGCCCGGAAGCATGAGGGGCACATATTTCACGGCAACGCGCCTGTTGCCGTTCGCTATGCGGACCGCGGTGGAGTAGTCGATCAGCCAATCCTTCGACTTCACAGAGCCGTTGTACTTGGGCGTGTCTCTTGGGAGCGAGAACCCTTTAGGGAAGGGCTCGTCGCGGATGCGGGGGCCGAAACAAGGCGGACCGACATCGTCTTCTTCTTCCAATGCCAGGGATCGCGCTAGGCGGTCGATCCGGTAGCGGGCGTCCTTTCCGCCAACTCCTTCGCGGCGGCCTAGTCGGCCGCTGAGAGTCGGATGCGTGACAGGTGGCGGGGTGGGATATCTTTCCCCGCGAGGCGTAGGAGGGGGCGGGTTGCCTCGCCGCTCCACGGCTCGAGGACGGCCTTCTGCGTCGCGCTCGATGGAGATCCGGTTCGCTGCGTCGCAGCCGCTCCTTTTCGCAGTCTTGCTGGTGTTGCCCGCAATCGGCGTCGCGTGACGTCGCGCCGCCGCTCTCGGCGGCGAGGAGGGCTTTGGCGCAGCGCCGTCTTCATGCCGCTTCTGCGGCTGCGCCAATCGGTTGCTGGATGCGTCTAGCCATATAGGGGAGCTCGTCGGGCCCTAGTCCGTTCAGCTCTTCTACGGCCGCCTGGGCGGCGCGTAGGTTCTCGAGGGGCGTGGCGTAGACTGGGCGGTCCACTCCCAGCATGTCGGCGATGACTGCGCCATGCTTCTTGACGACGCCGATTCGGCTCGGCCCGTCAGGGGGTGGCGTGCCAAAGGCGGCGCGGTCGACTTCGCGCTGGTGAGCCTCAGTGAGGCGTCTCATGGAAGCTATCATCTGGCCTTCCGCGTGGAGGGCGAGGCGGCGCGCCTCCAGTGCCTCGGCGTCGGTGTCGGCCGGGAGAGGGGCGGACAGGTCGTGCAGCGCCGCTTGCAGGGCGTCATGGGCGTTCTCGCCAGAGGGGCCGACGTGACTGATGACCAGCACCTCGGTGATGGCACTGCCACAGCTGTCGGCTTGGGGGAGCGGGTCGTTGAAGATCACAACGTTGGTGGGGAAAGCGTCGAGTGATGTCGTGTCGGAGTTGAAAAGCATCGGGTCGGTGGAGCCGACCGACTCCAAATCTACAGCTAGCTCGCTGGAGACGTGGAGTTGGTCAAGGAGGCTGATGAGGTGGCTCTTGGGGCAGCCTGTGCCCGTGTCGGAGGCGGGCTCGTCGGAGATGCGAGCCTCGCCAAGAAGATTGGCGAGGCAGCTCGCCAGCATAGCGCGGCGGCCGACGCTTTGCAGCGCGTCGGGGCAAGCGCCATCGGGCGTGCCGGGCTTGCTACGCTCGCTGGGGAGGAAGAAGGTTCCCGTCCAGAACAGATCTCCGGACGACGGTGCACCTGGCCCCACGGTGGGCGCCAAATGTCGGGTGGTAGGTGCGACATATGCCAACGGGTGGCTTATCATTGTGGGAGCCAATAAGACGTCGCCGGTGCCTGGAAACGGGATGAGGCGAAGACATGCACGCCGGCGAATCTTACCCAGCTTCGGGGCTCTCCGTGGAGATAACACCCCTACTGCTGCTCTGCGGGGTCTCCGCATGATCACTAGATGAACAAGTGGCTACAAGAGGCTCCTTGAGCCGTTCGGTGAGAGGAATAAGAAGGGCACGGCTAGCTCTCCTCTTCCCTCTATGTGGTGTCTAAAACTCTAAGAGATCAACCCTTTGCATGGGTGCCCTGGGGAGTTTATATAGGCCTACCCCCCAGGGGTACAATGGTAACCCGGCTGGGCGCGGGCCCTAGCCGTCAGTGTCTACGCTCGCCGGCTTCTCTGCCGGCCGCTGGGGCCCGCCGGCTGGTGGGTCCCACCGGCTGTCGGGTTCTTGGTCGACAAGCTGGCCCCACCGCTGAGGGCCTTGTCGGGGGCTGGTTACTGTTGCCTCAATCCTGATGACGAGGGCTTTGTCGGGATAAGCATGGCTATAGTGTCGCCGCCTTGGCGGCGATCACTGTAGTCTCACCTCGTCTTGTCTCCTTAATGGGGCGCTTCCTTCGAGGGAGGGAACAAGCCGGCTATGGGAAGCCGGCCATATCTTAGGCCGACTGGGGGAGGCCGAGCCGCCTTCAGGCATCTCTCGACCGAGGGGCCCGCCGCCCATGGTCGTCTCGACAACCCGTCGTGGGTGACGTCATGGTCAACATGGTAACAGTGTCGCGCCGGACGGGTGATGGCCGCCCGACGGGCGATCAGGCCACGCAGCATTCCGGATGCGGGGTGGCAGAGCTTCATCTGTAGCCACGCCCAGTCTCATCACCGTTATGTGGGTGCAGATTCTGAGGGTGCGGCCTTGGTCGCTTGCTGGGGGGGCGGCTTCTTGGAGTTGGCCTTCTCGTGGCCGGCTCCGCGGAGTCGGCCCTCTGGTGGCCGTCTCCTTGGGAGCCGGCCATCTCGTGGCCTTCTCCCGGTAAGTTTTGGGGCCGGGCCGCCCCCTGACAGCCGGCCTGAGGGTCAACCGGCCGGGGGAAGGCGGCCCTGCGTCTTGGATGTTGGATGGCTTGATTAGCTTGTAATTTTTTCAGAAGTCCCAGGGGGAGCCGGCTAGGCTACCCATGGTCATTTACTCCGACACGGTATGAAGAAATTAAATGTATAACTAAGGGTATTCCAAAATTTGATCTTGATAGATTTCTTGATTTTGATCTAGAAGAAATTTGTATGTATTGTGCAGTGAATTGCATTGAAAATCCTTTGCCAATTACATAAGGACAAGAAAACAAATAGAAGATGAAGAGAATACTAATGAAAGGGAAGAGACTTCCCAATATCCTCCTATTATTTCTTATGATGAATCAGGTAACAAGGAGGAGCTTTATATCCAACCAATATCATTAATAAGGAGCTCAAAAGAGAGGGTTAAACCCACACATGATGTGAAGAAGTAAAAGAAAAGACGGAGAAGCAAAGGTAGAAACATATCCCTCCCAAATGATGTCGCTCCTATTACTCATTGTGATGATGATAATTGCTATACTATTGGTGTTATCCATACTATTAATGATGAGAGTGATTATGCTTATGATATGAAAAGGCCCAAGCTTGGGGAAGCTATGTTGGATGAGAATGACAAGTTTGAGAATATATTTGCTTTAATTAATGTTTTTCCCAAGCTTGGGGATGCTATGTTTAATGAAGATGATAACTTTAGCCTCCCAAGTTTTGATATGAAAATTTAATATGATGATAGCATGCCTATTATTTATGATGGTTATATTGATGAAAGTGGGTTTGGAAGAGTGGTAACTTTAGGAAGTAATGATCCCACTATTTTGGAGGGTGTTGAATCTTATAATATTTATGAAAGTGGATTCGGAGAGTTCATGACTTTATTTAGTGATGAATCCACTATTTCGGAAGAGGTTTCAATTGATTATGATGAGAACAAAGTTGCTACTTATAATGACTATTGTGATGAAACTTATGCTATAAAAAGTAGTGATGATTATATTTATAAAACTTGTCATGATTATGATTACCCTTTTTCTGAACATTACTCTTATAATATGGAAACAATTTATAGTATTCGAGTTTCTTATGACAATCCCACTATTATTCATGACAAGAAATTTGCTTATGTGGAGAGTAATAAAAATTCTATGCTTGTAGATCATGAAAAGAATTCTTTATGTGATGGTTATATTGTTGAATTCATTCATGATGCTACTGAAAATTATCATGAGGGAGGAACATATGTTTGCAGGAATTGCAATAATATCAAGTTTCCTCTCCATGTGCTTAAAGTTTTGAAGTTATGCTTGTTTTGCCTTCCTATGCTAGTTGATTATTGTTCCCATAAGTTGTTTGCTCACAAAATCCCTATGCATAGGAAGTGAGTTAGACTTAAATGTGCTAGTCATATTCTTCATGATGCTCTCTTTATGTTTCAATTCTTATCTTTTATGCGAGCATCATTGAAATCATCATGCCTAGCTAGGGGCATTAAACGTTAGCGCTTGTTGGGAGGCAACCCAATTTTATTTTTGTTCCTTGCTTTTTTGTAACATCCCAAAATTCTAAATTTTCGAATGTTATATTAAATAAATTATTATGATTGTTTGTTTGATTGATTGACTGAAAGTGAGTGGAATTTGAAACTTTTGAATGTTGAATGAGAGGGAATAAAAGGACTTTCCCAAATCCTTCATCTTTGCAATTTGATGTCCATGAATTCAAATTCATTTCATCACAAAACTCTAGAGTGAAGATGATATGACTTCTTCCATTTGAAATGAAAAGAGTTTTGAAAAGGTTTGAATTCCATTTGGAAATATTTCAAATTCAGAAACTTTATGCAACTCAATGATTTTCATGAGAGAAGATAAAATGAATTCTTCAAATTATATGAAATATTAGTTGGAAGTTTAAAAGAATCAAATTGAAAGGCTGGTTGAAATTATTTGAAACCCACTTTCAAATTGGAGTTATTTGGTTTTGTTGAACTTATTTTTCTCCAAAATATAATATATGGAAAATAGGGTAAAATGATTCCCTACAGTAGAAAAGTGGAGAAAAATGAGTTTGAAATCATTTTGGTATTTTAAAATAATTTTATTTGATTTTAAAATGCAACAATACCCCTTTTTGTTCTATTTGAATTTGTGTGTGTTTTATTTGACTTGGAGAAAATATTCATCAGTTAGGATTTCTTTTTATGAACATTTTGATATATTATATGTCTATATATAATATTTATTTATTCACGTTTTGTATTAGTTTTATTCTCTGTTTATATAAAAACACTAGCCGAAGCCACCTGGCCCCGAGGCCCACTCTCTCTCTCTCCTCCCTCACCCCATAGGCCCACGCCCACCCCCTCGCCGAATCGGTACGCCTCGAGCGCCCGATCCCTCTGCCTCTCCCTCGCAATCACCGACATGCGGGACCCGCTCGTCATCCCCTTCCTCTCTTCCTTTCGTGTTCTTCACGAACAGTGCCCCGATCCAAATCCTCGCGGGATTCGCTTGGATCTTTGCCCCTCGCGCACGCTCAGCTCCCTATAAATATCCCTCACCTCCTGCTCATCCGATTTTCGCAAAATTCACGATCTCCCGTGGTCGTTTCACCCCGATCCGATCTCGCCGGAATCCGCCTCGGCCACCGCACCATTTCCGCCCTCCCCTTCCACTCCAACCTCCCTGGCCACTCCCATCGCCAGCATCATCTTCGACGTCATGTACTGCACCACCCCGGCGACTACCCCGAGCTCGCTGATGCCCGGAACGCCATCCTCGACCATACACGAGCGCCGCCGTCGCCATTGCCTTGCCTCACTCCGTTCTGACGACCCCAAGCTCCACCACGACCGCCCATGAGACGCCCTCGATGCTCTGCACCCCCTGGTGTCTTCGCCTGAGTCCAAGGACCGCTGGGGGAGCCACCACCACCGACGCCTGACGATGCCTCGGTCGTCTTCCCCGTCTCCGGCCTCGCAACCGCCGCGGTGAGCTCCACTCCTCGTCATCATCGTCCGATCCTAATCCAATAGCTTAGATTAGATCCACGAATAGATAGGTTTTATTTTGGTTTAGATTGGTTTTAGTTTACGATTTTAGTTCGGTTTAGATCGAACCGGTTCGTCGATTTTCTATTAATTAAACGCGCATGCACGTTTCTTTTAGGTCTCGCCCGAGCGTAGTTTAGCGTTGCATCACCCACTGCTTAGGCCCAGTAGCAGCCCGACGCGTAGTACCTGCCAGCTTGTTTATTTTCGTTTTGTTTAAAAAAAACAGAAATAGTTTCAATTTTAGATCACTTATAATTTTTATGTTTTAGATCCAAATTGAGTGATTCTTTTTGCATTAGGTTCAAAATTTCTTGAACTTTCTGGTAGTGCCATTATATTTCAAATTTGAGTAGTTTAAAATCTTTTTGATGAAATTTATTCAAATCCCTATTTTGGCCGTATTTTGAGTTTTATAAAATATTTTGATTGATTCGTTTTGCTACGGTTTTTTATTGTTTTGTCTATCCAGTAGCAGGAAGTAATTTATTTCTAGTTATTTTAAATTAGAGTTTTAGTCAAAACAGTACTGTTTTAGTTTTACTTTTGTTTTAACCTTTTCTTTATAGTTTTAATTTTTTTATTATTTCCTTTTGTCACTTTTGACAAATTTAGTTTTGTTTCTGTTAGTCAACAAAAGAAAATTTTATTTAAAAAATTATTTTATTTAGTTTTGTATAGAAAACTTGTTTAGGTCATAGTTAGGGTTTTATAAAAGCTTTTTATTTGTTTGTTTTGCAAATAAAATTTTATGAAAAATACTTTCTGTTTTACATTTTATTTTCTGTTAACTTATTAGTTTAGTGTTTTATTTCTATTAGGTTTTTACTTATGGAAAATCTAGGTTAGGTGTTTGTAATAAAGTCGTAAAGTTTTCTTTGTGGTTTACTTGAAGTTTCTTTGGAGTTCATTTGAGTTTGTTATTGCGTTTTATTTGTTGACTTAGTTGTTATTTTCGAGTGCTAGAATTATTGGCTGATATGAATGCTATGAATGTTAATATAGATTTTCATCGGAGTGACGAAATATATCAAGTTATTTTCGAGAGCGTTGTTATCTTCATCAACTTACCAGGCAAGTTCACTTTGACCATGTTTTTCATACCTATGTGTTTTATTGCATCTAGTGTCATCTTCGCAACAATCCCTCCAGTAGTGATATTGAATCCTTGTAGTTGAGTAGTATGCATGAGGTAGGAACCCATCACCCTGTTACCAAGCCCGGGACGTTATTTATTTTAATGCTACGCTATAGTAGACGGGGTTGGTATGAGTGCTCGGGAGTGGTGTGAGAATGGAGGATCTACGTCAATGACGACAACTCCATGATGGAATCGGCAAGGACTACATCTTCAAGGCCTCAAGACTTCAAGACTCGAGACAAGAATTCAATACACACTCTTTGGGTGAAGGATGGTTGACGGGCACCTGGAGAAACCAGTGGATGGCGGGATGCATGGAGAAGCGCCATGACATCTTGCGGAAAGCTTCACCCAGACTCAAAGAGACGGAAGAATACTTCATGCCCGGAAGCTTACCTGTGCAACTGCAAGTCACTATGGGCTCTGGCTTGGTTTACCTTAGTTGTGACTCTGGCTGGGACGGTGCTAGCATATGTAGAACTACGGTAGGATTGGATGAGCATCGGATAGTGGTCAGGGAAACTCTTCGGAAGACCATGTTTCGGTCGTCTTGTTCTCAAACACCCTGAAGTGCGAGAACGTAAAGAGAGGGATCGGATCTTGCGGGTAAAGTGTACAAACCTCTGCAGAGGGTTTAAACCTAATCGATTAGCCGTGTCCCCGGTTACGGACAGCTTGAGCATCTGGACTTGGATCTATCTTGGAACTCTCAACACCGGATTGATAACTTAATTGTGGGCAACTTATGATGATTTTGGGCTATGAGACATCGGTTGGCGGAACCATGTCATGATAGAAAACTCCATAGTACAGACTCCTGATATTCCTTTGTTGTAGGGAAAATAAAACCAGCTTTTACGCAAACAAAACTCAGATCCAAAGCCACAAAGCCATATTGCATATAGAATAGTTATATCATCTGTTTTTCTTACAGTGATATTGCCGGTACATTCAATGTACTAACCTACACGGCTGCAACGTATCATGTTGCAGGTTTTTCTTCGACGAGTAAGAGTTACGATACAGGGTTACGGTCTACACTCAACCTGCCGATGGCGTTGATGGGACTCTACACCCGATTACTTGTTTCCGCTGAGACTTATGAGGTATATATCAGTTTTATGTTATTTATACATGTGATTGCACTTTGATATATACATTGATCTACTGTGTGTGCCAGCATACTGATCCAGGGATGGCACGGACACACAGAGGCTTGACCGTCTGAGGTCGGGTCGCTACATTTTTGTTCCTGTTTAGTAATAAATAATTCATCTAGCCTCTGGTTAGATGTGGTTTTATGTTTTAATTAGTGTTTTTGCCAAGTAGAACCTTTGGGAAGACTTGGGTGAAGTCTTTGTGATCTTGCTGTGAAAAACAGAAACTTTAGCGCTCACGAGATTAGCTGCCATTTTTTTTACTGGAGAGTGATTTTAGGTTGATTATTTTTGTAGATGACTAATAGACAAATTCCTCACGTCCAGAAATTTAGTTCGTAATTTTTGGAGTTCCAGAAGTATACGTTTGATACAGATTACTACAGACTGTTTTGTTTTTGACAGATTCTGTTTTCATTATGTTGCTTGCTTATTTTGATGAATCTATGAGTAGTATCGGAGGGTATGAACCATAGAGAAGTTGGAATATAGTAGATATCACACCAATATGAATTTAGAATGACTTCACAACAGTACCGAAGTGGTGATTTATTTTCTTATACTAACAGAGCTTACGAGTTTTCTGTTAAGTTTTGTGTTGTGAAGTTTTCAAGTTTTGGGTAAAGATTCGATGGACAATGGAATAAGGAGTGGCAAGAGCCTAAGCTAGGGGATTCCCAAGGAACCCCAAGGTAATATTCAAGGACAACCAAGAGCCTAAGCTTGGGGATGCCCCGGAAGGCATCCCCTCTTTCGTCTCCGTTCATCGGTAACTTTACTTGGAGCTATATTTTTATTCACCACATGATATGTGTTTTTCTTGGAGCGTCATTTTATTTTCTTTCGTTTTGCTTGCTCTTTGAATAAAATACCAAGATCTGAAATTTCTTAAATGTTAGAGAGTCTTCACATAGTTACATAATTATTCAACTACTCATTGATCTTCACTTATATCTTTCGGAGTAGTTTGTCATTTGTTCTAGTGCTTCACTTATATCTTTTAGAGAACGATGGTGGTTTTATTTTGAAGAAATAGATGAACTCTCATGCTTCACTTATATTATTTTGAGAGTCTTAAACATCATGATACTTTGCTTTGGTTATGAATTTAGTCCTAATATGATGGGCATCCAAGAGGGATATAATAAAAACTTTCATATAGAGTGCATTGAATACTATGAGAAGTTTGATTCTGTATGATTGTTTTGAGATATGTAGATGGTGATATTAGACTCATGCTAGTTGAGTAGTTGTGAATTTGAGAGATACTTGTGTTAAAGTTTGTGATTCCCGTAGCATGCACGTATGGTGAACCGTTATGTGATGAAGTCGGAGCATGATTTATTTACTGATTGTCTTCCTTGGTGGTCGTTTTGCTTGCCCTAGGAGCATGCGCGTAGTACTTCGTTTCGATAACTAATAGATTTTTTGCAATAAGTATGTGAGTTCTTTATGCCTAATGTTGAGTCCATGGATTACGCACTCTCACCCTTCCACCATTGCTAGCCTCTCTAATACCGCGCACATTTCGCCGGTATCATACACCCACCATATACCTTCCTCAAAACAGCCACCATACCTACCTATTATGGCATTTCCATATCCATTCCGAGATATATTGCCATGCACCTTACCACCGTTCTGTTTGTTATGACACGCTCCATCATTGTCATATTGCTTTGCATGGTCATTTAGTTGACATTGTATTTGTGGCAAGGCCTCCATTCATCATTCATACATGTCACTCATGATTCATTGCACATCCTGGTACACCGCCGGAGGCATTCACATAGAGTCATATTTTGTTCTAAGTATTGAGTTGTAATTCTTGAGTTGTAAGTAAATAAAAGTGTGATCATTATTAGAGCATTGTCCCAGTGAGGAAAGGATGATGGAGACTATGATTCCCCCACAAGTCGGGATGAGACTCCGGACAAAAAAAAGAGGCCAAAGAAGCCCAAATAAAAAAAGAAAAAAGAGGCCCAAAAAAAGAGAAGGCCAAAAAAACAAAAAAAAATGAGATAAAAAGAGAGAAGGGACAATGCTACTATCCTTTTACCACACTTGTGCTTCAAAGTAGCACCATGATCTTCATCATAGAGAGTCTCTTATGTTATCACTTTCATATACTAGTGGGAATTTTACATTATAGAACTTGGCTTGTATATTCCAATGATGGGCTTCCTCAAAATGCCCTAGTTCTTCGTGAGCAAGCAAGTTGGATGCACACCCACTTAGTTTCTTTTGTTGAGCTTTCATACACTTATAGCTCTAGTGCATCTGTTGCATGGCAATCCCTACTCGCTCACATTGATATCTATTGATGGGCATCTCCATAGCCCGTTGATACGCCTAGTTGATGTGAGACTATCTTCTCCTTTTTGTCTTCACCACAACCACCATTTTATTCCACCTATAGTGCTATGTCCATGGCTCACGCTCATGTATTGCATGAAGATTGAAAAAGTTTGAGAAAATCAAAAGTATGAAACAATTGTTTGGCTTGTCATTGGGGTTGTGCATGATTTAAATATTTTGTGTGATGAAGATAGAGCATAGCCAGACTATATGATTTTGTAGGGATAACTTTCTTTGGCCATGTTATTTCGAGAAAACATGATTGCTTTGTTAGTATGCTTGAAGTATTATTGTTTTCATGTCAATATTAAACTTTTGTCCTGAACCTTATGGATCTGAATATTCTTGCCACAATAAAGAAGATTACATTGATAAATATGTTAGGTAGCATTCCACATCAAAAATTCTGTTTTTATCATTTACCTACTCGAGGACGAGCAAGAATTAAGCTTGAGGATGCTGATACGTCGCCAACGTATCTATAATTTTTTATTGTTCCATGCTATTATATTATCCATCTAGGATGTTTTATACGCATTTATATGCTTTTTTATATGATTTTTGGGACTAACATATTAACCCAGAGCCCACTGCCAGTTTCTGTTTTTTCCTTGTTTTTTAGTATCACAGAAAAGGAAAACCAAACGGAGTCTAATTGACCTGAAACTTCACGGGACTTATTTTTGGACCAGAAGAAGGCCATGGAGTAAAAGAGTTGGGCCAGAAGAGTCCCGGGCCACCCACGAGAGTGGGGGGGCGCCCACCCCCCCTAGGCATGCCTCCCTACCTCATGGACAGCCCGGAGACCCCCCTGACTTGTTCCCGACGCCAAAACCTCTTATATATATAAAGAAACCCCCAGAACATAACCTAGATCAGGAGTTTCGCCGCCGCAAGCCTCTGTAGCCACCAAAAGCCAATCGGGGCCCTGTTCCGGCACCCTGCCGGAGGGGGGATCCATCACCGGTGGCCATCTTCATCATTCCGGCGATCTCCATGAAGAGGAGGGAGTAGTTCACCCTCAAGGCTGAGGGTATGTACCATTAGCTATGTGTTTGATCTCTCTCTCTCGTGTTCTTGATTTGGCACGATCTTGATGTATCACGAGCTTTGCTATTATAGTTGGATCTTATGATGTTTCTCCCCCTCTATCTCTTGTAATGGATTGAGTTTCCCCTTTGAAGTTATCTTATCGGATTGAGTCTTTAAGGATTTGAGAACACTTGATGTATGTCTTGCATGTGCTTATCTATGGTGACAATGGGATATTCACGTGATCTACTTGATGTATGTTTTGGTGATCAACTTGCGGGTTCAGTGACCTTGTGAACTTATGCATAGGGGTTGGCACACGTTTTCGTCTTGACTCTCCGGTAGAAACTTTGGGGCACTCTTTGAAGTTCTTTGTGTTGGTTTGAATAGATGAATCTGAGATTGTGTGATGCATATCGTATAATCATACCCACGAATACTTGAGGTGACATTGGAGTATCTAGGTGACATTAGGGTTTTGGTTGATTTGTGTCTTAAGGTGTTATTCTAGTACGAACTCTATGATAGATCGAACGGAAAGAATAGCTTTGTTATTTTACTACAGACTCTTGAATAGATCGATCAGAAAGGATAACTTTGAGGTGGTTTCGTACCCTACAATAATCGCTTCGTTTCTTCTCCGCTATTAGTGACTTTGGAGTGACTCTTTGTTACATGTCGAGGGATAGTTATATGATCCATTATGTTATTATTGTTGAGAGAACTTGCCTTAGTGAAAGTATGAACCCTAGTCCTTGTTTCAACGCATTGCAATACCATTTACGCTCACTTTTATCGCTTGCTACCTTGCTGTTTTTATATTTCCAGATTACAAAAATGTATATCTACCATTCATATTGCACTTGTATCACCATCTCTTCGCCGAACTAGTGCTCCTATACAATTTACCATTGTATTGGGTGTGTTGGAGACACAAGAGACTCTTTGTTATTTGGTTGCAGGGTTGTTTGAGAGAGACCATCTTCATCCTACGCCTCCAAGAATTGATAAACCTTAGGTCATCCACTTGAGGGAAATTTGCTAGTATCCTACAAATCTCTGCACTTGGAGGCCCAACAACGTCTACAAGAAGAAGGTTGTGCAGTAGACATCAGGCGATTGTTCCCCCAGTGGCACTCCGGCGCCACTGAGAGAGAGGGGGAGAGAGTCACCCCCTTGTGCTTCCTCCTCCATGGCCTCCCCCTAGATGGGGAGAGGTTCTCCCTCTGGTCCTTGGCCTCCATGATGATGACGGCCGCCTCTGGATTCCTCCTCCATGGCCTCCGGTGATGATGGCCCCCTCCTGCAGGGTGCCAGAGAGGACCTAGATTGATTTTTCATGGCTATAGAGGCCTGCTGAGGGAGTCATGGATTAAGGGGTCCTCGGGCGTCCGACCTGTTGGACATGGGCCAGACTGATGGGCCATGAAGATACAAGACAAAAGACTCTCTCCCGTATCCGGATGGGACTCTCCTTGGCGTGGATGGCAAGCTTGGCGTTCGGATAGAAGATTCCTTTCTCTGTAACCGACTTTGTACAACCCTAGTCCCCTCCGGCGTCTATATAAACCGGAGGGTTTAGTCCGTAGATGCAATCATAATCATATAGGCCAGACTTCTAGGGTTATAGCCATTACGATCTCGTGGTAGATCAACTCTTGTAATACTCATATTCATCAAGATCAATCAAGAAGGAAGTAGGGTATTACCTCCATAGAGAGGGCCCAAACCTGGGTAAACATCGTGTCCCCTGTCTCCTGTTACCATCGACCTTAGACGCACAGTTCGGGACCCCCTACCCGAGATCCGCCGGTTTTGACACCGACATCGGTGCTTTCATTGAGAGTTTCGCTGCATCGTCACCAGAAGGTTCGATGGCTCCATCAATCATCTACAACAATGCTGCCCTAGGGAAGGTTTTCCTCCTTGGCCAGATCTTTGTGTTCGGTGGCTTTGCACTGCGGGCCAACTCGCTTGGCCATCTAGAGCAGATCGACAGCTATGCCCCAGGCCACCAGATTGGTTTTGGAAATCTGGACTATGTCGCTGATATCCGAGGAGACTTGATCTTCCAAGGATCCATGCCCCCAACCTCCGCTCTGGCCTTAGATCCGGAGCGTGTCGCCAGGTCCGAAGACGGGCTCCCTGAGCTCGCCGGACAATCTGCGGCCGCTAAACCTAGTACGGGAGAGCCGGAGGAAGTAGTGTCACTGGCATCCATCGCGAGGCCGGACTCTTCCCCGGATACTAGCTCCGAATTCTCAGCACCAGCATCGGGTGAGTTCGGCCAGGGAGCCTCCCTCTCGCCGTACTCTATGGACTCTCTTCTCTCGGGCCAAACCTCGCCTTTAAGCGAGGCTCTGGACTTAATGCGATCCCTTGTCATTACAGAGGAGCAACATCCGAACTATGCCCATCCCGGACTAGGGGCTGAGAGCAGGGAATTTTACGTCCAACCCACCACCCAATTTATAGCCACTATCAAAGACTTGACCGACATGCTCGATTACGGCTCCGAAGACATCGACGGTATGGACGACGATGGCGGAGAAAAGCATGCCCAAAACCCGCCGTTCACCTGACGCTGGACGGCCACCTCTTCGTATGATGTGTACATGTTGGATACACCCAAAGAGAATAGCAGCGATGACAAGGAAGATCCAGTCAAGGATATACCTCGTGAAATACAGCCAAAGCGCCGACGACATCAGCGCCGCTCTAAGTCACGCCGTGGAAAAGACAGCAATACCAGCATAGGAGAAAACAATACTCCGGACGATGCCGAAGACAATGAAGACCTCATTGAGCCAACTTCCGAACAAGACGAACGGGAAGATTGGCAAGTCAGCCCCAATGAACAGGTCGTAAACAAAGACTCGGAGGACATTACCGGCACCAGCTTCAAGCTGAGCTAGATCTGCTCAACGATAGATGGACTAATGTCTTGGTAGCCGAGGAATACGACCTCGAGCGCCCTACCAAAAGTTACCCGAAGCGCAAATTGATACCTCAATTCGATGACGAGGCGCCGGAGCCCATACCATCAGCGCATAATGCGGCTGACCGACCACCACGTGGCCGGGACAAAGTGGCAACTCAAGCCGAACACCAGCCCGTACTACCTCGCCGTAAAGGCAGAGATAAAACAACTCGGGGATACACATATGACCTGCGGCAGGACCTGGACAGCAGAGCAGGACAGACCAGATCGATCTACGGATCGCGGGGGCGTGCCCCGACATGCGATGACGGCTATCTAGCCGGACGTGACAAGCATAATCATGCCCGGGCTGAAAACCGCAGACGGACTCCATCGAGCTACGTCGCGACGTGGCATGTTATAGAGGCGCCGCACACCCCCCTCTTCTTCACTGATGAAGTAATGGAGCACGAATTCCTAGAAGGGTTTAAACCAATGAACATTGAATCATATGATGGGACAACAGACCCCACAGTATGGATCGAAGATTTCCTTCTCCATTTTCATATGGCCTGTGGTGATGATCTTCACGCCATCAAATACCTCCCACTAAAACTCAAGGGACCAGCTCGGCACTGGTTGAACAGCCTGCCTGAAAACTCTATTGGCAGCTTGGAGGACCTGGAAGACGCCTTCCGTGATAACTTCCAAGGTACATACGTCCGACCTCCAGATGCCGATGACCTTAGTCACATAGTCCAACAGCCTGGAGAGTCAGGCAAGAAGCTCTGGACTAGGTTCTTAATTAAAAAGAACCAAATTGTCGATTGTCCGGACGCCGAAGCCCTCGCGGCCTTTAAACATAGCGTCCAAGATGAGTGGATCGCCTGCCACCTCGGTCAAGAAAAACCAAAATCCATGGTAGCCCTTACCGCTCTGATGACCCGCTTTTGCACGGGAGAAGACAGCTAGCTCGCTCGTAGAAGCACCAGCACCGGTGATCCGGGCACTTCCGAAGTTCGAGACGGCAACGTCAAGCCATGACGCAATAAACAAAAGCGTCAAAATAACAATGAAGGAACGCAAGACACGGCGGACAACGCCGGATTTAGCGGCTCCAAACCCGGTCAACGGAAAAAGCCTTCAAGGCAAACAAAGACGGACCATCCAATTTAGACAAGATACTGGATCGGCCCTGCCAGATTCATGGCACCCCCGATAAACCGGCCAATCATACCAACATAAGTTGTTGGGTCTTTAAACAAGCCGGCAAGCTTAATGTCAAACACAAGGGGAAGGGGCCGCCCAGCGACAGCGACGATGACGAGACTGGCCAACCGAACACCGGGGGTCAGAAGCAATTTCCCCCCCAAAGTAAAATCAGTAAACATGGTATATGTGACGCACATCCCTACAGGGGAGCGCAAGCGCGCACTACGGGACGCCTACGCCATAGAGCCTGCCGCCCCAAAATTTAGCCAATGGGCGGCCTGCTCGATCACCTTTGATCGCAGGGACCACCCAGCCAATATCCGTCACGAAGGATCGGCAGCTCTGGTCCTCGACCCAATTATCGATGGGTTCCATCTCACCAAAGTCCTTATGGACGGCGGCGGTAGCCTTAATCTACTCTACCAAGACACTGCCCAGAAGATGGGCATTGATCCCTCAAGAATCAAGCCCACCACAACTACCTTCAAAGGAGCAGTATCCGGCATAGAAGCTCACTGCACGGGCTCAATTACATTGGAAGTCGTTTTCGGCTCGCCGAACAACTTTCGAAGCGAAGGCTTAACCTTCGATATCGTCCCGTTCTGCAATAACTACCATGCACTGCTCGGGCGTGCCGCCTTTGCTCGTTTTAATGTGGTCCCACACTATGCTTATCTAAAGCTTAAGATGCCCGGTCCATGTGGCGTCATCACGGTAAACGGTAATACGGAACGCTCCCTCCATATAGAGGAGCATACTACGGCTACTACAGCTGAAGCACAGAGCAGCCTCATCAAGTCGCGTATCTTATCGGCCATCAAGCCGCCGGTCTCTAGTAAACAAGACCAACCAATCTCAGAGCTAGATTAGAAGTTCGGCCTCCATCGTTCGCCTCATATAGCCGCGAAGTTTGTACCGCGCATACATAATTATGCACTTAAAATACCCTGGTCATCGGCGGAGGCACAATACGGACATGCCTACAATATGGTCCGCACTCACATAGCCTTTTCCCCTCTTTCTAATTGTTTTATCTTCTACCACAGGTGATTCAAAGCCTGGTCATCTTACGGACTCTTTCTGAGTTCGGCTTCGCATAGATAACCGAAGGCTATTCATGCCAAGGAGTCCTTTCCCCGAGGCAAGGCAGCGCAGACATGCGACACGAGGTCCAAATGATTTTTTGTAGACCGCACTCTTTATTTCAAACCTGTAAAGTGCCTTTTTCCTCAGCCTTCGACCCCCGGCATGTTAAATAGCCCTGGTAGTGGCGTTATAATCTGCAAGACTGCGTTTGACGTGTCAATCAAATTCCAGTGAACATAGTCCATATTCAGTATTTGCTTTTTCTAAGAACTGAATTTTGCTTCTTCGGTTGTTTCACACACGCACCTCGGCACAAATTGCCAGGGGCTCGATATAGCAACATATGAGTTGCCGACAAGTCCGAACAGCTTTATAGCACACTTCGGCGTCACGAGTTTGGCCTTATATGCATCAACTCCGAATCATGTCTTTGATCAATAGTTGGGTTGCCCGGCTCCTGTGCTTACTACCTTATGTTCCGTCCTATCGGCTAAGGTAGTAAAGGGAGAACTACTGCGATTGCGTTTCCGGTTCATCTGGTCAAGCGCCTCAGTAGAGAAAGCTGAAAACTGACTGTCATGATGCGGCGAGAGATGGTCAACCACTTGATGACTTATCAGAATCTTCCGTGATTACTTCCGTATTACACGAAGGACCATTCTTCTGGTCACCTATGTAATGCACCGTATTCGGATAACCACGTACATACCAGGGGCTATATCGTAGACCCACCGTCAAACTCCTATGGCTAAGTGAAAGTGTTAAAGCCCTATAGTCTGATTGCCTAGTTCGCTGCATTGACACCTCCTTCACAGACCGAGACGTTGGGTCAAGAGTGATCACGTGCTTTTCCGAACACCCCCGTATTATATGCGAGGGGGATGAAGCCGACGACTGGTAAACTTTCAGATTATACAAAAAAATGGCCGCACAGGAGGAATCAAAAATTTCAGGCAAAAAAGCATAGCCTATAATATATCATAATATTGGTTTTACAATTCCGGAACATTCACTCGAATATCATATCCTTCGAGCACTGACCCTCTATCAAGCGGGTGCTCTCTAGGACATCCTCAAAATAATGCTCCGGCGTGTGATGGTCCTTGCTCCCGGGTGGGCTCTTTGCTGCAATATCGGTGGCCTTCATATTCATCCAGTATGTCTTGACGCAGGCAAGGGCCATCCATGCACCTTCAGTGCACGTTGACCGCTTAACGGCGTCAATACGTGACACCGCATCAACAAGTCGCTGCACCAAACCGAAATAACTATTCGGAATTGGCTCAGTCGGCCACAGCCGGACCACGACGTCCTTCATGGCAAATCCGAATATGTTGTGGAGCTCAGCCCACTGGGCCATCTGTTCGTTCAGCAACAGCGGACGCTTTGGCATGCTGAATTGCGACCAGAAAAGCTTCTCCGTTGCATGTCCTTCTCACGCTTGGCAAAACTGCACCGCATCGGAGACACTCTTCGGCAAATCCAAGAATGCATCTGGACTCCACATTGATTAAGCGGGGCATACTTCGGATCGCCGAATTTAGTCTATAAAAAGAAGGGCTTACCAGCCGCTATCTCCCCAGCTTGCCGGATCTCCTCCCGAGCCGCTCTAGACTCGGACCGTGCTTCTCTTGCCTCTTGTAAGGCCTTGTCGAGGTCGGCTGTGTTGGCTTTGTTATCCTTATCGAGGAATTCGCATCGGACAGTGGCATCCTTTAGCTCGCACGCCATGGTAGATATTCTCTCCTCGCACTGGCGCCGAGCAGCATGTTCGGCCTTTAACTCAGCAGCTGCCTTCTCGGCAGCCGCACTACTCATCCTGGCTTGCTCCTTGGCCCGGGCGAGCTCAGCCCGAAGGGTCTCAACCGCGGCAGCACTATCTGCAGTTATGCATATCTTAGTATATAATTCTCAGCTTCGTGGTCATGTTACAATACATACATATACTGACTGCCCCAAAACATACCTTGCACCTCGTCGAGCCGCCTGTTAATTAGCGAGATGTCGTCATCTGCCACATCAAGTTTCTGCTTCCGACCTGCAACCTCTGTAGCATGGGCAGGCGCCATGGATGTAATAGCCTGCGTTCCAGTTAATTAGATTATTTCTTGGGCATATCTTTTTTATCCTCTGATCGCCTTCCTTTGGACGCCAACCAGAGTCTCAGGGGCTACTATCTATGCACATGTGCATTTTGCACGTACAGTGCAAATGAAGATATTGCATTGCATACCTCAAAGCCTCTTAGCAGGCCCATGAAGGCTTCATTCAACCTGATTCTCGCGGACAAAATCCTCCCGACTACCGTACCCATTAAGGTACATTGTTCCTTTGAGATGGACGCATGTTGCAACATGTCCATCAATGTATCCGGCGCCTCCGGATTCCTGGAAGCGGCTGCGGGAGTGAGGACTCCCTTCGAAGGGATATGTTTAATCGACCCTAGAGTCGTCTCCGGCTGTAAAACGGATAATCCGGGGCCTTTATTGTTGGTCCCGAAGGGGCCGCACGCCTCAGACCCTGGACTACCGAAGTATCACCTTCAGGCGTGGTCTCCATTGCCCCTCGCACCACTTGTTGATCGGAAGAGATCCTCTGGGACGACACCTCGAAGTCGTCCGCCCTATTGGGTGAGAAGGTTTGTGGGGGCGTCTCGCTTTCCATCATCTCTGGAAGAAAATCCCCTGAGGAGGAAGATTGTTGAGGAAGACCGCGTGCCGGACAGCAAACATATATTTTAGATGTTACCCTTATAACCGGAAAGGAACGGCATATGTTTAGGACACCCTTGTTCATTTACGATTCGGCTAAGGGCTTGTACTTATGGAGGAACAGCGCGACAATGTCGTCTTTCGAGCCCGAACCACCTAACAGGGACATCTTCCCTCACTTAGGAGCCTTTACCTCCAAATCTTCGGAGGCGGTCCTTTTCTTCCCATGGGGGGAAGGGATGTCACCTTCTCTTTCTCTTTTGTCTTCGGAAGAGGGAGTTCCAATCACCCCGGACATAGTGTCTGGTGTACCTCTAGAATGGAGGCCACCTTTGGCCTTCTTGCTCTCTTCCTTGTCCTCCTTCACCGGCACTTGATGTGGTGTCTGAGCCTGCATCCTTGTTAACACAGGATCAGCTGAGTCTTTGGGAAGAGGGGCCGAACACCTAATTTGTTCCGCCTTCTTTATCCAGCCCTGTTTGAAGATTGTTTTCTCAGTATATTATTACGGGATATTTAACTAAGCTGTGTTCGGGAGTCGAGTGCTTACCGAGGTATCCGGATGGTTGCAGTCGAGGCCGATGTCTTCGGTAGTATCCAGCCACTGTGTTCGTGTCCCGGAGAATAACTTCCACATTCCTCTGTGCGTCGTGTCGAAGAAGTGCTGAAGGGTCCGTGGTCCTTCCGGATTGAACTCCCACATGCGGAGGGGCCGTCGCTGGCACGACAGGAAACGGTAGACTAGCATTACCTGGATTACATTGATAAGGCCGGTGTCCTTTTCGAGGAGGCTTTGGATGCGGCTTTGTAGCGTATGCACTTCATCAATTGATCCCCAGTCCAGCCCCTTATTAATCCATGATGCGAGCCGTAGTGGAGGGCTAGGTTGGAACGCAGGTGTAGCTGCCCAATTGATACCACGGGGTTCAGTGATGTAAAACCACTCCCGCTGCCATAGGTTGGAAGTTTCCGTGAAAGAGCCTTTTGGCCAAGGAGTATTGGTGAGCTTGCTCACCGTAGCACCACCGCACTCTGCGTGCTTCCCCTCGATTACCTTCGGCTTCACATTAAAGGTCTTGAGCCATAAGCCAAAGTGTGGGGGAATGCAGAGAAAGGCCTCGCACATGACAATGAATGCTGAGATGTGAAGAAAGGAGTCCGGAGCTAGATCATGAAAATCTAGCCCGTAATGGAATATGAGTCCGTGAACGAAGGGATGGAGAATGAACCCTAGCCCTCGGAGGAAGTGGAGATGAATACGACCCTCTCGCCGGATCTGGGAGTGGGAATAACCTGCCCTTTAGCAGGGAGCCTGTGGAGGATTTCCTCCGTCAGGTATCTTGCCGCCCGGAGCTTCGCGATATCCTCCTCTGTGACAGAGCAGGCCACCCACCGGCCTTGAGGGCTGGGTCCGGACCTGGCTAGGAGGCTCGGAGCAATTAAGTTGAAACCTGGGTGCTAGAACTCGAGGTTGAAAAGGTTGAGGAAGAGGTAGGCGTAGAGGAGAAAGATGGGTCTGTGCCCCTTTATAAAGGCGATAAATATCAAACGTCTCCTCATAGGCCTTAAAGCCTACCTATTTCCAAGGGATCATGCCAACGAAACGGTTGGGTTACCCACGCCCTTATTGATGAGAATCCCGCAATAAGGGGACACGATCTCTGCTTTGACAAGATGTGCCAATAAAACCGCATCTCGAAATATGGAGCAGGAGGCTAAAAACGGTTAAAAATAATGACCGGGCAGGAACGTAATGTCACGCTACGAAAGTTGTCAGCAGATTGGACTCATGAAATATTATACTCTCTGCGGTCATGTGTGGTACTTGTTTTGCAGAGCCGGACACGTTTTCGGTGTTCCAAGGATGCTTTGGAGTAATCGGAGGATGAACTCGCCTTGCAATGTCGAAGACAATCTGCGGGCCGGACACCTCGTCATTGAAGCCTGGTCCAGGGGCTACTGAGGGAGTCCTGGATTAAGGGGTCCTCGGGCGTCCGACCTGTTGGACATGGGCCGGACTGATGGGCCATGAAGATACAAGACAGAAGACTCTCTCCCGTGTCCGGATGGGACTCTCCTTGGCGTGGATGGCAAGCTTGGCGTTCAGATATGAAGATTCCTTTCTCTGTAACCGACTTTGTACAACCCTAGTCCCCTCCGGTGTCTATATAAACCGGAGGGTTTAGTCCGTAGAGGCAATCATAATCATACAGACTAGACTTCTAGGGTTTTAGCCATTACGATCTCGTGGTAGATCAACTCTTGTAATACTCATATTCATCAAGATCAATCAAGCAGGAAGTAGGGTATTACCTCCATAGAGAGGGCCCGAACCTGGGTAAACATCGTGCCCCCTGTCTCCTGTTACCATCGACCTTAGACGCACAATTCGGGACCCCCTCCCCGAGATCCGCCGATTTTTACACCGACACCTGCGGCAGCGGAACTTCCGATCTAGGTTTCTTTCTGGTGGTTTTGGTATTTATAGGAATTTTTTGCGTCGGTCTCATGTCCAGGGGGTCCACGAGGCAGCGGCAAGACAGGGGCACCCTCCTGGGGGGTGCGCCCCCTACCTTGTCGTCACCTTGGGACTCTTCTGGACCAACTCCGATGCCTCAGGGGCTCTTTTGGTCCGTAAAAAATCACCATAAATTTTCAACCCATTCCGAGAACTTTTATTTCTGCACAAAAAACGACATGACGGTAGTTCTGCTGAAAACAGCATTAGTCCGGGTTAGTTCTAATCAAATCGTACCAAAATTATATAAAATTGTTGTAAACATGGCATGAATATTTCAACAATTATAGATACGTTGGAGACATATCAGCATCCCCAAACTTAATTCCTACTCGTCCTCGAGTAGGTAAATGATTAAAGAAATAATTTATGAAGCGTGAATGCTAGCATAGTGCATAAGTTTGATCAATGATAGTCCCAAACAAATTTTTAGCATAATTATATATCTTAAACAGTAGCTCATCTCATAAGACTTCTCATTATCAAGTAAGAAGATATTCACATGTTAAAGTATAGACCATAAAGTTTCTTGAAAGCTAACAAACTACGTTCTGAGTCACCAAACAATTGCAATTCATCTTACTTTGAGGAAGGGTCTATGTAAGATCTTTGATTTAGCAAATTCGACATACAGTCTTCCATGATTGCTAACACTCAAAGCATATTTTTAGAACAAATAGCATCCGTCAAACACAGAGATAGATAGGGGCTTAACGTTTCGCCTCCCAACTTATTTATCATATAGATAATTGTCAACAATAATAATTCATGATCAAATATATTTGAATGGCCATATATGCTTGGATATTTCTCCACCACATGATGCTTGACAACTAAATAATAACTGATGTTGAAATAAGAAGGAATACTATTGACTCTTGCATAAAAGTAAATACATGAAAGTAAAAGATAGGCCCTTCGCAGAGGGAAGCAGAGGTTGTCATGCGCTTTTTAATTTTGGATATCCAAACCCTTAATGCAAAGGAACGTCACGTTGTATTGCCCTTGGTGATAGCAACCTTTATTATGTAGTCTGTCGCTTTTATTTTCCCATACAATAAAGGATCATACATATTTAGGAGCAATTTTTATTGCTTTTTGCACCAGTGACAACTTACTTGAAGGATCTTATTCAATTCATAGGTAGATATGATGGAAACTCGTGCCATGAAACGGGGTTTAAGGGTTTTTGGATGCACAATTAGTATCTCTACTTAGTACAAAATTTGGCTAGCAAAAGATCCTAAGCAAGCACCACATGATGGAGGATCCATAACAATATAACTTCTATACAAATATACTTAAACGTAACTCATTACATTGTCTTCCTTGTCCAACTTCAACTAATTTTCTCAAGTTTGAAAGTAATTAATTGGGCTCACAATCATAGAAGATATCCAAGATAGTATATTTATATGTGAAATCTCTCTTCCTTCAATATTCTTTCATGAATTGTTCAAGTGACAAATGTTGTATTTGCTAACTTTCAATAAATTTTACCACCTATACTTCTTATATGTGAATTCATTACTCCCCATGGGATAAGCATATGAAGCATATATAATTTCAGACTTATGATATTCAATTCATTCAACCATTTACTCATAGGATATAAGTGAAGCATGAGAGTAAATGCTAAAACTACTCCAGAAAGATATAAGTGAAGATCAATGAGTAGTCCAATAGTTAAATAGCCATGGGAGGACTCGCTCTCATTCAAGATTTCAGATCCAATGATTTTATTCAAACAGCAAGTAAAATAAAAATACACTCCAAGCAAAACACATATCGTGTGACGAATAAAAATATAGCTCCGAGTAAGGTATACCGATGGTTTTGAAGACGAAAGAGGGGATGACTTCTGGGGCATCCCCAAGCTTAGGCGCTTGAGTCTTCCTTGAATATTACCTTGGGGTGCCTTGGTCATCCCCACGCTTAGGGTCTTTCCACTCCTTATTCTCCTCGTATCGATATCTCACCCAAAACATGAAAACTTCAATCACACAAAACTTAACGGAATTTCGTGAGATGGGTTAGTATGATAAAGACAAATCATTCACTTTGGTACTATCAAGATAAGATTCATAATTGTTCTCACACAATGCCTACTGTAACATATCATTTCTACAATTTTTATTGATCAATATAAGCCATAGAAACTAGAAAACAAACAAACTGTGCATTGAAAACAGAATCTGTCAGAAACAGAACAGTCTGTAATGATCTGATCAACAACCATAATTATACAACTCCAAAAATTCTAAAAAATTAGGAAAACCTAGGAAATTTGTATATCCATCTCGTGTAAAAAATTTAGATCAAAATAACACTTCAGTGATTTTTTTAATATTATGGAAATGAGCGCAAAAGTTTCTGTTTTTTAGCAAGATCAAATCAGCTATCACCATAGATCATCACAAAGGTCGCACTTGGCACTTTATTGAAACAAAAGCTATAAAACATGATTACTACAGTAGCATAATCATGACAACACACAAAAACAGTAAGGATAAATATAGGGTTGTCTCCGAACAAGTGTTTTTCTTTAATGCCTTTTTAGTTAGGCATGATATTTTAATGATACTCTTCCAAGCCCAATTTCGATGATAGTCTTATTCATACTCCAAAAGATATAAGTGAAGTTCTTGGAGCATTCTAAAATTAGTATAGATTTACCAACATCCAAGCTCAAAATATATAAGTGAAGCACACGAAGCATCTATAAAGCCATACTCAAAAGATTTAAGTCAAGCACAAAGAGCATTCTATGAATCCATACTCAAAAGATTTAAGTGAAGCACGAAGAGCATTCTATAAAGCCATACTCAAAAGATTTAAGTGAAGCAAAAAGAGCATTCTACAAATAAATGAAGGGCTATCTCAAAAGCATGGATCATAAACAAAAGGAACAGAAAAAATAAACACAAAAGACAAAAATCATGTGAACAAAACAAAAACCGAGGTATATTGATAATTGTTGAAGAAGAAAGATGGGATGCCAACCAGGGAATCCCCAATCTTAGATGCTTGAGTATCCTTGAAATATTTACTTGGCGTGCCATGGGCATCCCCAAGCTTAAACCCTTGCATCTCCTTATTCTTCTCATGTCGATAACTCCTCAATCTTCGAACACTTCATCCGCACTAAACTTAAACAAAACCTTGTGAGATCCGTTAGTATAATAAAGCAAATCACTACCTTTAGGTACTATTGTAAACTCATTCCAATTTCATATTAGCATTATATCTACTGTATTCCAACTTCGCCATGGTTCATACCCCTTGATACAACCCATAGATTCATCAAAATAAGCGAACAACACATAGAAAACAGAATTTGTCAAAAATAGGACAGTCTGTAGCAATCTGAAAACTTCATATACTTTTTTAACTCCAAAAATTCTAAAACATTAGGACAAAATAAACGATTTGCATAGAGTACTGTGTAAAAATTTCAGAAACTTTTGACGTTCCAATAAAAAATGTAAATTCATGCACCACAGCCAAAGTTTCTATTTTTGCACCGCACATAGAAACCAAGCAATCTAATCAGCCTAAAAGAAAACCTTGGCATATTATTTTTATAATACAATGGATATATACAAGGGGATAATTTTTTTTGAGAAACTTCGATAAAAAATTCTACATTGTTTCCATGAGAATGAACACAAGTGTTCAAGGTCGACCCTCACTTCTCCAATGCATAACCTTCCAATCACTTCTCTTTTTGAAAAAAGTTCTTGAATAAGAGGCAAGTAATTTTTGTTGTATTTTCATTCATTAAAAAAATTGTTTCTCCCACAACTAAAAAAACAAAAATGAAAGGGAAAACAAAATCT
Organism: Aegilops longissima; assembly: GCA_021605205.1. Classification (NCBI taxonomy): domain Eukaryota; kingdom Viridiplantae; phylum Streptophyta; class Magnoliopsida; order Poales; family Poaceae; genus Aegilops; species Aegilops longissima. The sequence goes on along the minus strand of CM038676.1, from coordinate 351,273,673 downwards.
ACTTAGTGAAGAAAGCAAACAAGCATACACGAGAATACCAACCCCATGTTATTGCTCCCCGGCAACGGCTCCAGAAAAGAGCTTGATAATCCCCAGGTGGAAGTGATAAGTATGGAGTGTCGAACACAAAGGGAGCTAAAGGTAAGATCAATATTCTCTCAAGTCTTATCTGCCACCGATACGACTCTACGTACACCAAATGTTTGCTTCCATCTAGAAACGAGAAATAAAACTACATTGTGGGTATGAAGAGGATAGCTTTGCATGATATCGGAGAACTGAAATATAAAAATAGGTGTTGTTAACATAAAGTTAGAATATACTACTACAATTATAAATAGGGAGTGTGGAATAATGATGGATCGGTGTGCGGAATTATCCTAGGCAATTGTTAACAAGATCGGTAATCATTATTGCAATTTCATATGAGGGAGAGGCATAAGCTAATATACTTTCCCTACTTGGATCATATGCACTTATGATTGGAACTCTAGCAAGCATCCGCAACTACTAAAGATCATTAAGTTAAAACCCAACCATAGCATTAAAGTGTCAAGTCCCCTTTATCCCATACGCAACAACCCCCTTACTCAGGGTTAAGCTTCTGTCACTCTAGCAACCCACTATAAGCGAATCATGAACGTATTGCAACACCATACAGCAGGAATCCTTCACGTGTGCGCGGCACGGAAGGCACCATAGGGCAGCACAAAAAAAACATACAACTCAAACAAATCTAGATCATCAATCAACCCAAAAGACAATAGAAATATGTTGGAAATATGCCCTGGAGGCAATAATAAAGTGGTTATTATTATATTTCCTTGTTCATGATAATCGTTTATTATTTATGCTATAATTTTATTGACCGAAAACTGTAACATCCCAAAATTTTAAATTTTGGAATGTTATAAACAGATAGATAGTCTTGATTGATTGTTTGATTGATTGACTGAAAGTGAGTGAATTCGAAACTTTTTTTTGAAAGTTAAATGAAAGGGAATAAAAGGACTTTCCCAAACTTTCATTTTCTTTTCTGATCTCCGTGAATTCAAAATCTTTTTCACCACAAAACCCTGGAGAGAAGATGACATGACTTCTTCCATTTATTTAAATGACAAGGGGTGTTGAAAATATTTGAATTTCAATTGGAAAATATTTCCAATTCTGAAACTTTATGCAACTCAATGATTTTCACGAGCGAAGATAAAATGACTTCTTCAAATTATATGAAATATGAGTTGGGAATTTCAAAGAATTAAATTCAAAGTTCTTTTAAATTTATTTTCAATTTGGAGTTATTTGAGTTTTATTCAAATTATTTTTCTCCAAAAATAAAATATATGGAAAATAGGGTAACATGATTCCCTACATCAGAAAAATGGAGAGAAATAAATTTGAAATAATTTTGGTATTTTTAAAATGACTTTTATGAGGTTTTATTAGAGCAGAAGCACTCTTTGTTTTATTTGAAATTTGTGTGTATTTTATTTGAAGCTAGAATAATGTTCATCTTGTAGGAAATCTTTTTCTGAAAATTTTGATATATTATATGCCTATATAATATTTTATTTCTTTAGTTTTATTATTTTTGTTTGTCTCTGTTTAAAAAAAGACTTCCTTGAATCGGGCGGCCCAGCCAACCGCCAGGCCACGCCCAGCCAGCCCAGGCGCCGCCTCGCTCCGTCCCGACCGGACTCCTCCCGAGTCCGCGCCGCCCGCCACCGGCTGCCGCCTTCCTTGCCCCTCCTCCACGCCTTGAGTCGCCCACCCCTTTATAAGTGCCCCTCCGCCGCCTCTTCTCCTCTTCGCCTCGCTCGCCGCCCTTCGCCGCCCAAGCCGCCGCCCACAGATCTCGTCGAACCGCCGCCACTCCGCTCCGTCCCGTCGCCGTGGACCGTCGCCGACGCTGCCCTCTTCTTTGCCTCGTTGTGCCGCGCCTCCCCGTGGTCTCGCCCGGGCTAGAGGACCCCGGAGCAGCCACCGCCGTCGACGTCCGAGCCACCGCCGCCATCTTCTCCGGCGACGTCGACGCACACCGCCGTGGTGAGCACCGGAGCCACTCTCCTCCGTTAGATCGTGGATGAACGTTGTAGATTAGATCGTGTGTTTTTTTTTCTTGAAACGTTTTTTTTGGTAACGAACGTTCATTAGTTTAGGATTGGTAGTGAACGTTTTCATTATATATGCCTCTGTAGCGAACAATCGTTCGATAGGATTTTTCTTTTTATTTTTAGTTTTTCCGCCAGGGACCCGTTTGTGAATATTTTTCTTCACAGATTAGTCCCTGTACTTCAATCGGTCATTACTTTTCACTCGTTTGTCCAAATCCAACGAAACCAACGCCCACTTCTTCGTTATGACCTCCTCTATCAAGTAATCCAAATCAAACATGTTTTTGAAAGTTTAAAATTTGAATTAGATCAGATTTGAATTCAAACTTCGTTTGATCATAACTTGAGTTTCGTAACTCTGATTTTGTTGATTCTTTTTGCAAATTAAAGCTCTTGACATAAACTTTCTGATAAGGCCAAATGCATATAAATTTTGGTACTGTTAGAAATTGTTTTATGTTGCAAGAGCTATTTGCTTGGTGTTGATGTTTTTCGAATCGTCTTCTTCGTTCTTCCCGATTTTTTTGAGTGATTGCTTATGTGTGGTTACTATTGCTTTATTACGATAGATTGACCGGAGTATGAAGAGTAGAACTATCAAGAGTTTTGAGTGCGACTCATCTTCATCAACATTGCAGGCAAGTAACACTTTGATCATACCTTTTCTACTACCCAGTTTTATGCATTAGATCTATCCTCAAACATTGCATGATTAGGATCTAATTAAATTGTGGGATGGGAAGTAGATTGAGGCAGTACCTATTACCTGATTTACATTCAAACCCTTGGGAGTTACTTCTACGTTTGCTTATTATGCTATGCTATGCTAGTAGACTTGGATTGGGTGAGTGTATTCCATGACAGATGTGAGATTGTTAAATTAATGGTTTATCTAAGGTGGCAACTTAAACACACATCTGGGTGGATTGAGGCACCTGGTTTCTATCAGGACTTGCCTGTATTTCTTCGGACCGCCACCCAGGCTCAAAGGGATCATGAGATTATTCAAACTAGAAACTTCCGTGTGCAGCCACAAGCCATTATGGGCTCTGGCGTAGTTGATTAAGTTGTGCGAACTCTTACGGGTAGGCTAGCTGATGTACGGGATGTAGGTTGGTACGGTCTACCCACATGTAAGGTGCTAGTGCTTCTGAAAGACTATGTCTCGGTCATCCGTCTCTCAAACACCATGTAGTGCGAGAAACCAAACGGAGGCGATCGAGTCTTGCGGGGAAAAGTGCGAAAACCTCTGCAGAGTGTATAAACTAATCATGGTTAGCCGTGTCCCCGGTTATGGACATCTTGAGTATCTAGTTCTTGGATTATCCTGTTGATCTCATCATGTTACTTTAATTAACTTTGTTGTGTTTTAATGAGTACTTTTAATTGGGATTGAGGATGCTGTCAACCATTCTCAATGTTTAACAACCACCATAATAGTTAAATAAATTTATTCCTTTGCAGTAGGAAAAAATTGGCTTTTCGCAAAACCTTATAACCATAGAGCTTTTCCACCAGCCATATATGCATGTAGTATAGGCTTATTCCTTCATTACTCTCTATGTGTTACATTGCCAGCATATTCCATGTGCTGACCCGTTTCGGGCTGCAACTTTTCATGTTGCGAGACTTTTCGAACGACAGTAAGTGATACGTTAGGGTTACGATTTCTACACTCAACTTTGCCGTTGGTGTTGATGGGAATCCACAACCTTGTTGCTTCCGCTATATTTGGATTGAGGTAATAGTATTTACGTTACTTTATACATGTGATTTACCTCTGTTATAAATCCTCGAGTACTGTGTGTGTCAGCATACCGATCCAGGGATGACACTTAAGCACGGAGACTTGATCCATTCGGGTCGGGTCGCTACAAGATGGTATCAGAGCACATGTTGACTGTAGGACGTGACCCTAGAAACTGGCAAGCCCATAGGAAAGATTTTCCCTACTACTTCATTTTCAAAAAGATCTTTTACCTCTCTTCTCTTCTGAGATTATTCAAATATTCCCTTTTAGAGAGACCATACCCTTTACCCTTTTGACCACTCAAAGATTCGACTAATGAGACCACTCCAAGGAGATAAGATATCGGACAACTAAGACCATTTGGAATGAAGAGGATTTTACCGTGTAAATGGAAACTACAAATGTTGAAGACTCCCAAGACTAGGAGAATTTGAAGGCTCTGAAGAATTCCTAGATCAAGGTGTATCGGAGAAAGACCGGAACATGGAGAGTTAGAAACTCAAGGTTTTGTCAAGGAAACCCCTAAGGCAGGAGATATCAACTATGGAATGATAGCTCATGGAAAGGGCAAGAGCAGAAGACGGCTATCCATGATGTTATCGTCCATTTATGCTATTATCACCGTGCTGGGTTAAGCATGCATATGCATGGAAGGATTGGATAGTAGAAGTCTGATGGAGCACCAATCAGTAAAAGACGAAGTTTTAACCTTAGCCGGTGTATCACCAGGATCTGGAGTGTTACATCAGGAAGTTAAGATGGACCTACAAGAAGCAATATTTTGACAAGAAGGCAATTGGTGAAGAGCTCAGGAACCGGAAGCTGAAGTAACCAAACTGGAGGAACAAAACCTCGAGATACCGGAGATTTGTCAGGAATTGAAGGACGGTAGGACCATGGTTCATGCCAAGGAGGTTGAAACCCAAAAGTTTGGAATGCAATTCCAGAATATTAAAGGACGTCACAAGAGACTTCGCGACAACAGAGATTTGGCATAAGAACTTGAGAAGGACAAGCATGATCGGAAGAAGCCATCGGAGACATGAACAAGAATCGAAGAGTTTGACGACCTTGAAGATTTATTGACCTTTAGAAGACCAAACCCCTGTTATATACCTACGTTAGATGCGACGATTGTGAGCTGTCATTTGTTTGATGTTTTTCGGACAGCCACAATAAAATCTGTCTTTTCGAAACTTTGTTTGTATTGTGTCCATCCCTCTCGATCTCTCTTATCCCACCCCAAACCCATGGACCCCATAGAGTATGAGTGGAGAAGAGCTTCTATTTTTTTTGACCGATGAGTCAATTGGAGACAGACCGATGGATTCAGAACATGGAGGATCATATGGAGAACAACCATATAGTCAGAAAGGATATGGCCCAGCATGCTCTTAAGTGTTTTGAAAGAGGTGTTGTTACTTGGTGGAGGATGTACCAAACCATCAAAGGATGGCAAAGAGTAACCACTTGAGAAGAATTTAAGTTGACTCTACAAAGGTCTCGTCTTGTGTCCCAGAAGTTGAAGCCTTATGGAAATGATATGGAGAAAGTGCATGCAAGCTTTGTGGAGAAATAGGACACAACCATAAAGAACACCAGGATGAATACCCTCATAAGTGGGGGATTACCAAAGGAGTTGGACGAGGATTTTCAGGGAACTTCGGTTGGAGATTGTTCCCAAAGGTTTTGTTGCAGCAATGGAAGTTCAGTCTACCTTGTTGGGAAAGATCAGTGAAGCTCAGAAGGATGACAAAGGGATTGCTGAGGTAAAAGAGAGGATGAGCAAAAGAAAGGCCAAAGGCTTTCGTAAGGATGAGCACGACACCTTATGGTTCAAGGATCGTGTATCTGTGCCTAATAATGCAAAGCTCAGGAAATTAATACTTCAGGAGGCTCATGACTCACCATACTCGATTCGCCCTGGAAACACCAAGATGTATTTGGATTTGAAGGAGTGTTTCTGGTGGACTGGTAAGAAGAAGGATTTGCGGAGTATGTAGTCGTAGGTAATGTATGCCAAAGAGAATAAAAGTAGAGCATCAGAAGCCAGCAGGATTACTACAGCCTATGCCGATACCCGAATGGAAGCAGGATAAGTTTGGCATGGATTTCATTACCGGATATCCCAGAATCTGATCGGGATATGATTCTATCTGGGTAGTAGTTGACTCGCTTGACCAAAGTGGCTCACTTTATCCCAGTGAAAACCACCTATACAAGTGCGAAGTTGGCCAAGATATATTTGACCAGGATCGTATGTCTGCATGGAGTTCCGAGGACCATTGTATCAGATAGAGGAACCCAGTTTACTTCAAATTTTTGGAATCAGTTGCGTGAAACTTTGGGTATTAGGCTAGAGTTCAGTACAGCCTTTCATCCGCAGACAGATGGATAGACCGAGAGAGTCAATCAGATTCTGAAGGACATGTTGAGAACGTATGCGCTAGATTATGGATCTAGTAGGGATGATAATCTACCTTACGTGAAGTTTCTCATTCAACAACAGCTACCAAGTCAGTTTGAAGATGGCCCCTTTTGAAGCTTTGTATGGGAGAAGGAGCCAGACACCGTTGATGTGGGATGAAGTTGGAGACCGTCAGTTGTCTGGACCAAATGTGATCAAGGAGTCAGAAGAGAATGTTAAGTGGATTCAAGATAGACTGAAGATAGCTCAGTCCAGGCAGAAGAGTTATGCGGACTCAAAAAACGCAAGGAGGAAGTCTATGAAAATGGAGACAGAGGATGTCTTCGTGTGTCCCCTCTATGAGGAGTTAAACGATTTGGAGTTAATGGAAAGTTAGCCCCGAGATTTGTAGGACCATACCGAGTTTTGGAGAGTATGGGAGAAGTGGCCAACAAATTGGAGTCACCCGAAGGAATGTCAGGAGTTCATTATGTGTTTCACGTTTCCCAGTTGAAGAAGTGCCATGCAGAGATGGCCAATATTTCCCTGTAAGGACGCTTGACCCTGGAAAGGATAATGATGTTCCACGAAGTGGAGTATGGACTTTATAAGTATAAATTTTTATCTCGGTATGTGGGATATCCCATGAGGATGAAGAGATGAATTACTATTGGACATAAATGAGGTATGATGTTGGAAATATGGATCAATGGAAATTACATGACGAGTCTGAGTAATCACGTCTCAGTTTGGTACAAATAGAAGAAAGGAAGACAATACAATTGGATGGATTTAAGAATACTAGGAAGTTGGAAGTTGGAATAACGATCAGTTGCCCAGAGGATGAGTTCAGGGACTACAAGTGATGAGATGGGCCATAACCCACAGGCCCCAGGACCTACCAAGAAGCAAGCACACTCTTGCTGAAGGAAAAAACCCTGGAAGAAGTTACGATTTTAGCAACAGACGATCTTATAGGAGTTTACCCCAAACCTGAGTGTTGTGAAGAAATGATAGATGTTTGTTTGGCTTGCAGAATCAATGGATTTACCCGAACTTGGTTCGTCGACAAGAGAAATTCTGCAATGCTTGTGAGGATGACCTAGTGTTAGAATGCGAGATTCGCTAAACCATGTACAGGGTAATGATTTGGGTGCGGGATGGATTGATCACCATACCGACTTACTCTTATTATTCGCCTTGCTATATGGGATGGTAAATCTGAGTGACTTACCTATAGTAGAGAGACGACGATCAAAACCTTGTTTAAACCTTAGAAGGGTATAAGTATTTTCCCTTGTACACGGCAGCTGCTGCCAACCGTAGGTTATACGGTGAGGTTCAACCCAGACCCATTTCCTGCAGGACAAACCATAAATCGTTGACCACCATGAGATATCGATAGTTGTTTAGTAATGGCGCCAGACCCTTCAGCTAAGAAGACCCAGTCTCGGAATAACCGTACCAAGATGAAAGGACAGAAGAATTGAGGAAAAGGCTATGCCACTACCGGGAGAGCCCAGAGAAGGAATTATCCTTAAGATCTGAGAAGACCGACACTGTCAAGAATAAGGATGGAGTATCTGAGTTTTGATGGAACCATAACCATGCTTCTAAGGGTGGTAGCACCCGAGACCCGGAGACGATCGATGGATTTTTGGAGAAGACCCCCAAACCCTAACCTATTTCTTTCTAGCCTCTCCAAATCTCGAGGACGAGATTCATTTTAAGGGTGGTAGTTTTGTAACATCCCAAAATTTTAAATTTTGGAATGTTATAAACAGATAGATAGTCTTGATTGATTGTTTGATTGATTGACTGAAAGTGAGTGAATTCGAAACTTTTTTTGAAAGTTAAATGAGAGGGAATAAAAGGACTTTCCCAAACTTTCATTTTCTTTTCTGATCTCCGTGAATTCAAATTCTTTTTCACCACAAAACCCTGGAGAGAAGATGGCATGACTTATTCCATTTATTTAAATGACAAGGGGTGTTGAAAATATTTGAATTTCAATTGGAAAATATTTCCAATTCTGAAACTTTATGCAACTCAATGATTTTCACGAGCGAAGATAAAATGACTTCTTCAAATTATATGGAATATGAGTTGGGAGTTTCAAAGAATTAAATTCAAAGTTCTTTTGAATTTATTTTCAATTTGGAGTTATTTGAGTTTTATTCAAATTATTTTTCTCCAAAAATAAAATATATGGAAAATAGGGTAACATGATTCCCTACATCAGAAAAATGGAGAGAAATAAATTTGAAATAATTTTGGTATTTTTAAAATGACTTTTATGAGGTTTTATTAGAGCAGAAGCACTCTTTGTTTTATTTGAATTTGTGTGTATTTATTTGAAGCTAGAATAATGTTCATCTTGTAGGAAATCTTTTTCTGAAAATTTTGATATATTATATGCCTATATAATATTTTTATTTCTTTGGTTTTATTTTTTTTTGTCTCTGTTTAAAAAAAAGACTTCCGCCGAACTGGGCCGGCCCAGCCAACCAGCCAGGCCACGGCCCAGCCAGCCCAGCGCGCCGCCTCGCTCCCGTCCCGACTGACTCCTCCCGAGTCCGGTGCCGCCCGCCACCGCCGCCGCCTTCCTTGCCCCCTCCTCCACGCCTTGAGTCGCCCCACCCCTTTATAAGCGCCCCTCCGCCGCCTCTTCTCCTCTTCGCCTCGCTTCGCCGCCGCCTTAGCCGCCCGCCGCCACAGATCTCGCCAGAGCCGCCGCCACTCCGCTCCGTCCGTCGCCGTGGACCGTCGCCGACGCCGCCCTCCTCTTCGCCTCGTCGTGTCGCGCCTCCCTGTGGTCTCGCCCGGGCTAGAGGACCCCGGAGCAGCCACCGCCCTCGACGTCCGAGCCGCCACCGCCATCTTCTCTGGCGACGTCGACGCCCACCGCCGTGGTGAGCACCGGAGCCACTCTCCTCCGTTAGATCGTGGATGAACGTTGTAGATTAGATCGCGTGTTTTTTTTCTTGAAATGTCTTTTTTTGTAACGAACGTTCATTAGTTTAGGATTGGTAGTGAACGTTTTCATTATATAAGCCTCTGTAGCAAACATTTGTTCGATAGGATTTTTATTTTTATTTTTAGTTTTTCCGCCAGGGACCCGTTTGTGAATATTTTTCTTCACAGATTAGTCCTTGTACTTCAATCGGTCATTACTTTTCACTCGTTTGTCCAACTCCAACGAAACCAACGCCCACTTCTTCGTTATGATCTCCTCTATCCAGTAATCCAACTCAAACATGTTTTTGACAGTTTAAAATTTGAATTAGATCAGATTTGAATTCAAACTTCGTTTGATCATAACTTGAGTTTTGTAACTCCGATTTTGTTGATTCTTTTTGCAAATTAAAGCTCTTGACATAAACTTTCTGATAAGGCCAAATTCATATAAATTTTGGTACTGTTGGAAATTGTTTTATGTTGCAAGAGCTATTTGCTTGGTTTTGATGTTTTTCGAATCGTCTTCTTCGTTCTTCCTGATTTTTTTGAGTGATTGCTTATGTGTGGTTACTATTGCTTGATTACGATAGATTGACCGGAGCGTGACGAGTAGAACTATCAAGAGTTTTGAGTGCGACTCATCTTCATCAACATTGCAGGCAAGTAACACTTTGATCATACATTTTCTACTACCTAGTTTTATGCATTAGATCTATCCTCAAACATTGCATGATTAGGATCTAATTAAATTGTGGGATGGGAAGTAGATTGACGCAGTACCTATTACCTGATTTACATTCAAACCCTTGGGAGTTACTTCTATGTTTGCTTATTATGCTATGCTATGCTAGTAGACGTGGATTGGGTGAGTGTATTCCATGACAGATGTGAGATTGTTAAATTAATGGTTTATCTAAGGTGGCAACTTAAACACACATCTGGGTGGACTGAGGCACCTGGTTTCTATCAGGACTTGCCTGTATTTCTTCGGACCGCCACCCAGGCTCAAAGGGATCACGAGATTATTCAAACTAGAAACTTCCGTGTGCAGCCACAAGCCATTATGGGCTCTGGCCTAGTTGATTAAGTTCTGTGAACTCTTACGGGTAGGCTAGCTGATGTAGGGGATGTAGGTTGGTACGGTCTACCCACATGTAAGGTGCTAGTGCTTCTGAAAGACTATGTCTCGGTCATCCGTCTCTCAAACACCATGTAGTGCGAGAAACCAAACGGAGGCGATCGAGTCTTGTGGGGAAAAGTGCGCAAACCTCTGCAGAGTGTATAAACTAATCATGGTTAGCCGTGTCCCCGGTTATGGACATCTTGAGTATCTAGTTCTTGGATTATCCTGTTGATCTCATCATGTTACTTTAATTAACTTTGTTGGGTTTTAATGAGTACTTTTAATTGGGATTGAGGATGTTGTCAACCATTCTCAATGTTTAACAACCACCATAATAGTTAAATATATTTATTCCTTTGCAGTAGGAAAAAATTGGCTTTTCGCAAAACCTTATAACCATAGAGCTTTTCCACCAGCCATATATGCATGTAGTATAGGCTTAGTCCTTCATTACTCTCTATGTGTTACATTGCCAGCATATTCCATGTGTTGGCCCGTTTTCGGGCTGCAACTTTTCATGTTGCATACTTTTCAGACGACGAGTAAGTGATACGTTAGGGTTACAATTTCTACACTCAACTTTGCCGTTGGTGTTGATGGGAATCCACAACCTTGTTGCTTCCGCTATATTTGGATTGAGGTAATAGTATTTACGTTACTTTATACATGTGATTTACCTCTGTTATAAATCCTCGAGTACTGTGTGTGTCAGCATACCAATCCAGGGATGACACTTAAGCACAGAGACTTGATCCATTCGGGTCGGGTCGCTACAAAAACTCAAATACATGTGTGGATACATAGACAACAACATGTCCCTAGTAAGCCTCTACAGGACTAGCTCGTTGATCAGAGATGGCTATGGTTTCCTAGCCATGGACATGAGTTGTTATTTGATAACGGGGTCACATTATTAGGAAATGATGTGATGGACAAGACTCAAACTATGAACGTAGCATATGATCATATCAAGTTTATTGCTATCATTTTTCTGCATGTCAAGTATATGTTCCTATGACCATGAGATCATGCAACTCACTGACACCAGAGGAGTGCCTTGTGTGTACCGAACATCACAACGTAACTGGGTGACTATAAAGGTGCTCTACAGGTATCTCCGAGGGTGTCTGTTGAGTTAGCATGGATAAAGACTGGGATTTGTCACTCCGTATGACGGAGAGGTATCTCAGGGCCCACTCGGTAATACAACATCACAATAAGCTTGAAAGCAATGTGACCAATGAGTTAGTCACAGGATCTTGTATTACAAAACGAGTAAAGAGAATTGCCGGTAACGAGACTGAACTAGGTATGGAGATACCGACGACCGAATCTCGGGCAAGTAACATACCGATAGACAAAGGGAAATGCATACGGGATTAGCTGAATCCTTGACATCGAGGTTCGACCGATAAGATCTTCGTAGAATATCTAGGAACCAATATAGGCATCCAGGTCCCGCTGTTGGTTATTGACGGTAGAGGTGTCTCGGTCATGTCTGCATAGTTCTCATACCCGCAGGGTCTACACACTTAACGTTTGGTGACGATATAAGTATAGTTGAGTCATTTTGGTGGTTACCGAAGGTTGTTTGGAGTCCCGGATGAGATCCCGGATGTGAGGAGGAACTTTGGAATGGTCTGGAGGTGAATATTGATATATTGGACGAAGGGTATTGGAGTCCGGAATTGTTCCAGGGGTACCGGGTGATGACCAGCGTCACCGAAAGGGGTTTCAGGGGGGTCGGCAAGTGTTGGGGGCCCTCATGGGCCAAGGGGAGGGGGAAAACCAACCCACTAAGGGGCTGAGCACCCTCCTCACCCCATCTCACGTAACCAGGAGGGTTGGGGCGCCCCCTTAGGGTTTCCCACCTCCCGTCTTGGGGGGCAAGTCACCCTAGGGGAGATCCCATCTGCCCTGCCCCCCCCTAGGGGCAACCCTAGGGGCGCCATCCCCTCCTCCCTTCCCCTATATATAGAGAGGTAGAGAGAGGGCAGCCGCACCCCAAGAGCACATCTCCACGCCATAGCGCTGCCTCTCCTCTCCATCGCATCCCTCTTCCTCTCCGTAGTCCTTAGCGAAGCTCTGCTGTGATTCCGCCACCACGGTGTCGTGTTGCCGGAGGACTCGAGCTACTACTTCACCATCACTCGCTGGATCGAGGAGGTGAAGGCATCATCAAGCCGAACTCATGTTGAACGCGGAGGTGCCGTCTGTTCAACACTTGGATCGGGAGTTTGCTGGACGGATCGTGATTGGATCGCGAAGACGTTCGACTACATCAACAGCATTTCTTACGCTTCCGCTTAGCGATCTACAAGGGTATGTAGATCCAATCTCTCCTCTCGTAGATGGTCATCTCCTAGATTGGATCTTGGTGGGCGTAGGAAATTTTTTGTTTCACATGCAACGTTCCCCAACGGTGGTATCAGAGCTAGGTCTATGTGTAGATGACATCACGAGTAGAACACAAAGGAGTTTGTGGGTGTTGGAATTCAGATTGCTTCCTTCCTTGGTATTTTCTTGATTCGGGGGTATTTTGGGGTAAAGCGGCCCGGACCAACTTTACATGTCCATGTACATGAGACCGGTTCGATTGACTGACATGTGACTTTGTTGCATAAAGATGGCTGGCGGGTGACTGTCTCACCCACCTTATTTGAATCGGATTTGACAAAGGCGGTCCTTGTAGAAGGTTAAATAGCAACTTGCATATCACCGCTTTGCGTAGGTAAGAATCGTTCTTGCTAGATACCCATAGCAGGCACGTAAAACATGCAACAACAATTAGAGGATGTCTAACTTGTTTTCGCAAGGTATGTTGTGATATGATATGGCTAAAGACATGATGAAATATATTTGATGTATGAGATGATAATGTTTGTATTAGTTTATATCGACTTGCATGTCGATGCATACGGCAACCAGCAGGAGCCATAGGGTTGTCTTTAATTATTATATGACCTATCCGTCAATCATTAAGCTCTATGTAATGCTTTACTTTATTGCTAAGCAGTAGCAATAGTAGTAGAAGCATGGTTGGTGTGACAACCCCCGATGGCAACACGATGATGGAGATCATGGTGTCATGCCGGTGACGATGGAGATCATGCCGGTGCTTTGGAGATGGAGATTGATACGTCTCCAACGTATCTATAATTTTTTATTGTTCCATGTTGTTTTATTATCAATCTTGGATGTTTTATAATCATTTTATAGTCATTTTATATCATTTTTTGGTACTAACCTATTAACATAGTGCCAAGTGCCACTTGTTGTGTTTTCCATGTTTTTTACATCGCATGAAATCAATATCAGATGAAGTCCAAATGCCACGAAACTCCACGATGATTTTTTACGGGACAGAAGAAGGCAATGGGCCCTGGTTGCACATGGGGGGTGCCCCGAGGGGGGCACAACCCACCAGTAGCAGCAGGAGGCTCAGGCGCGCCTTGGTGGGTTGTGCCCACCTCGGGTGCCCCCCGGACCGCCTCTTTGCTCTATAAATACCACAATATTCCAGAAACCAAGAACCGTCGTCGAAATATTCATCCAGACACCGCAGAGTCCAGAACCACCAGATCCAATCTAGACACCATCACAGAGGGGTTCACCGCTTCCATTGGCGCCTCTCCGATGATGCGTGAGTAGTTCTTTGTAGACCTTCGGGTACGTAGTTAGTAGCTAGATGGCTTTCTCTCTCTCTCTCTCTCTCTCTCTCTCTCTCTCTCTCTCTCTCTCTCGCTCGCTGAATTCTCAATACAATGGTCTCTTGGAGATCCATATGATGTAACTCTTTTGCGGTGTGTTTGTTGGGATCTGATGAACTTCGAGTTTATGATCAGTCATATCTTTTTATATCCATGAAAGTTATTTGAGTTTCCTTGATCTCTTATATGCATGATCTCTTATAGCCTCGTATTTCTTCTCCGATATTTGGGTTTTGTTTGGCCAACTTGATCTATTTATCTTGCAATAGGAAGAGTTGCCCGATAGTGGGTTCGATCTTACGGTGCTCGATCCCAGTGACAAAAGGGGAAACGACACGTATGTATCGCTGCTACTAACGATAAAAAGAAGGGACCTATATCTACTGCCATATAGATAAACGGATCTTGTCTACATCATGTCATCGTTCTTATTGCATTATTCTGTTTGCCATGAACTTAACACAATAGATGCGTGTTGGGTAGCGGTCGATGTGTGGAGTAATAGTAGTAGATGTAGGCAGGAGTCGGTCTACTAATCTTGGACGTGATGCCTATGTAATGTTCATTGCCTGGATATCATCATAACTATTTGAAGTTCTATGAATTGCCCAACAATAAAAAATTTACCCACCGTTTAATATTTTTCTTGAGAGATACCACTAGTGAAACCTACGGCCCCCGGTTCTTCTTCTCATATATTTGCCTTGCGATCTACTTTTCCTTTGCATTTTTATTCAGATCTATTAAACCAAAAAATACAAAAATACCTTGTTGCGTCTTATCTTTATTTATTTTATTTGGCGTTCGACCTGTCAATCTACTACAATTTATCTCACGTTCGCTTGCCTATCTTGAGGCGTCGTACCCCGGAAGGGATTGACAACCCCTTTAACTCGTCGGGTAGCGAGGTGTTGTTGTTTGTGTGCAGGTGTTGTTTATGTTGTGTTGCTTGGTTCTCCTACTGGTTCGATACCTTGGTTTCATAACTGAGGGAAATACTCTACCTTCGCTGTGCTACATCATCCCTCCCTCTCTGGGGAAATACCGACGTAGTTCCAGCTGCCATCAAGGAGAATTTCTGGCGCCGTTGCCGGGGAGAATCAAGTCAAGATAGCCTCCCGTTAACTCGCCAATTTCTGGCGCCGTTGCCGGGGAGGATCTTCAAAATAACCAGGTTCCTAATCACAAATCTCATCTCCTTGTAATTTACATTATTTGCCATTTTCCTCTCGTTTTCCTCTCCCCCACTTCACAAAAAAAATGTCGTTTTATTCGCCTCTCTTATTTCGTTCGCCGTTTTCTTGCCGGATCAGTTTTTCAGTGCAATTTTGTTGTGAGGTCATCATGACTCAAGAGAACACCAAATTATGTGATTTCTCAAATACCAACAACAATGATTTTATTGGCACTCCGCTTGCTCCTCCCGTCACTAGTGTGGAGACTGTCGGGGAAGCTGATCGTGTCCCACGAACACCTATGGGACTTGGTCCCTTGTGGTTCGGAGGGGGAGCAGAGGATGCACGAAGAGCGGATCGAGGCGATGCACACGAGCAGATTTACCCAGCTTCGGAGCTCTCCGGAGAGATAATACTCCTACTGCTGCTTTGTGGATTATATTGTGTTCTTGCTAGGGAGCAATGAGGGCTACAAAACCTAGCTCGAGTGTATGTGTGGGTCGGATGAACTAAGTTGGAGCTGAACCGAACCCTCTCTACGTTGCACTTGGTCCTCCTTTTATAGGCAGAAGGGGTCACCACATGAGGCTAGTAGACAAGGGTAAGATAGTAAAACAGAGGTTGGTACACCGCTTTATGCAAAGTGTACAAATGATCTATACCTAACTCGACGGCAAGGGACAAGAGTCATAAATGCCCGCCTCTCGATCGCTTTGAACGATTAACAGAGGACCGTCAAGTGCGCCTCCATTTGCCACGATGGTAGCTTGTCGGCGCCGCTTATCGCTGCTCCCCGCTGGCTGCACAGCCCGTCGACACGCTGCGTGCTTGGGAGAGCCCGTGGTGACACGCTGGCGGATGAGCTGGAGCGAGATGAAGAGAGGTCACTTGTCACAAGCGAGCACCTTGCCGCGGCAAGGTTCTTGTCGCGCCGGAGCTTATCGCCACCAAGCCTTCCCGGCAAGCTCCTCTTGCCGGGCCTTGTTTTTGTGCCCCGAGTGGCCTTCCCGACAAGCTCCTCTTGCCGGGGCCTTGATTACTTTGTTCTTGAATGGCTCCAAAGGAGCCGCTGAGGATCTTGGCGATCATCAAGCCAGTCCTGCCGCGGGGTGCTACAACTGCCCGTGCACGAGTTCGGGGTGCTAGGGGTACCCCTACTCTAGTACACCGACAGATACTTGTGATATTAATACTGTTGTGCTGAATCTTGTTATGAAAGACAAATTTTCCGGTACTCCTAATGAGGATGTCGTGTCCCATCTTAATACCTTCATGGAATTATGCGATATGCAAAAGAAAAAATATGTGGATAATGATGTCGTCAAGATGAAATTATTTCCATTCTCTTTGCGTGATTATGCAAAAAATTGGTTCTCTTCTTTGCCTCGTAATAGTATTGATTCTTGGAACAAGTGCAAAGATGTTTTTATCTCTAAGTATTTTCCTCCCGCAAAAATTATTTCCCGTAGAACCCAGATCATGAATTTCAAGCAACTTGAACATGAGCATGTTGCACAATCTTGGCAAAGGATGAAAATGATGCTAAGGAATTTCCCAACTCATGGGTTAAATCTTTGGATGATCATACAAACATTTTATGCGGGATTGAATTTTGTTTCTCATAATCTTTTAGATTCCGCCGTGGGTGGTACTTTGATGGAAATTACTTTGGTTGAAGCCACCAAATTGCTTGATAATATCATGCCAAATTATTCACAATGGCATATCGAAAGAGCTCCTACTAGTAAAAAGTTAATTCGGTTGAAGAAATTTCTTCTTTGAGTGATAAAGTTGATGCTCTTATGAAATTTGTTGCTAGTAAAAGTGCTCCTATTGATTTTAATGATATGCCTTTGTCTACTTTGATTTAGCAAAATAGTGATGCCATTTATGTGAATTTTATCTCTAGAAATAATTTCAACAACAATGCTTATAGAGGAAATTTTAATCCTAGGCCTTTTCCTAGTAGTTCCTCTAATAATTATGGTAATTCCTATGGAAATCAATCTTACAATAATAATAGGAACACCTCTGATCTTGAGAATAATATTAAAGAATTTATCAACACACAAAAAAATTTCAACACTTCCATAGAAGAAAAGTTGAATAAGATTGATGATTTGTCTAGAAGTGCCGATAGAATTGCTCATGATGTGGAAAATCTCAAGATGAAAATTTTTGTGCCTAAAGTAGATGAATCAATTAAAGCTGTTTATGTTTCTATGGATGAAAGTAAGAAAAGAACTGCTATGCTTAGAGCTAAAAGAGAAACTTTAGAGAAACCTTTTTCTAGTGATTATTCTTGAAATGATGATGAAGATCTTAAAATGATTGGTGTTTCTTCTATTGATTCCTTGTTTTGTAAAGTTAAGAATGATGAAAAAGGGACTGGGGAAGAGTCAACTTTAGGTAGAAGGCGTCCCAATATTTTAGAGGGTGAAAATCTTGTTGAGAAAATTGACGAAAGTGGGTTTGGAGAGGTCAAAACTTTAGCTAGTGATGTGCCCACTATTTTGGATTACAAAGACTTTAACTATGATAGTTGCAATCCATGATAAATTCACCCCATGCTTATGAACAAAATAAAGCTTTTCCTAAACATATTGTTGATGCTATGATGAAAGCTTTAGAAGAAAAATTGGAATTGTAAGTTTCAATTCCTAGAAAATTGCATGATGAATGGGAACCTACTATCAAAGTCAAGATTAAAAATTATGAGTGTTTTGTTTGTGTGACTTGGGTGCTAGTGTTTCTGTTGTGGAACGTAGTATTTCAAAAAAAAAATCCTATGATCATGCAAGATCTATGTAGGAGAAGCATAGCACCGATCTGGGAGAGTGTGTCCATGTACCCTCGTAGACCGAAAGCGGAAACGTTTAGTAACGCGGTTGATGTAGCCGAACGTGTATAATCTCATAGTCATAGGAACATGTATAAGTCATGAAGAAAGCAATAGAAATAAACTAAACAATCATAGTGCTTAGCTAACGGATGGGTCATGTCAATCACATCATTCTCTAATGATGTGATCCCGTTCATCAAATGACAACTCATGCCTATGGCTAGGAAACTTAACCATCTTTGATTAATGAGCTAGTCAAGTAGAGGCATACTAGTGACACTTTTTTGTCTATGTATTCACACATGTACTAAGTTTCCGGTTAATACAATTCTAGCATGAATAATAAACATTTATCATGATATAAGGAAATATAAATAGCAACTTTATTATCGCCTCTAGGGCATATTTCCTTCAGTCTCCCACTTGCACTAGAGTCAATAATCTAGATTACATAGCAATGATTGTAACACCCATGGAGTCTTGGTGCTGATCATGTTTTGCTCGTGAGAGAGGATTAGTCAATGGGTCTGCAACATTCAGATCTGTATGTATCTTGCAAATCTCTATGTCTCCCTCATTGACTTGATCGCAGATGGAATTGAAGCATCTCTTAATGTGCTTGGTTCTCTTGTGAAATTTGGATTCCTTTGCCAAGGCAATTGCACCAGTATTGTCACAAAATATTTTCATTGGACCCGATGCACTAGGTATGACACCTAGATCGGATATGAACTCCTTCATCCAGACTCCTTCATTTGCTGCTTCCGAAGCAGCTATGTACTCCGCTTCACACGTATATCCTGCCACGACGCTCTGCTTGGAACTGCACCAACTGACAGCTCCACCATTCAATATAAACACGTATCCGGTTTGTGATTTAGAGTCATCCGGATCAGTGTCAAAGCTTGCATCGACGTAACCATTTACGACGAGCTCTTTGTCACCACCATAAACGAGAAACATATCCTTAGTCCTTTTTCAGGTATTTCACGATGTTCTTGACCGCTGTCCAGTGATCTACTCCTAGATTACTTTGGTACCACCCTGCTAAACTAATAGCAAGGCACGCATCAGGTCTGGTGCACAGCATTGCATACATGATAGAACCTATGGCTAAAGCATAGGGAATAACTTTCATTTTCTCTCTATCTTCTACAGTGGTCGGGCATTGAGTCTGACTCAACTTCACGCCTTGTAACACAGGCAATAACCCTTTCTTTGCTTGATCCATTTTGAACTTATTCAAAACTTTATCAAGGCATGTGCATTGTGAAAGTCCAATTAAGCGTCTTGATCTATCTCTATAGATCTTGATGCCCAATATATAAGCAGCTTCACCAAGGTATTTCATTGAAAAATTCTTATTCAAGTATCCTTTTATGCTATTCAGAAATTCAGTATCATTTTCGATCAACAATATGTCGTTTACATATAATATCAGAAATGCTACAGAGCTCCCACTCACTTTCTTGTAAATACAGGCTTCTCCAAAGGTCTCTATAAAACCATATGCTTTGATCACACTATCAAATCGTATATTCCAACTCCGAGATGCTTGCACCAGTCCATAAATGGATCGCTGGAGCTTGCACACTTTGTTAGCACCTTTTAGATCGACAAAACCTTCTGGTTGCATCATATACAACTCTTCTTTAAGATATCCATTAAGGAATGCAGTTTTGACATCCATTTGCCAAATTTCATAATCATAAAATGCGGCAATGGCTAACATGATTCAGACGGACTTAAGCATCACTACGGGTGATAAGGTCTCATCGTAGTCAACTCCTTGAACTTGTCGGAAACCTTTCGCAACAAGTCGAGCTTTGTAGACAGTAACATTACCGTCAGCATCAGTCTTCTTCTTGAAGATCCATTTATTCTCTATAGCTTGCCGACCATCGGGCAAGTCAACCAAAGTCCATACTTTGTTCTCATGCATGGATCCCATCTCAGATTTCATGGCCTAAAGCCATTTCGCGGAATCTGGGCTCATCATCACTTCCTCATACTTTGTAGGTTCGTCATGGTCAAGTAACATGACTTCCAGAACAGGGTTACCATACCACTGTGGTGCGGATCTTACTCTGATTGACCTACGAGGTTAGATAGTAACTTGATCAGAAGTTTCATGATCATCATCATTAGCTTCCTCACTAATTGGTGTAGGAATCACTGGAACTGATTTCTGTGATGAGCTACGTTCCAGTTCAAGAGAAGGTACAATTACCTCATCAAGTTCTACTTTCCTCCCACTCACTTCTTTCGAGAGAAACTCCTTCTCTAGAAAGGATCCATTCTTAGCAACGAATATCTTGCCTCCGGATCTGTGATAGAAGGTGTACCCAACAGTCTCCTTTGGGTATCCTATGAAGACACATTTCTCCGATTTGGTTTCAAGCTTATCATGTTGAAGCTTTTTCACATAAGCATCACAGCCCCAAACTTTAAGAAACAACAACTTGGGTTTCTTGCCAAACCACAGTTCATATGGTGTCGTCTCAACGGATTTAGATGGTGCCCTATTTAACATGAATGCAGCCGTCTCTAAAGCATAACCCTAAAACGATAGCGTTAAATCACTAAGAGACATCATAGATCGCACCATATCTAATAAAGTGCAGTTACGACGTTCAGACACACCATTACGCTATGGTGTTCTGGGTGGCGTGAGTTGCGAAAATATTCCGCATTGTTTCAAATGAAGACCAAACTCGTAACTCAAATATTCTCCGCCACGGTCAGATCGTATTAACTTTATTTTCTTGTTACGATGATTTTCCACTTCACTCTGAAATTCTTTGAACTTTTCAAATGTTTCATACTTATGTTTCATCAAGTAGATATACCCATATCTGCTCAAATCATCTGTGAAGGTTAGAAAATAACGATATCCGCCGTGAGCATCAACACCCATCGGACCGCATACATCAGTATGTATTATTTCCAACAAGTCTGTTGCTCGCTCCATTGTTCCGGAGAACGGAGTCTTAGTCAAGTGATTCATAATCAAGTGATTCTAAAAGCCCATCGGCATGGAGTTTCTTCATGCGCTTTACACCAATATGACCTAAATGGCAGTGCCACAAATAAGTTGCACTATCATTATTAAACTTATATCTTTTGGCTTCAATACTATGAATATGTGTATCACTACTATCGAGATTCAATAAAAATAGACCACTCATCAAGGGTGCATGACCATAAAAGATATTAATCATATAAATAAAACAACCATTATTCTCTGATTTAAATGAATAACCATCTCACATTAAACTAGATCCAGATATAATGTTCATGCTTAACGCTGGCACCAAATAACAATTATTCAGGTCTAAAACTAATCCCGAAGGTAGATGTAGTGGTAGCGTGCCGATGGCGTTCACATCGACTTTGGAACCATTTGCCACGCGCATCGTCACCTCGTTCTTAGACAATCTTCGCTTAATCCGTAGCCCTTGTTTCGAGTTGCAAATATGAGCAATAGAACCAGTATCAAGTACCCAGGCGCTACAACGAGCATTAGTAAGGTACAAATAAATAACATGTATATCAAATATACCTTTCACTTTGCCATCCTTGTTATCCGCCAAATACTTGGGGCAGTTCCACTTCCAGTGACCAGTCCCTTTGTAGTAGAAGCACTCAGTCCTAGGCTTAGGTCCAGACTTGGGCTTCTTCACTTGAGCAGCAACTTGCTTGCCGTTCTTCTTGAACTTCCTCTTCTTCCCTTTGCCCTTCTTCTTGAAACTAGTGGTCATCTAGAAATTTTGGTCGGTGGAAGACTCCACGATATCTACTCCAGCTTCATCTTCAAAGTCATCTTCACTGGGGTCGGAGTCGGTGTCGTCCATGATGATGTAGTTCTCCGGGCAAGTGGAATCATCGTCCTCTCCTCGTGGCACGGGGTCTTCCATGAATACTCCGATCTTCTTCATCAGGTCATCATTCTTCTCCAATAGTGTTGCAATTTCCTACTCATATCCATCGCGTGTAGACTTAAGTTCTTCTTCCAGCTCGATGATTCTTGTCTTCGCCTTCTTCAAATCTATCATGTCTACGCACATCTGATTCTCCTGGCGACGAATGTGTTGGTTTAACTCCTGGATGAAGGCTGCAATGGATCGGTCCTTCTTGGTGTTGATCATCTCCCATTGCACATCTCGGCGACCACATATCTGGTAGATAGTGTCTTTGAGATCCTTGTTGTAGACTTCTCCAATACGTCCCATGGCAATGTGGGCTGCCATGCTCTTGCCTAGACTCCAGGTTGGTGCTTCAAAAGAAAACTCTATGGGCTTAGTGGTTGGCGAGAACATCCTTCCCGGAACTTGAACTCGAATCATCCGGCGCTCCTCTTCTGGTAAAGTGGCGTTGTAGGTCCCGGTGAAGCTTGGTATTCCGATGTTCAGGTACCTGGTGACTTCCATCAAGTGTCGTCCAAAGGGTGTGTCTTCACCCGGTTGTACAAACTTGTTCCTTGGATCTGCCATCCTAAGAGTAGAAAATGGAGAGGAGTCAGAAATGAGTAGAGAAGAGTGACCTATGGTTTATCTTAGTGGTCGTCTCTTACACTCAACGTGTGCTCTGATACCATCTTGTAGCGATCCGACCTCAAACGGTCAAATCTCTGTCCTTCTGTGCCATCCCTGGATCGGTAATGCTGACACACACAGTACTCGAAGGATTTATAACAGAGTAGCAATCACACACTTATTACATCGAATGTCTCAGAAGAGAACTTATTACAATAAATATGGCTTAAGGCCATCTAATACGATAACAGCGGAAGGCTTGGAAGATAAAGTGAATCCATCAACTCCAACGGCATAGCTGAGCTGCACGGCAACGACCTAACGAACCTTACTCCTCGTCTGAAAAGTCTGCAACATAATATGTTGCGGCCCGGAAACGGGTCAGCACATGGAATATGCTGGCAAGATAACACAGTAGAGCAAGAACAGAATAATGCTATCACTACATGCATATTTGGCCGGTGGAAAGCTCTATGGTTATAGTTTTGCGAAAGGCCAATTTTTTCCTACAACAAAGGAATAAATTTTATTTAACTATCATGGTAGTTGAAACATCATTGAGAAGGTTCCTCCAACTCAATCCCAATTAAAGTAATTATCAACCCAACATATTAAATTAGAGTGATGAGATACTTAGGATAATCCAAGTACTAGATACTCAAGATGTCCATAACCGGGGACACGGCTAACCATGATTAGATTGTACACTCTGCAGAGGTTGCGCACTTTTCCCCACAAGACTAGATCTCCTCCGTTGGATTTCTCGCACTGCATGGTGTTTGAGAAACGGATGACCAAGACACAGTCTTCCAGAAGCATTAACTCTATCCCTGGGTAGATAGTACCAAACTACATCCCTCTACATCTGCTAGCCTACCACTGGAAGAGGTCTTGCAACTTACTCAACTATGCTAGAGCCCATAATAGCTTGTAGCTGCACACGGAAGTTTCTAGCATGAAATATCTCAGTTCCCTTTGAGCCTGGGTGGCGGACCTTAGGATGATCACACGGGTACTCCGGGATATCCTAGGACAACACTGGATTCTCCAGGTGCCCGACAAGCAATCCACCCAGATGTGTATTAAAGTTGCCACCTTAAGTTGAACCATTAATTAACAATCTCACATTTGTCATGGAGTCACTCACCCAAACCACGTCTACGAGCATAGCATAGCAATATAAGCAATACGTAGAAGTAACTCCCAAGAGTTTGATTATAACAGGGCAATAGGTTCTACCTCATCAACTACTTCCCAATACCCACAAGTTAATCACATCATAATCATGCAGTGTTTGAGGATTGGAGCTAATGCATAAAAACTGGGTATGAAAAGAGTATGATCAATGTGTTACTTGCCTTGCTGACGATCCGCAAAACCTAGGGACTCGTAGTAGCACGCTTCGCACTCCGGGAATTCTATCACAAACAAACAATAGCATACATAAGCAATCAATCATGGATGCACGGCAAAACTCAAATAAGATGAATTGACCAGAGAGTTCAACTTAAGAACTCCGGTTTGCAAAAAAGAATCAAATCAAACGGAGCAACGAAACTCAAACTGCGAAAGAAACCAGATCCGTTTACTAATCTGGACTAAAGTCAAATTATACAGTACCAAAATCTTGTTCAAGTTGATTAAATAGAAAGAGGGTTTCGAGACAAAGATCTAGGCACTTGAATCGCCTGATTCCGATAAACGAGCGAAAAGATAAACTAAAATGAAAATCAGATATCGCGAAAAACCCGAGAAAAAGAAAACTGACGAACAG
Organism: Aegilops longissima; assembly: GCA_021605205.1. Classification (NCBI taxonomy): domain Eukaryota; kingdom Viridiplantae; phylum Streptophyta; class Magnoliopsida; order Poales; family Poaceae; genus Aegilops; species Aegilops longissima. The sequence goes on along the minus strand of CM038676.1, from coordinate 351,249,285 downwards.
GCTAACGAACAAACGTTCATTGTTTGTGACTAACGGGCGAAACCCGTTCGTTAAAACGAACGTACGGACGAACGTCCTCTAAATAAACTAAACCGAGAAAACCAACGAACCGATCTAAAAAACGAAACTAGGGTTTAAAAAAAATGACGGTTTTTACCTAAACCAAAAAAAACCGAACGACGAGATCGGATCGGATCGGCGGCGGTTCGGCGGCTTCGCGATGGTGGGCGAGAGGGCAGCAAGCGCGGCGGCGGCGCTGGTGTGCTCTCGGCAGCAGGCAAGGCTGCAAAAGGCGGCGGGCGGGCGACTTGCGGCGGCGGCGGCTCGGTTTGGGGCTCCAAGGGGGCCCCGGGTCGGCTTTTAAAGGGGGGGGGGGAAGGGTGGCTTGCGGGAGGGGGCGGGGTGGCGTGGCCGACTCGGCCACGGCGAGCGGCAATGGGGAGGACGCGGTCTCCGCGTGGGAGACGGCGGCGCGGGGTGGCTGGGCCAGCTAGGCCTCGGCCCAGTTCGGTCCGGCGGGCTCTTTTTTTTGAACAGATCCCGTCGAAAATAAATCCTAGAAAAATAAAGAAAAATCTAAAAATGCCAAAACAAATTTTCACCGTCTAAATAAAATATTTAGAACAAGATGAACATTTTCTTGGCCCTGAAATGCAATTTTGGAAACATGTAATTTTTCTAATGCGAATAAAATAACAATAAAATCTGAATAAAATCAAATATTTGATTTTAATATTTTTCCTCCAATATTTCATTTATTTTGGAGAAGTCATATTATCTCCTATCATATATTTTAATATGAAATATTTTCGGAGAGAAAAATAATTAAAACAAATAATCCTCGTTTCAATATTTGATAAAATTCAAATATGAAAACGGTGAAATCCCCAACTCTCTCGAGGGTCCTTGAGTTGCATAGAATTTCGAGGATCGCGAAATGAAATGCAACAAAATATGGTATGCATGAATGATCTATGTATAACATTCCAAATTGAAAATTTGGAATGTTACAAACCTACCCCCCCTAAGATGAATCTCGCCCTCGATATTCGGGTTGGCTAGAAAATAGGTGCGGGTGGTCTTTGCGAAGATCATCCTCTCGTTCCCAAGTGGCTTCATCCTCGGTATGGTGGCTCCACTAAACTTTGCAAAACTTGATAACCTTGCTGCGGGTGACTCGACTGGAAAATTCAAGAATCCTGACTGGCTTCTCCTCATAGGTCAGATCACTGTCCAACTGAATCGCTTCCAAGGGCACTGTATCTCTTAGTGGTATATCGGCCATCTCAGCATGACACTTCTTCAACTATGAAACATGAAACACATCATGAACTCCTGACAGTCCTTCAGGTAACTCCAACTTGTAGGCAACTTCTCCCATATGTTCCAAAACACGATACGGTCCTACAAATCTTGGGGCTAACTTTCCCTTAAATCCAAAATGTTTCACTCCTCGCAGAGGTGACACTCGAAGATATGCTCTGTCTCCAATTTCATAGGTTACTTCCTTGCGTTTTGAATCTACATAACTCTTCTACCTGGACTGAGCTACCTTCAGTCTATCGCGAATCAACTTAACCTTCTCTTCAAACTCCTTGATCAAATCTGGTCCAAACAACTATCGGTCTCCAACTTCATCCCACATCAACGGTGTTCTGCACCTTCGTCCATACAGGGCTTCGAACGGTGCCATCTTCAAACTGGCCTGGTAGCTATTGTTGTATGAGAACTCCTCATAGGGCAAATTGTCATCCCAACTAGATCCATAATCTAGCGCACAAGCCCTCAACATATCCTCCAGAATCTGGTTGACTCTCTCGGTCTGTCCATCTGTCTGCGGGTGAAAAGTTGTACTGAACTCTAGCCTTGTACCCAAAGTCTGTTGCAACTGATGCCAAAACTTTGAGGTAAACTGTGTTCCTCTATCTGATACGATGGTCCTCGAAACTCCATGCAGACATACGATCCTGGTCATGTATATCTTGGCCAACTTCGCACTTGTATAGGTGGTTTTCACTTGGGTAAAGTGAGCCACTTTGGTCAAGCGATCAACTACTACCCATATAGAATCATATCCTGATTTGGTCCTGGGCAATCCGGTGATAAAATCCATGCCAAGTTTATCCCACTTCCATTCGGGTATCAGCATAGGCTGTAACAATCCTGCTGGCTTTTAATGCTCTGCCTTCACTCCCTGACATACATCACATACGGCTACATACTCGGCAATATCCTTCTTCATACCCGTCCACGAGAAACGTTCCTTCAAATCCAAATACATCTTGGTGTTTCCGGGGTGTATCGAGTATGGTGAGTCATGAGCCTCCTGAAGTATTAACTTCCTAATCTCTGTGTTATTGGGAACATAAACACGGTCCTCAAACCATAAGGTGTCGTGCTCATCCTCATGAAAACCTTTGGCCTTTCCTTTGCTCATTCTCTATTTTATCTCGGCAATCTCTTTGTCATCCTTCTGAGATTCTCGAATCTTTCCTAACAATGTAGACTGAACTTCCATTGTTGCAACAAAACCTCTAGGAACAATCTCCAATCGAAGTTCCCTTAGATCCTCTGCTAATTCCTTTGGCAATCCTGTGCTTAAGAGGGTGTTAGCATAATTCTTCCCGCTCAAAGCATCTGCTACGACATTGGCCTTGCCTGGATGATAGTGAAGTTTCATGTCATAATCCTTTATAAGCTCCAACCATCTCCTCTGCCTAAGGTTCAGCTACTTCTGTGTGAAAATGTACTTCAAACTCTTCTGATCCGTGTACACATCACAACGGTTTCCAATAAGGTAATGTCTCCAAGTCTTGAGCGCATGCACTACAGCTGCTAACTCCAAATCATGCATGGCATAATTCAATTTTTGCGGTTTTAGTTGTTGTGAGGCATACGAAACAACTCTTTCGTCCTGCATAAGCACACTTCCAAGTCATAGGCGAGAGGCGTTGCAATATGGAAATCCTTGCGTATATCCGGCAGAATCAACATTGGGGCTGTAGTCAAACGTTTATTTAACTCCTGAAAACTCGCCTCACATTCTTCGGTCCATTTAAATTTGGTATCCTTCTTCAATAACTCCGTCATTGGCTTCGCATTCTTGGAAAAATTCCCAATGAATCTCTGATAGTATCCTGCGAGTCCAAGAAAATTGTGGATCTCGCTAACTGAAGTGGGTGCCAACCATTCAAAGGATCGATCGAACCTTGGTGGGATCTCTCGCTATACCTTCTCCCGATATAACATGTCCAAGGAATCCAACTTCCTTCAACCAAAACTCACATTTGCTAAACTTGGCATACAACTGATGTTCCCTGAGCTTCTCAAGAAATAAACGCAAATGCTCCTTGTGCTCCTCCTCATTCTTCGAGTATACCATTATATAATCAATGAAAACCACAACAAACTTATCCAAATATTCCACGAACACCTTGGTCATCATGCTCATGAAATAGGCAGGGGCGTTAGTCAGTCCAAATGACATGACCGTATACTCATATAACTCGTACCGTGTGGTAAATACTGACTTTGGTATATCCTTCTCTCGACTCTTCAGCTGGTGATACCCTGATCGCAGATCGATCTTCGAAAACACCTTAGCTCCTTGCAGCTGGTCAAACAGATCATTGATCATCGGCAATGGGTATTTGTTATTAATCGTCACCTCATTCAACGCCTGATAATCAACAACCATTCTCAAGGATCCATCCTTCTTCTCAACCAAGAGCACTGGGGCTCCCCATGGTGATGAACTTCGTTGAATGTAACATTTCTCCAATAACTCCTTGATCTGCTTCTTAATCTCCTCCAGATCATTTGCGGGCATCCGGTATGGTCGCTTCGATATAGGCCCGGTGCCTGGCAACAGTTCTATCAAAAACTCGATGTCCCGATCTGGCGGCATGCCTGGTAACTCCTCTGGAAATACATCTGGGTAATCCTTTACAACAGGCACTTCTTGTTGAACAACTCCTGTGAGGAAATTTACTTGGGTTCTCCTTGTCGTATGCCTGGATACATACTTGATCCTTTTTCCCTCCGGGGTAGTGAGATAAATCGACTTACTAGCACAGTCAATGCTTCCTCCATACTTTGACATCCAGTCCATGCCTAATATCATATCCAATCCTTGTGACTCCAAAATTATTAGGTCTGACGGGAAAACATGGCTACCAATGGTTAAGGGTATCCGGTCACACCATCGGCTAGCCATATACTCTACTCCAGGCGAACTTACTAACATAGGGGTCCTAAGGGCTTGGGTTGGTAGTTTAAACTTATCCACGAATCCCCTTGATATGTATGAATGCGATGCACCAGTATCAAAAAGAACAAGGGCGGTAAAAGACTTAACCAAAAACTTACAGATAACCGCGTCTGGCTGCTCTTCAACCTCCTCCACGTTAACGTGGTTCACTTGTCCATTGTTGAATGGTTTGGGCTTCTTCCCCGCGCTCCCATTATCGTTTCCATTCTTCACTTCAGGGCACTCCGTGGCATAGTGTCCAGTCTTCCCGCACTTGAAGCAAGTAATGTGACTTAGATCTCTCTTAGCGGGTGTGGCTGGATTGGAGCGGTTCTGATTGTTGCTTGTTCCGTTCCCAGTCCCATTCTTGGAACCATTGTGGTTATGCGAACTTCCTCTATTGTGATTATGACCTTCATGGTTATGAACAAGTCCTCCCGAGTTCGGGGTTAGACGAGGCTTTTGCTGAGCTCCTAAATTGTATTTTCCTTGCCCATACTTCCTCTTATGGCTCTCAATATGTTGTTGCTTCCCTTCAATCATAAGAGCCTTATCTACCAACTCCTGGTAGTTGTTGAATGTTGCCACCATCAACTGCATGCTCATCTCATCATTCAGCCCTTCCATAAACTTCTCCTGCTTCGCGGCATCTGTGGCCACATCATCAGGGGCATAGCGAGATAACTTGCTAAACTCATCCACGTACTGGGCCACAATACGGTTTCTCTGTTGTAAGTTGCGGAACTCACGCTTCTTCATGTTCATAGCTCCAGTTGAGACATGGGATGTGCGGAAAGCTTGCTGAACTGATCCCAACTGACGTTGGCTATGGGGAAAGTGGCCGTATAATTCTCCTGCCATGAGGCTGCTGGTCCATCCAATTGATGTGCGGCAAAGTGCACCTTCTCAGCATCTGTGCAACCTGCGGTGGTCAACTCCCTTCTAATACGGCGTAGCCAATCATCAGCAACTATAGGCTCGGTGCTACTGGAAAACACCGGCGGCTGCAACCTCAGAAAGCGAGCTAAGTTGTCAACTGGAGGCGGGTTGTTGTTGTTGTTGTTGTTGTTGTTGTTGTTGTTGTTGTTGTTGTTGTTGCCTTGATTCTGGACTAACAATTGCATCAAGGCATTCTACTGCTGGATCAACCGAGTGAGCTCTGGCGGAAGGCAAATCCGAAGGTCACGCCTCGGAGGCATCCGTGGGTTTAGAGGAGAGATTAGAATAGAAAAGGGTCTCGTGAGAAAGCACTACCCATATGCACATGAGACAAACACAATAATTTCACTCAATCAATCAAGCAAGGGCATACAAACGGTCCAGAACTATCGTTGAAAGTGCTCAACTACTACTATATACATGGGAGAATACTACTAATTATTTGGTGGTCATCTAGAAATTTTGATCGGTGGAAGACTCCACGATATCTGCTCCAGCTTCGTCTTCAAAGTCATCTTCACTGGGGTCGGAGTTGGTGTCGTCGATGATGATGTAGTTCTCCGGGCAAGTGGAATCATCGTCCTCTCCTCCTGGCGCGGGGTCTCCCATGAATACTCCGATCTTCTTTATCAGGTCGTCATTCTTCTCCAATAGTGTTGCAATTTCCTCCTCATATCCATCGTGTGTAGACTTAAGTGCTTCTTCCAGCTCAATGATTCTTGTCTTCGCCTTCTTCAAATATGTCATGTCTGCGCACATCTGATTCTCCTGGGGTCGAATGTGCCGGTTTAACTCCTGGATGAAGGCTGCAATGGATCTGTCCTTCTTGGTGTTGATCATCTCCCATTGCCCATCTCGGCGCCCACATATCAGGTAGATAGTGTCTTTGAGATCCTTGTTGTAGACTTTTCCAATACGTCCCATGGCAATGTGGGCTGCCATACTCTTGCCTAGACTCCAGGTTGGTGCTTCAAAAGAAAACTCTATGGGCTTAGTGGTTGGCGAGAACGTCCTTCCCGGAACTTGAACTCAAATCATCCAGCGCTCCTCTTCTGGTAAAGTGGCGTTGTAGGTCTTGGTGAAGCTTGGTATTTCGATGTTCAGGTACCTAGTGACTTCCTTCAAGTGTCGTCCAAAGGGTGTGTCTTCATCCAGTTGTGCAAACTTGTTCCTTGGATCCGCCATCCTAAGAGTAGAAAATGGAGAGGAGTCAGAAATGAGTAGAGAAGAGTGACCTATGGTTTATCTTAGTGGTCGTGGCCTACACTCAACGTGTGCTCTTATACCATCTTGTAGCGACCCGACCTCAAACGGTCAAGTCTCTATGCTTCTGTGCCATCCCTGGATCGGTAATGCTGACACACACTGTAATCGAAGGATTTATAACAGAGTAGCAATCACACACTTATTACATTGAATGACTCAGAAGAGAACTTATTACAATTAATATGGCTTAAGGCCATCTAATACGATAACAGCGGAAGGCTTGGAAGATAAAGTGAGTCCATTAACTCCAACGGCATAGCTGAGCTGCACGGCAACGACCTAACGAACCTTACTCCTCGTCTGAAAAGTCTGCAACATAATAAGTTGCAGCCCGGAAATGGGTCAGCACATGGAATATGTTGGCAATATAACACAGTAGAGCAAGAACAGAATAATGCTATCACTACATGCATATTTGGCTGGTGGAAAGCTCTATGGTTATAGTTTTGCGAAAAGCCAATTTTTTCCTACAACAAAGGAATAAATTTTATTTAACTATCATGGTAGTTGAAACATCATTTAGAAGGTTCCTCCAACTCAATCCCAATTAAAGTAATTATCAACCCAACATATTAAATTAGAGTGATGAGATATTTAGGATAATCCAAGTACTAGATACTCTAGATGTCCATAACCGGGGACACGGCTAACCATGATTAGATTGTACACTCTGCAGAGGTTTGCGCACTTTTCCCCACAAGACTCGATCTCCTCCGTTGGATTTCTCGCACTGCATGGTGTTTGAGAAACGGATGACCGAGACACAGTCTTTCAGAAGCATTAACTCTAACCTCGGGTAGACAGTACCAACCTATATCCCTCTACATCTGCTAGCCTACCACTAGAAGAGGTCTTGCAACTTACTCAACTATGCTAGATCCCATAATAGCTTGTGGCTGCACACGAAAGTTTCTAGCATGAAATATCTCAGTTCCCTTTGAGCTTGGGTGGCGGACCTTAGGATGATCACACGGGTACTCCGGGATATCCTAGGACAACACTGGATTCTCCAGGTGCCCGACAAGCAATCCACCCAGATGTGTACTAAAGTTGCCACCTTAAGTTGAACCATTAATTAACAATCTCACATCTGTTATGGAGTCACTCACCCAAACCACGTCTACGAGCATAGCATAGCAATATAAGCAATACATAGAAGTAACTCCCAAGGGTTTGATTATAACAGGGCAATAGGTTCTACCTCATCAACTACTTCCCAATACCCACAAGTTAATCACATCCTAATCATGCAGTGTTTGAGTATTGGAGCTAATGCATAAAAACTGGGTATGAAAAGAGTATGATCAATGTGTTACTTGCCTTGCTGACGATCCGCAAAACCTAGGGACTCGTAGTACCACGCTTCGCACTCTGAGAATTCTATCACAAACAAACAATAGCATACATAAGCAATCAATCACAGATGCACGCATAAGATGAATTGACCAGAGAGTTCAACTTAAGAACTCCGGTTTGCAAAAAAGAATCAAATCAAACGGAGCAAGGAAACTCAAACTGCGAAAGACACGAGATCCGTTTACTAATCAGGACTAAAGTAAAATTTTACAGTACCAAAATCTTGTTCAAGTTGATTAAACAGAAAGAGAGTTTCAAGACGAAGATCTAGGCGCTTGAATCGCCTGATTCCGATAAACGAGCAAAAAGATAAACTAAAACAAAAATCAGATTAGAAATGGCGATCGAAAATAATCGCGAAAAACCCGAGAAAAAGAAAACTGACGAACAGGCTAATGAACGAACGTTCGTTGTCTGTGACTAACGGGCGAAAATCGTTTGTTAAAATGAATGTATGGACGAACGTCCGCTAAATAAACTAAACCGAGAAAACCAACGAACCGATATAAAAAACGAAACTAGGGTTTTTAAAAAAACCGACGGTTTTTACCTAAACCGAAAAAAAACCGAACGGCGAGAACGAATCGGATCGGCGGCGGCTCCGGCGGCTTCATGACGGCGCGGAGAGGCGGGCAGCGGCGCTGCGTGGTGGCTCGGCGGCGGCGGCAAAGGCGGCGAAGGCAGACAGCGACAAAGAAGCGCAAGGCGGCGGGCGGGCGACTTATGATGGCGGCGGCTCGGCTTGGGGTGGGAAGGTGGCTTATGGGGGGGATGGTGTGGCCAACTTGGCCACGCCAGAGCGGCGCGGCGGGAGGTTGCGGTCTCTGCGTGGTTGACGGCGGCGGGGGGTAGCTGGGCCAGCTGGGCCTCGGCCCAGTTCGGTCCAGCGGGCACTTTTGTTTTAAACAGATTCCGTCGAAAATAAATCCTAGAAAAATAAATAAATATCTAAAAATGCCAAAACAAATTTTCACCGTCTAAATAAAATATTTAGAACAAGATGAACATTTTCTTGGCCCTAAAATGCAATTTTGAAAACATGCAACTTTTATAATGCTCATAAAATAACAGTAAAATCTGAATAAAATCAAATATTTGATTTGAATATTTTTCCTCCAATATATCATTTATTTTGCAGAAGTCATATTATCTCCTCTCATATATTTTAATATGAAATATTTTTGGAGAGAAAATAATTAAAACAAATCATCCACGTTTCAATATTTGATAAAATTCAAATATGAAAATAGTGAAATCCCCAACTCTCTCTGAGGGTCCTTAAGTTGCTTAGAATTTTGAGGATCGCGAAACGAAATGCAACAAAATATGATATGCATGAATGATCTATGTATAACATTCCAAATTGAAAATTTGGGATGTTACAATCATATCTACTACATGATTCACGCTCGACCTTTCGGTCTCACTGTTCCGAGGCCATATCTGCATATGTGCTACCTCTTGAGCACTGCGTTGGATTTCCTTGAAGAGGAAAGGATGATGCAGCAAAGTAGCGTAAGTATTTCCCTCAGTTTTTGAGAACCAAGGTATCAATCCAATAGGAGGCTATGCGTGAGTCCCTCGTACCTACACAAGCAAATAACTCCTCGCAACCAACGCGAATATGGGTTGTCAATCCCTTCACGGTCACTTACGAGAGTGAGACCTGATAGAGATGATAGATAATATTTTTGGTATTTTTGTGATAAAGATGCAAAGTAAAATTAAAAGGCAAAGTAAAAAAGCAAAGCAATAATAAAGTGATGGAAGATTAATATGATGAAGATAGACCCAGGGGCCATAGATTTCACTAGTGGCTTCTCTCAAGAGCATAAGTATTTTACTGTGGCTGAACGAATTACTATTGAGCAATTGACAGAATTAGCATAGTTATGAGAATATATAGGTATGATCATGTATATAGGCATCACATCCGAGACAAGTAGACCAACTCCTGCCTGCATATACTACTATTACTCCACTCATCGACCGCTATCCAGCATGCATCTAGAGTATTAAGTTCAAGAAAAGAGAGTAACGCCTTAAGCAAGATGACATGATGTAGAGGGATAAATTCATGCAATATGATAAAAACCCCATCTTGTTATCCTCGATGGCAACAATACAATACGTGCCTTGTTGCCCCCACTGTCACAAGGAAAGGACACTGCAAGATAGAACCCAAAGCTAAGCACTTCTCCCATTGCAAGAAAAACCAATCTAGTAGGCCAAACCAAACTAATAATTCGAAGATACTTGCAAAGATAACCAATCATACATAAAAGAATTCAGAGAAGATTCAAATATTGTTCATAAATAATCTTGATCATAAACCCACAATTCATCGGTCTCAACAAACACACCGCAAAAACAAGATTACATCGAATAGATCTCCACGAGAGAGGGGGAGAACATTGTATTGAGATCCAAAAAGAGAGAAGAAGCCATCTAGCTACTAACTATGGACCTGAAGGTCTAAAGTAAACTACTCACACTTCATCGGAGAGGCTATGGTGATGATGTAGAAGCCCTCCATGATGGATGCCCTCTCCGGTGGAGCTCCGGAACAGGCCCCAAGATGGGATCTCGTGGGTACAGAAGGTTGCGGCGGTGGAATTAGGTTTTTGGCTCCGTTTGATATTCCGTTTCTTCGAAACTCTGAAATAGGCAAAAAAACAACAATTCTGGGCTGGGCCTCCGGTTAATAGGTTAGTCCCAAAAATAATATAGAAGTGGAAAATAAAGCCCAATATTGTCCAAAACAGTAGATAATATAGCATGGAGCAATCAAAAAATATAGATACGTTGGAGACGTATCAGGCATCCCCAAGCTTAATTGCTCGTCCTCGAGTAGGTAAATGATAAAAACAGAATTTTTGATGCGGAGTGCTACTTGGCATAATTTCAATGTAATTCTTCTTAATTGTGGTATGAATATACAGATCCGGAAGATTCAAGACAAAAGTTTAATATTGACATAAAAATAATAATACTTCAAGCATACTAACAAAGCAATCATGTCTTCTCAAAATAACATGGCCAAAGAAAGTTATCCCTACAAAATCATATAGTCTGGCTATACTCTATCTTCACCACACAAAGTATTTAAATCATGCACAACCCCGATGACAAGCCAAGCAATAGTTTCATACTTTTGACATTCTCAAAACTTTTTCAATCTTCACGCAATACATGAGCGTGAGCCATTGATATAGAAGTATATGTGGAATAGCATGGTGGTTGTGGAGAAGGCAAAAAAAAGAGAAGATAGTCTCACATCAACTAGGCGTATCAATGGGCTATGGAGGTGCCCATCAATAGATATCAATGTGAGTGAGTAGGATTGCCATGCAACGGATGCACTAGAGCTATAAGTATGTGAAAGCTCAACAAAAGAAACTAAGTGGGTGTGCATCCAACTCGCTTGCTCACGAAGACCTAGGGCATTTTGAGGAAGCCCATCATTGGAATATACAAGCCAAGTTCTACAATGAAAAATTCCCACTAGTATATGAAAGTGACAAAATGAGAGACTCTCTATCATGAAGATCATGGTGCTACTTTGAAGCACAAGTGTGGTAAAAGGATAGTAACAGTGTCCCTTCTCTCTTTTTCTCTCATTTTTTTATTTGGGCCTTTTATCTTTTTTTATGGCCTCTTTTATTTTTTATATATTTTTCGTCCAGAGTCTCATCCCGACTTGTGGGGGGACCATAGTCTCCATCATCCTTTTCCTCACTTGGGACAATGCTCTAGAAATGATGATCATCACACTTTTATTTTCTTACAACTCAACAATTACAACTCGATACTTAGAACAAAATATGACTCTATATGAATGCCTCCGGCGGTGTACCGGGATATGCAATGAATCAAGAGTGACATGTATGAAAGAATTATGAACGGTGGCTTTGACACAAATACAATGTCAACTACATGATCATGCTAGCAATATGACAATGATGGAGCGTGTCATAATAAACGGAACAGTGGAAAGTTGCATGGCAATATATCTTGGAATGGCTATGGAAATGCCATGATAGGTAGGTATGGTGGATGTTTTGAGGAAGGTATATGGTGGGTGTATGATACCGACGAAAAGTGCGCGCTATTAGAGAGGCTAGCAATGGTGGAAGGAAGAAAAGTGCGTATAATCCATGGACTCAACATTAGACATAAAGAACTCATATACTTGTTGCAAAAATCTACAAGTTATCAAAGCAAAGTATTACGTGCATGCTCCTAGGGGGATAGATTGGTAGGAAAAGACCATCGCTCGTCCCCGACCGCCACTCATAAGGAAGACAATCAATAAATAAATCATGCTCCGGCTTCATCACATAACGGTTCACCATACGTGCATGCTACGGGAATCACAAACTTTAACACAAGTATTTCTCAAATTCACAACTACTCAACTAGCATGACTCTAATATCACCATCTTCATATCTCAAAACAATTATCAAGCATCAAACTTTTCTTAGTATTCAACGCACTCAAAAGAAAGTTTTACAAATCTTGAATACCAAGCTTATTAAGATTTTTTAAGCAAATTACCATGCTATTTAAGACTCTCAAAATAATCTAAGTGAAGCATGAGAGATCAATAGTTTCTATAAAACAAATCCACCACCATGCTCTAAAAGATATAAGTGAAGCACTAGAGCAAAACTATATAGCTCAAAAGATATAAGTGAAGCACAAAGAGTATTCTAACAAATTCCAATTCATGTATGGCTCTCTCAAAAGGTGTGTACAGCAAGGATGATTGTGGTAAACTAAAAATCAAAGACTCAAATCATACAAGACGCTCCAAGCAAAACACATATCATGTGGTGAATAAAATATAGCTCCAAGTAAAGTTACCGATGGAAGTAGATTTAAAGAGGGATGCCTTCCGAGGCATCCCCAAGCTTTGACTTTTTGGTGTCCTTAGATTATCTTGGGGGTGCCATGAGCATCCCCAAGCTTAGGCTCTTGCCACTCCTTGTTCCATAATCCATCAAAAGATTTCACCCAAAACTTGAAAACTTCACAACACAAAACTCAACAGAAATCTCGTGAGCTCTGTTAGCGAAATAAAACGAAAGACCACTTCAAGGTACTGTAATGAGCACATTCTTTATTTATATTGGTGTTAAACCTACTGTATTCCAACTTCTCTATGGTTTATAAACTATTTTACTAGCCATAGATTCATCAAAATAAGCAAACAACACACGAAAAACAGAATCTGTCAAAAACAGAACAGTCTGTAGTAATCTGTAGCTAAAGCAAACTTCTAGAACTCCAACAAATCAGCCAAAATAGGAAGACCTAGGAAATTTTTTTATTGATCAGAATAAATTGGAATCACTATTTTATCACGTTCTGGTGATTTTTAATAATTGTTTTAGTGAACAGAAAGTTTCTGGAAATTACAGCAAGATCAAATAACTATCATCCAAGAAGATCCTATAGGTTTAACTTGGCACAAACACTAATTAAAACATAAAAGCACATCTAACCAGAGGCTATATGTAAGATTTATTCGTAAACAGAAGTAAAAAGCAAAAACTAAAGATAAAATTGGGTTGCCACCCAACAAGCGCTATCGTTTAACGCCACTAGCTAGGCATAAAAGCAAGGATAGATATAGGTATTGCCATCTTTGGTAGGCAATCCATAAGTGGCCCTCATGATAGATTCATATGGTAATTTTATTTTCTTCCTAGGGAAGTGTTCCACGCCTTTCTTTAATGGAAATTGGAATCTAATATTCCTTTCCTTCATATCAATAATTGCACCAATCATTCTAAGGAAAGGTCTACCAAGAATAATAGGACAAGAAGGATTGCAATCTATATCAAGAACGATAAAATCTACGGGCACATAATTCCTATTTGCAACAATAAGAACATCATTAATTCTTCCCATAGGTTTCTTAATAGTGGAATCCGCAAGGTGCAAGTTTAGAGAGCAATCATCAAAATCACGGAAATCTAGCAAATCACACAAAGTTTTGGGAATAGTGGAAACAATAGCACCCAAATCACATAAAGCATAAAATTCATGATCCTTAATCTTAATTTTAATAGTTGGTTCCCACTCATCATAAAGTTTTCTAGGGATAGAAACTTCCAACTCAAGTTTTTCTTCATAAGATTGCATCAAGGCATCAACGATATGTTTAGTAAACGCTTTATTTTGACTATAAGCATGAGATAAGGGATTGTGATGGGTACTTGGTATGTTGACTTTTGTGTAGACTCCCCGGCAACGGTGCCAGAAATTCTTCTTGCTACCTCTTGAGCACTGCGTTGGATTTCCTTGAAGAGGAAAGGATGATGCAGCAAAGTAGCGTAAGTATTTCCCTCCGTTTTTGAGAACCAAGGTATCAATCCAGTAGGAGGCTACGCGCGAGTCCCTCGTACCTACACAAAGAAAATAACTCCTCCAACCAATGCGTCAATCCCTTCATGGTCACTTACGAGAGTGAGATATGATAGATAATATTTTTGGTATTTTTGTGATAAAGATGCAAAGTAAAATAAAAAGGCAAAGTAAAAAGCAAAGCAATAATAAAGTGATGGAAGATTAATATGATGAAGATAGACCCGGGGGCCATAGATTTCACTAGTGGCTTCTCTCAAGAGCATAAGTATTTTACGGTTGGTGAACGAATTACTGTTGAGAAATTGACAGAATTGAGCATAGTTATGAGAATATCTAGGTATGATCATGTATATAGGCATCACGTCCTAGACAAGTAGACCGACTCCTACCTGCATCTACTACTATTACTCCACTCGTCGACCGCTATCCAGCATGCATCTAGAGTATTAAGTTCAAGAAAACAGAGTAACGCCTTAAGCAAGATGACATGATGTAGAGGGATAAATTCATGCAATATGATAAAAACCCCATCTTGTTATCCTCGATGGCAACAATACAATACGTGCCTTGCTGCCCCTACTGTCACAAGGAAAGGACGCTGCAAGATAGAACCCAAAGCTAAGCACTTCTCCCATTGCAAGAAAAACCAATCTAGTAGGCCAAACCAAACTAATAATTCAAAGATACTTGCAAAGATAACCAATCATACATAAAAGAATTCAGAGAAGATTCAAATATTGTTCATAAATAATCTTGATCATAAACCCACAATTCATCGGTCTCAACAAACACACCGCAAAAAGAAGATTACATCGAATAGATCTCCACGAGAGAGGGGGAGAACATTGTATTGAGATCCAAAAAGATAGAAGAAGCCATCTAACTACTAACTATGGAGTCGAAGGTCTGAAGTAAACTACTCACACTTCATCGGAGAGGCTATGGTCATGATGTAGAAGCCCTCCGTGATGGATGCCCTCTCCGGCGGAGCTCCAGAACAGGCCCCAAGATGGGATCTCGTGGGTACAGAAGGTTGCGGCGGTGGAATTAGGTTTTTGGCTCCGTTTGCTATTTCATTTCTTCGAAACTCTAAAATAGGCAAAAAAACATCAATTCTGGGCTGGGCCTCCGGTTAATAGGTTAGTCCCAAAAATAATATAAAAGTGGAAAATAAAGCCCAATATTGTCCAAAACAGTAGATACTATAGCATGGAGCAATAAAAAATTATAGATACGTTGGAGACGTATCAATATGCTAGGCTCATCAAGTTTAACCCGAGTATTCTGCGTGTGCAAAACTGGCTTGCACCCGTTAAATGCGAACGTAGAGCTTATCACACCCGATCATCACGTGGTGTCTTGGTACGACGAACTGTCGCAACGTTGCATACTCAGGGAGAACACTTGTACCTTGAAATTTATTAAGAGATCATCCTGTAATGCTACCGCCGTACTAAGCAAAATAAGATGCATAAAAAGATAAAGATCACATGCAATCAAATAAGTGATATGATATGGCCATCATCACCTTGTGCCTTTGATCTCCGTCTCCAAAGCACCGTCATGATCACCATCGTCACCGGCTTGACACCTTGATCTCCATCGAAGCATCGTTGTCATCTCGCCAACTATTGCTTCTACGACTATCGCTACCGCTTAGTGATAAAGTAAAGCAATTACATGGCGATTGCATTTCATACAATAAAGCGACAACCATATGGCTCCTGCCAGTTGCCGATAACTGTTACAAAACATGATCATCTCATACAACAATTTATATATCATCACGTCTTGACCATATCACATCACAGCAAGCCCTGCAAAAACAAGTTAGACGTCCTCTACTTTGTTGTTGCAAGTTTTCCGTGGCTGCTACGGGCTTAGCAAGAACCGTTCTTACCTACGCATCAAAACCACAACATTTTTTTGTCAAGTGTGTTATTTTAACCTTCAACAAGGACCGGGCGTAGTCACACTCGATTCAACTAAAGCTGGAGAAACAGACACCCACTAGCCACCTGTGTGCGAAGCACGGCGGTAGAACCAGTCTCATGAACGCGGTCATGTAATGTCGGTCTGGGCCGCTTCATCCAACAATACCGCCGAATCAAAGTATGACATGCTGGTAAGCAGTATGACTATTATCGCCCACAACTCTATGTGTTCTACTCGTGCACATAACATCTACGCATAGACCTGGCTCGGATACCACTATTGGGGAACGTAGTATTTCAAAATTATTCCTACAATGACGCAAGATCTATCTAGGAGAAGCATAGCAACTAGTGGGGAGAGTGTGTCCACGTACCCTCGTAGACCGAAAGCGGAAGCGTTTACTAACGCGGTTGATGTAGTCGAACATCTTTGCGATCCAATCGATCAAGTACCAAACACATGGCACCTCCACGATCTGCACACATTCAGCTCGGTGACGTCCCTCGAACTCTAGATCCAGCTGAGGCTGAGGGAGAGTTTTGTCAGCACAACACATGTCTATGGCTAGGAATATGTATAAGTCATGAAGAAAGCAATAGCAATAAACTAAACAATCATAGTGCTAAGCTAACGGATGGGTCATGTCAATCACATCATTCTATAACAATGTGATCACGTTCATCAAATGACAACTCATGTCTATGGCTAGGAAACTTAACCATCTCTGATTAACGAGCTAGTCAAGTAAAGGCATACTAGTGACTCTCTTTTTGTCTATGTATTCACACATGTACTAAGTTTCCAGTTAATACAATTCTAGCATGAATAATAAACATTTATCATGATATAAGGAGATATAAGTAACAACTTTATTATTGCCTCTAGGGCATATTTCCTTCAGTTTCTACTATTCCGAAATCTTTATGTGATGTGCTTGGTCTTACTAATCTTGAAGAATGTTCTTTGAATTTGCACTTGGCAGATTGTACTATTAAAAAGCCTATGGGAAGAATTAATGATGTTCTTATTCTTGCAAATAGGAACTATGTGCCCATAGATTTTATTGTTCTTGATATTGATTGCAATACGTCTTGTCCAATTATTCTTGGAAGACCGTTTTTACGCACTATCGTTGCCGTGATTGATGTGAAAGAAGGCAATATTAAGTTCCAATTTCCTTTGAGAAAAGGGATGGAACACTTTCCTAGAACTAGAGTTAAGTCACCTTATGAATCAATCATTAGGGTATCTTATGGATCTCGAACCAAATATGAAAAAACTTAGATCCTTGCTTTATACCTAGCTAACGGCGTAAAACTATTGCGTTTGTTGGGAGGCAACCCAATGAATAAAATTTATTTTTGCTTTTTGCTTCCTGTTCTTGAGTTTTAGCACAATTATGATACTGTTATGATTGTGTTGTTTGTGTTTTAATTAGTGTTTGTGCCAAGTAGAACCAATAGGATCTTCTTGGGTGATAGTTGTTTGATCTTGCTGAAAAAGACAGAAATTTTCTGCTGACGAAAATAATTGTTAAAATTCACCAGAACGTGATAAAATGCTAATTCGTGTTGCAGAAGATCAATATACAAATTATCTAGGTTTTCCTAGTTTTTAAGAATTTTTCGAGTTCCAGAATTATTCGAACAAATCAGATTGCTACAATCTGTTCTTTTTTGACAGATTCTGTTTTCTTTGTGTTGTGTGTGCTTATTTTGATGGCTCTATGGTTTTCTTTGATGAGTTTTTGCCATAGAAAAGTTGGAATACAGTAGATATAATACAAAAACAAAATAAGAATTGGTTTGATACATCACTTATAGTAGTGGTTTATTTTTCTTAAACTAACGGATCTCACGAAGGTTTTGTTGAGTTTTGTGTGATTGAAGTTTTCAAGTTTTGGGTTATCTTACGATGGATGAAGGACGGATGTAAGAGCCTAATCTTGGGGATGCCCCGGCATCCCAGGCTATTATCCAATAATGAGAAACCTACTAAGCTTGGGGATGCCCCCGAGTGGCATCCCCGCTTTCTTCCAAAACTATCGGTATTTTACTCGAGGCTATATTTTTATTCGTCACATGATATGTGTTTTGTTTGGAGCGTCCTGTATGATAGCTGCCTTTACTTGTTTTATTTTATGTTTTAAGTCATCAATACTTGTTGGACACACCTATTTGAGAGAGCCAAAATTATATCTTGACTTGTTAGAATTGCTCTCTATGCTTCACTTAAATCTTTTATGAGCTAGGACTTGCTCTAGTGCTTCACTTATATCTTTTTGAGCACGGTGTGCTTTGTTATTTTTGAAGAAATGCTCTCTTGTTTCACTTACATTTATTTTAGAGTTAGTAAAATTTTGAAGAAATTCTCTATTGCTTCACTTAAATTATTTTGAGAGAAAGAAAATTTGTTGTGCTCATGATCTTCACTTATACTTGTTTGAGATTATGAAAAGCAGCACATGAAAATTAGTCCCAAAGTGATAGATATCCAAGAAGGATAAAGTAAAAGAAAATTTCATGAAGATCATTGGACAAAATAAAATTGATTCTTAGTAATAGTTTTGAGATATGATGATGTGATATGTGAGTTATGTTGATGAGTAATTGTGCTCTAGTAAGAATATTGGTGTTAAGGTTCATGATTCCTATGCATGCACGAAAGTCAATAATCATGCAATGAAAATTATATCCTACTTGTGGTGCATTATCCGGTGTTAATTATGCTTAATGCTTGCTTATGAGATTATTCGTTTCTTGGTTGGTCGCTCCCCAATCTTTTGCTAGCCTTCATATTTTGCACAAAGTATGACCTCTACTTGTGCATCCAAAATCCTTTAAACCAGTTTGGCCACATGAATCCACTATATCTACCTACATGCGGTACTCTTTTGCCATTCTAAGCAAATTTGCATGTGACATCTCTAATTTTCAAAATAAACTTCTCTTTTGTGTGTTTGTTTCGCTCGCGGAACGGTAACGAGTGGCTAATATTTTCCATGCTAGATGTGTTATTCTCAAGATGAGTGTTGGTATGGGGAGCACCCGTGGATACGGGTAGCCATGAAAGTGAAAGGATGGTGGAAAAAGGAATAAACTTTATTTTCTGTTTGGGAACCGCCTATGGCATATCTAGCATGGAAAGTGTTGGGAACTCTAAATCATTTTCGTTGGTGGGATGGATACACCTTCCAAAATGTTTTTATCTCTAAGTTTTCACTTTGAGCTCTCGCACCTCTACAAATCCCTACTTCCCTCTGCGAAGGGCCTTTCTTTTACTTTATGCAATTTTTATTTTGAAATTTGAGTCTCCATCTCCTCTCATAAAAAGCACCAACTAGGAGGCAATATGACCGTGCTCAAGTATTGGGTGTAGTTAATATTCGAGTGTGTTTCATGAATGGATCAATGTTTGAGCATGATGGGCTACGGATAACTTATTTTAGCGTTTATATTTTGAAAGACATGGTTGCTTGTTGATATGCTTGAGTATCTAAATTATTATGTCAAAACTAGACTATTGCTTTGAATCACATAAAAATTCCAAATCTCCATGCTATAAAGAAAATAATATGATATGACTTGATGAACATCACTCCACATCAAAAATTCTGTTTTCATCACTTACCTACTTGAGGACGAGTAGGAGTTAAGCTTGGGGATGCTGATACGTCTCCAATGTATCTATAATTTTTGATTGTTCCATGTTGTTTTATTATCAATCTTGTATGTTTTATAATCATTTTATATCATGTTTTGGTACTATCCTATTGACATAGTGCCAAGTGTCAGTTGTTGTTTTTTCCATGTTTTTTACATCGCAGAAAATCAATCTCAGATGAAGTCCAAATGCGACGAAACTACACGATGATTTTTTATGGGCCTGAAGGAAGGCAATGGGCCCTGGTTGCACCTGGCGGGTGCCCCGAGGGGGGCACAACCCACCAGCGAGCGCCAGGAGGCGCAGGCGCGCCCTGGTGGGCTGTGCCCACCTCGGGTGCCCCCCGGGCCGCCTCTTTGCTATATAAATACCACAATATTCCAGAAACCCTAGAAGCGTTGTCGAAATATTCATCCAGCCGCTGCAGAGTCCACAACCACCAGATCCAATCTAGACACCATCACGGAGGGGTTCACCACTTCCATTGGTGCCTCTCCGATGATGCGTGAGTAGTTCTTTGTAGACCTTCGGGTCCATAGTTAGTAACTAGATGGCTTTCTCTCCCTCTCACTGAATTCTCAATACAATGGTCTCTTGGAGATCCATATGATGTAACTCTTTTGTGGTGTGTTTGTTGGGATCTGATGAACTTCGAGTTTATGATCAGTCATATCTTTTTATATCCATGGAAGTTATTTGAGTTTCTTTGATCTCTTATAGCCTCGTATTTCTTCTTTGATATTTTGGTTTTGTTTGGCCAACTTGATCTATTTATCTTGCAATGGGAAGAGGTGCATGGTAGTGGGTTCGATCTTACGGTGCTCGATCACAGTGACAGAAGGGGAAATGGCACGTATGTATCATTTCTACTAAGGATAAAAAAGACGGGATATATATCTACTGCCATATAGATAAACGGATCTTGTCTACATCATGTCATCGTTCTTATTGCATTACTCCGTTTTTCCATGAACTTAATACATTAGATGCATGCTGGACAGTGGTCGATGTGTGGAGTAATAGTAGTAGATGTAGGCAGGAGTCGGTCTACTAATCTTGGACGTGATGCCTATGTAATGGTCATAACTATTTGAAGTTCTATCAATTTCCCAACAATAATTTGTTTACCCACCATTTGCTATTTTTCTCGAGAGAAGCCACTAGTGAAACCTACGGCCCCCAGGTCTTCTTTCTCATATATTTGCCTAGCGATCTACTTTTCCTTTGCATTTTATTCAGATCTATTAAACCAAAAAATACAAAAAAACCTTGCTGTGTTTTATCTTTATTTATTTTATTTGGCATTCGATCTATCAATCTACTACAATTTATCTCATGTATGCTTGCCTATCTTGAGGTGTCGTACCCCGGAAGGGATTGAAAACCCCTTTAACTCGTCGGGTTGCGAGGTGTTGTTGTTTGTGTGCAGGTGATGTTTACGTTGTGTTGCTTGGTTCTCCTACTGGTTCGATACCTTGGTTCCATAACTGAGGGAAATACTCTACCATCGCTGTGCTACATCATCCCTCCCTCTCCGGGGAAATACCGACGTAGTTCCAGCTGCCATCAGAGATCAAAAGCATGAGTTGATGGCCATATCATGTCACTTATGATTTGCATGTGATGTTAATCCTTTTATGCATCTTATTTTGCTTAGGATGACGGTAGCATTATAAGGTGATCCCTCACTAAAATTTCAAGATAAAATTGTGTTCTCCCCAAGTGTGCACCGCTGCGAAAATTCGTCGTTTCGAAGCACCACGTGATGATCGGGTATGATAGACTCTACGTTCACATACAATGGGTGCAAGACAGTTTTTCACATGCGGTACACTTGGGTCAAACTTGACGAGCCTAGGATGTACATACATGGCCTCGGAACACAAGAGACCGAAAGGTCGAACACGAGTCATATAGTAGATATGATTGATGGTGTCCTGGACTAGGGGGTACTCACCACATCGTCTCCCGATCAGTTGGATTAGGCCGAGGACCCCCATGGCCGTTTACTCATGGGCCAGTTCAGACAGCCCCTGCCGCAGACAAGGAAGACTCCACAAGACTTGGCGCCCAAGAAAAGGACTCTCCTAAAATCCTAGGCCTCCGGTGTATTATATAAACCGAGGCCAGGCTAGTCAATAGGCATCTTATATTCACTACTACAATCTCGTGGTAGATACATGTACTATGTACTACACCCATATGAAAACAATCAAAAGCAGCATGTAGGGTATTATCTCTTCAAGAGAGCCTGAAGCTGGGTAAAATCCCGTGTCCATGTTACCATCGCACCAAGACGCCTAGCTTAGGACCCCTACTACGAGATACACAGGATATTGAACCGACATTGGTGCTTTCATTGAGAGCCTGCTGGGCGATCGCCGCGGATCGATGAGATGATCAGGTGATATTTTTCAGTTAGATCTATTTCGCATAAACTATCTTTCTTGCAAAATTATGGTTGTTGCCTTTGATACACTGTATGCAGTTAAATCAAGATCATAAAAAGTGTTCGGGGACCAGCAGTACACCAGGTCCGACCTCCGCTGTCATTCTCGCGTGCCATGGAGGTGTTGAAGAGACGGGATCACATGCAATAATCCATCAAGTGGCGCCCTAGACGAGGAGCAACCCTGAGTGCTGCTCACGCACGGCAACAACACCCATCGTCCGATCAAACAGCGGTGGAACACATACATCAGGGAGATTCGTTTCCCTTCCTTTTTTTAATTCACCTCCTGCTCGGCCGCTGGTCTTCTCCTACTCTTTTCAAAAAAAGGTGCATACACATGGAGCAACACTAAACCTTCACGTAATTGACAACTAGTACTAACCTAAGTCACTACTAGTTTTTGAGCCCGTGCCCTAGACGTGGCTGGATTGTAGTAATCTAAAATACTACTTCACGTATGGATCAAGGCGAAACTTTTCATTGAACTAGTTAGCGTTAGTTTCGTACGTACCATTTTCTTTTATTTGCTTTGGTATATACCATATACTGCATTCGTCGTTCGCCAAACATGTTTAATTTTTTCTAACCATTTGTTTAGTACACAAAATTGTTATACAGAGAATATTTTCTGTTCCTTTGTGCTGCATTGTTTTTCCAGAGAAAATTTACCGACCCTCGTACTTGGCGTCGGTTTGACCAGTCTCAGTGCAGTCACCGAGATATTTGATCTTTCTTTTCTCCATTATTTAATTAAGTTTGGAGGCCGTCTACATTTTCACTAATGGTTTCACTTTCACGTGCTTCCCTGATGCAATCAGCACTACCAGTTGTTTTGCGTCCATCGAGATTGGATTGATGCGACAAGCAGCTTACGTGGTACCTTCCACATGAAGTTGCATGAGTACTTCGAGGGCGTCTCTTTCACAACAATTGCTACATGCAGATTAGGCCGACAGCCACCGCACCGACCGACACCTCCGCACAATGAGTTCGGATCATACCCGGCCGATGTTGTCGCCCCGCGCATGCCGACCTACATCGACGGGTCCGCGCTGCCACTCCGTCAAACCAACCCCGGCGCACAGGCAAAACTTACCTCATGATTCGCTTCACATATATTAATTATGCAATTTTTTATATCAATTATTTTTTTGCACTGTTTTATGTGTGCAGGTAGTCGATTTTTACTGCGTTACGCGGTCACTTCGGCATCACCAACCGACCTGGATGAGACTTCGGCATCACCAGCGGACCTGGATGAGACTTCGGCATCCGCCGATCAAAGCTTCGCCATGTTAACTGCACCGAGAACTTCATCTCGCCACATTGGCCGTGCAACATCGTCGCTTCATCAAACTGACGTCCACCATGCCGAATAGATCGACTGGCGTGGGGGCTTCATTGTCACCTTGCCGACCTACTCCGCTAGCTCGGCTAGACTGGGGGCTTCACATTACCACATTGGTCGAGCCGTGTCACTACTCCGGAGTGCCGAACTCCTTGCTCGGACACCTCAGGCTTAGGGGCTAGGACCTCGGCCATGCCGAGGACTGCGAACCTTGTCGGATCTGTCATAGATCAATGGGCGTTTCGTCCCGCCACAAGCCCGAATCGCATCATCAACACCGAGCACATTAACCAGCTAAGTTGCTTTCATGCTAAAAAACTTTCAGTTTTAAATTTTGTTCGGTTCGACCAAGCATTATACTTTTTTTGGCAAAAAGTTGTTTGTGAAAAACTTCCTTGTCAAAACTTTGTTTGTGACACACAAATTCAAATACCCCGTTTACTTGGGGGCTTCCTTTATGAAACCTTTTCTCTTGCATATGATTATACTTGTATGGCTTCGTTCCTTGTTCGTGTATTATGCCACAATATGCACCATGTTGACTTAAGTGTTCCGCAAGTTCCCGATTGTTCGGCTAGGGAGTAAAGGGAGCACCTCTGCGATTGTCACGATCGGGTCATCCGAGCTCGGACCTCAGACTGGGTGAAGCCGAAAGCTAGCGCTCTTATTGTTTTCAATCATGGTCAGCACACAACGGAACTCATGAGTACAAAAAATCTATTGCACAAGCGTCATAGCAACAATGAGCAACCGAAGAAAGGTATCGGTGGGGGTACTATTTTCTTCGAAGATGCTTCTTACACTTCGTCAGTAATATAGCATAAGTTCCCTAAGCGTGCTTTGTCTGTTATAGCCTTATGGCCTGATTGCCTGGTTATCGGAAACACCGTCGATATTCTCGACAGGTGGAGTACATAACACTTTTCGGCCCTTGACCGAAGAGGGAGAAGTCGGCGGTCGGTTAAGATGCGTTTAAAGTTTGGGTGAACACATATATGATATAAGTACTTCAGTACATACAATCATTTTCTTTTACCCAAGTCACTTGGGGCTCTTAAATTAGGATGAGCCGTTTTATAATATATATTTTCTTCTTAGTCGCTGCAGAGTCTTTTTCTACGACTCCTTTCTCAATTCAGGTGTATGATCAATAGCCGGGTAGCCTGGTTTCTCTCTAAAGCCGCTCGCGTTTAGTTTGCTAAACTGGCCTGAGAAACACTCCGCCTTCGGGATAGAGAGGCTGAAGCCAAAGGCTAACCCACTTGAAGTCTAGAGATCAGATGTGTCATGTCAAAGCACGATGGAAGTACAACTTTAAGACCAATTTCGTATTGGTACAAAAATAGCTTGATCCAATCTAGACGAAGCGGGGCATTCTCTCGGTTGAGGTGTTCGGCGTGGAACTCTTTTTTAAAAATACAGTTTGGCATCTTTCCTGTTGAACTCCACCTCGGTGTCCTCAAAACATACATGACAGTTGAACTTGTTCCTGAGGAGGTACGATCCTAGGGTCGGCCATTTTGCCCATCACAATTCTCGGGGGCTACTGCATTGACAATCCAATGCAGGAAATTTAAGTGCAATATAGTTTTTGAGGAGATTATGATCCTCAGGTTGGTCGGCCGCACCCAACCTGAGTCTCGAGGACTTTGCACACCGCTTTTTGTGTCCCGAAGTATTCTGCCGAGCTAGGAGTTGATCCTCAGGCCGATTTTGTGAATCAACCTGAGTCTCAGGGGCTACTGGGATCAGCGGTCTTATGTCATCCTTCAGGTGCATCTCGGGTTTTAGACCGATACACACCTTGAGGGCTACCGGCTATATATCTCGGCAGAGAATAAATTGCACCAATAAAAAATATTGACAAAATTTGGCCCGTAATGTCGGGGTGGTGCACCACCTCGGAAGCGGTCCGGCATAAAGCGCGGGCGCTAGTGGCTGGCTCCATAGAGGGCATTTCCAGCATTAAGCTCGGCTAAAATCCTTCAACTTTTTTGAACCAAGGTGATCTATGACACCTCGGATATAGTCCGGCGTTGGAGCTTGGACATAGTCCGACGTTGGAGCTCAGCGGTAACAATACTCTTCGGATACAGTCCGGCGTTGGAGCTTGGATACATTTCGGCATTGGAGCTCGGAAGCGGTCCGACGTTGGTGCTCGGCTGCAAAATATACCTCGAATGCAGTCCGGCGTTGGAGCTCGGACGCAAGAGGACGCTGCCGCCCGGGAACAACTTCAAACCCGAGGTGTGGCATAACAATAACAAGGCATTGATAAAGGCCGGAAACTTAAAGGAGCTTCTCGGATACCCGACGTGTAAACTCTTCGGATGCACTTCGGTGATCCTCAAGATCAGAGATGAGAAGATTTGTTGAACCAGTTTTCAAGACCGACGATCGAAGACGAAGAACAGTTCGAAAGAACAGAGGAGTGTCCCCAACTTGAAGACCGGTTCAGGGGGCTATTGACGGTGTCCTGGACTAGGGGGTACTCACCACGTCGTCTCCCGATCAGTTGGATTAGGCCGAGGACCCCCATGGTTGTTTACTCATGGGCCAGTTCGGACAGCCCCTGCCGCATACAAGGAAGACTCCACAAGACTTGACGCCCAAGACAAGGACTCTCCTAAAATCCTAGGCCTCCGGTGTGTTATATAAACCGAGCCAGGCTAGTCAATAGGCATCTAATATTCATTACTACAATCTTGTGGTAGATACATGTACTCTATACTACACCCATATGAAAACAATCAAAAGCAGCATGTAGGGTATTATCTCTTCAAGACAGCCCGAAGCTGGGTAAAATCCCATGTCCATGTTACCATCGCTCCAAGACGCCTAGCTTAGGACCCCTACTACGAGATACACTGGATATTGAACCGACAATGATCAACATGGAGATGTTCACCATTGAAACCACCTCATCTCACGTGATGATCGGACTTGGGTTGGTGAATTTGGATCGTGTTACACTCGGACAACCGGAGGGATGTTGATTTGAGTGGGAGTTTTTAGGTAATATGATTAATTGAACTAATTATCATGAACAACAGTCTGAAGTTGCCTTTGTAAATTTATGTCGTAGATCAATGGCTCACGCAGTAGCTCCCCTGAATTTCAATGCGTTCCTAGAGAAAGCTAAGCTGAAAGATGATGGAAGTAACTTTGTGGGATGGGCCCGTAATCTGAGGATTATCCTCATGGCTTCCCATAAGTCTTAGGTCCTTGATGCACCGCTTGGTGCGCCACCCCCTCCAGCGACTGTGGACGTTGTGAACGCATGGCAATCGCGTGTTGATGACTACTCAATTGTTCAGTGCGCCATGCTGTATGGCATAGAGCCGGAACTTCAAAGGCATTTTGAACGTCATGGAGCATATGGGATGTTCCAAGAGTTGAAGTTTATCTTTGAGAAGAATGGCCGGATCGAGAGGTATGAGACCTTTGATAAGTTCTATGCCTGTAAGATGGAGGAGAACGGGTCTGTTAGTGAGCACATACTCAGAATGTCTGGGTAAAACAATCATCTGGCTGAGTTGGGAATTGAGCTCCCTACAGAGGCTGTCACTGACAGAGTTATTCTATCGCTATCACCTAACTACAAGAGCTTTGTGTTGAACTATAACATGCAAGGATGAACAAGTCAGTCTCCGAGCTGTTCACGATGCTGAAAGTCGATGAGTCAGACATCCAGAAGGATCATCAAGTGTTGATGGTGAATAAAACCACTAGTTTCAAGAAAGGCAAGGGAAAGAAGGGAAACTTCAAGAAAGGTGGCAAAGCAGTTGCTCCTCCCATGAAGAAACCCAAGGCTGGACCCAAGCCGGAGACTGAGTGCTTCTATTGCAAGGGAACTGGCCACTGGAAATGGAACTGCCCCAAGTATCTGGCCGACAAGAAGGGGGCCAACGTCAACAAAGGTATATATGATATACATGTTATTGATGTCTACCTTACCAACTCTCGTAGTAGTGCTTGGGTATTTGATACCAGTTCGGTTGCTCACATTTGCAACGCAAAGCAGGAACTACGGAATAGACGGACACTGGCGAAGGATGAAGTGACGATGCACTTGGGAAATTGTTCCAAGGTTGATGTGATCGCCGTCCGCACGCTCACTCTTTGATTACCATCAGGATTAGTGATGAACCTGAATAATTGTTATTTAGTGCCTGCATTGAGCATGAACATTATATCTAGATCTTGTTTAATGCGAGATGGTTATCATTTAAACAAGAGAATAATGGTTGTTCTATTTATATGGGTAATATCTTTTACGGTCATGCACCCACTGTGAGGGGTTTATACTTATTGAATCTTGATAGTGATGATACACATGTTCATAGCATTGATGCAAAAAGATGTAGAGTTCTTAATGATAGTACCACTTTCTTGTGGCACTGCCGCTTAGGTCATATTGGTGTAAAGCGCATGAAGAAACTCCATGCTGATGGACTTTTGGAGTCACTTGATTTTGAATCGCTTGACACATGTGAACCATGCCTCATGGGCAAGATGACTAAAACCCCGTTTTCCGGAACAATGGAACGGGCAAGTGACTTGTTGGAAATCATACATACTGATGTGTGTGGTCCGATGAGCATTGGCGCGCAGTGGATATCGTTACTTTCTCACCTTCACCGATGACTTGAGTAGATATGGGTATATTTACTTAATGAAGCATAAGTCTGGAACATTTCAAAAGTTCAAGCAATTTTAGAGTGAAGTTGAGAATCATCGTAACAAGCAGATTAAATTCCTACGATCCGATCGAGGGGGAGAATATCTGAGTTATGAGTTTGGCAATCACTTAAGACAATGTGGAATCGTTTCACAGTTCACGTCACCTAGAACACCACAACGTAATGGTGTGTCCGAACGTCGTAATCGAACCTTATTGGATATGGTGCGTTCTATGATGTTTCTTGCCGATCTGCCACTATCGTTTTGGGGTCATGAGTTAGAGACAGCCGCATTCACTTTAAATAGGGCACCATCTAAGTCTGTGGAGATGACACCGAATGAACTGTGGTTTGGCAAGAAATCTAAGTTGTTGTTTCTTAAGGTTTGGGGCTGCGATGCTTATGTCAAAAGGCTTCAGCCGGAAAAGCTCGAACCCAAAGCAAACAAATGTGTCTTCATAGGATACCCAAAAGAGACAGTTGGGTATACCTTCTATCTCAGATCCGAAGGCAAAGTGTTTGTCGCTAAGAACGGGTCCTTTCTCGAGGAGTTTATCTCGAAAGAATTGAGTGGTAGGAAGATAGAACTTGATGAGGTTGTTGAACCTTATTTACTTCAACCAGTGAGTGATACGTCTCCGTCGTATCTACTTTTCCAAACACTTTTGCCCTTGTTTTGGACTCTAACTTGTACGATTTGAATGGAACTAACCCGGACTGACGCTGTTTTCAGCAGAATTGCCGTGATGTTGTTTTATGTGCAGAAAACAAAAGTTCTCGGAATGACCTGAAACTCCATGGAACACCTTAGAAAAAATAATAAAAAATCCTCGCCAAAGATGAAGACCAGGGGGCCCACACCCTGCTCACGAGGGTGGGGGCGCGCCCTCCCCCTGGGCGCGCCCCCTACCTCGTGGGCCCCCTGGTGGCCCTCCGCCGCCAAGCCCTAATCTCTCTCGGGAGGTCTGATCTGGAATCCATTCGGGGCTCCGGAGAGGGGGATTCGTCGCCGTCGTCGTCATCAACCATCCTCCATCACCAATTTCATGATGCTCACCGCCGTGCGTGAGTAATTCCATCGTAGGCTTGCTGGACGGTGATGGGTTGGATGAGATTTATCATGTAATCGAGTTAGTTTTGTTAGGCTTTGATCCCTAGTATCCATTATGTTCTGAGATTGATGTTGCTATGACTTTGCTATGCTTAATGCTTGTCACTAGGGCCCGAGTGCCATGATTTCAGATCTGAACCTATTATGTTTTCATGAATATATGTGTGTTCTTGATCCTATCTTGCAAGTCTATAGTCACCTACTATGTGTTATGATCCGGCAACCCCGAAGTGACAATAATCGGGACCACTCGCGGTGATGACCATAGTTTGAGGAGTTCATGTATTCACTATGTGCTAAGGCTTTGTTCCGGTTCTCTATTAAAAGGAGGCCTTAATATCCCTTAGTTTCCAATAGGACCCCGCTGCCACGGGAGTGTAGGACAAAAGATGTCATGCAAGTTCTTTTCCATAGGCATGTATGACTATATCTGAATACATGCCTACATTACATTGATGAACTGGAGCTAGTTACGTGTCACCCTATGTTATGATATTACATGAGGAACCACATCCGCATAATTATCCATCACCGATCCGGTGCCTCTGAGTTTTCCATATCTTGGTTTACGCTTATTTACTTTTCCGTTACTCTTGTTACAATCACTACAAAATACCAAAAACATTACTTTTGCTGTCTTTACTTTTGTTACCGTTACCACCACTATCATATTACTTTGCTACTAAACACTTTGCTGCAGATACTAAGTCTCCGGGTGTGGTTGAATTGACAACTCAGTTGCTAACACTTGAGAATATTCTTTGGCTCCCCTTGTGTCGAATCAACAAATTTGGGTTGAATACTCTACCCTCGAAAACTGTTGCGATCCCCTATACTTGTGGGTTATCAAGACCTTTTTCTGGCATCGTTGCCGGGGATCATAGCTCTATTCTTTGAGTCACTTGGGATTTATATCTGCTAGACACTATGAAGAACTTGAAAGACGCTAAGACAACAATTTATCCCTCAACTACGAGGGGAGGTAAGGAACTGCCATCTAGCTCTGCACTTGATTCACCGTCTGTTATGAGTAAGCTAGCGGCACCTAAACCTGCTTCTGCTATTCGTTCTAATATGTCGCATGTTATTGATGATGCCACTTCTGCTATGCATGATACTTATGATGAAACTACTTCTATGCTTGATACTACTGTGCCCCTTGGTGAATTTCTTGATGAGCAAATTGCTAAGTCTAGAGAAAGAGAAATTATTGAACCTGAATACGGTGATGTTAGTGATGATGAAAATATGCCTGCTATTCCCGAGGGTTATCTTTTTAATGCTGAATCTTCTACAACTATTCTTGCTTGCCAGGATAGACTTGACCTTAAGAGGTTGCTAGTTAAATGGAGTAAAGAATCTTTTAGAGATAGAATGAGACCCGACCCTGCTTTTGCTACTTCACCTATTTGTGTTCCTGATCAGGATTATTATGATTTTTCTGTTGATCCAGATATAATTACTTTGGTTGAATCTGATCCTTTTTATGGCTATGAATCTGAAACTGTTGTGGCACATCTTGCTAAGTTAAATGATATAGCTGCCATGTTTACTAATAATGAGAGACCGCGCTACCTTTATCTACTCAAAATATTTCCATTCTCATTAAAGGGTGATGCTAAGATATGGTTTAATTCTCTTGATCCTGGTTGTGTGCAAAGTCCCCAGGATATGATTTATTACTTCTCTGCTAAATATTTCCGTGCTCATAAGAAACAAACTGCTTTGAGGGATATATATATTTTTGTGCAAATTGAAGAAGAGAGTCTCCCACAAGCTTGGGGGAGGCTTCTCAAGTTACTTAATGCTTTGCCTGATCACCCTCTTAAGAAACCTGAAATACTTGATATCTTTTATAATGGACTAACCAATGCGTCCAGAGATTACCTGGATAGTTGTGCTGGTTCTCTTTTCAGGGAAAGAACACCGGATGAAGCTGAAATTCTATTGAATAATATGTTGACAAATGAAAATAATTGGGCACCTCCCGAGCCACCTCCCGAGCCAGCTCCAGAGCCCATTACTGAGCCTATTCCTAAACCAACTCCGAAGAAGAGAGGTGTTCTATTTCTCAGTCCTGAAGATATGCAAGAGGCAAAGAAATCTATGAAAGAAAAAGGTATTAAAGCTGAAGATGTTAAGAATTTACCTCCTATTAAAGAAATACATGGTCTTAATTTACCGCCTATTGAAGAAATATATGATCTCAATTACTTATTTACTGAAGAACCTCCTGATATCCCGACACAGGTAGTAAAGGTAAATTCTCTCTATAGGTATGATAAAGCTGAAGTCCCTCCTACTAAAATTGCTAGTCAGTGCTTGGATGAGTTTGATAACTTTATGTTTAAGCAAGATGACTTTAATGCTTATTTTGGTAGACAATTAAAATAGAATACCTTTATCATTAAACGCTTGAGTGATTATATGGCTAATATTAGAGGTGAACTTAAACTTGTTAGCAAACATGCTTCTATGGTTACCACTCAAGTAGAACAAATACTTAAAGCTCAGAAAGAAGTGCTTGATGAAATGAATAGTAAGAAAAGTGATAATGTTGTTAGAGTGGCTACTAGAACTGGTAGAATGACTCAAGAACCTTTGTATCCTGAAGGCCACCCTAAGATAATCGAGCAAGATTCTTAGAGAAATAATATTGATATGCCTAGTTCTTCTAAAAGGAAGAAAAAGAAAAATGATAGGACTTTGCAAACTTCTAGTGAACCTATTGCTGAACCACCTGATAATCCAAATGATATCTCTATGTCTGATGCTAAACACAATCTGGTAATAAACATGAACCTAGTGAAAATGTTAATGATGATGTTCATGATGATGCTCAACCTAGTAATGATAATGATCTAGAAGTTGAACCTGCTGTTGATCTTGATAACCCACAATCAAAGAATCAACATTATGATAAAAGAGACTTTGTTGCTAGGAAACATGGTAAAGAAAGAGAACCATGGGTTCAGAAACCCATGCCTTTTCCTCCGAAACCATCCAAGAAAAAGGATGATGAGGATTTTGAGCGCTTTGCTGAAATGATTAGACCTATCTTTTTGCGTATGCAATTAACTGATGTGCTCAAAACAAATCCTTATGCTAAGTATATGAAGGATATCATTACTAATAAAAGAAAGATACCTGAAGCTGAAATTTCCACCATGCTTGCTAATTATACTTTTAAGGGTGGAATACCAAAGAAACTTGGAGATCCAAGAGTACCTACTATACCATGCTCCATTAAACGAAATTATGTTAAAACTGCTTTATGTGATCTTGGAGCCGGTGTTAGTGTTATGCCTCTCTCTTTATATCGTAGACTTGATTTGAATAAGTTGACACCTACCGAAATATCTTTGCAAATGGCTGATAAATCAACTGCTATACATGTCGGTATTTGTGAGGATGTGCCTATTGTGGTTGCAAAGGTTACTATTTTAACGGACTTTGTTATTCTTGATATTCCTGAGGATGATAGTATGTCTATTATTCTTGGAAGACCTTTCCTTAATACTGCAGGGGCTGTTATTGATTGCAACAAAGGCAATGTCACTTTTCATGTTAATGGTAATGAGCACACGGTACATTTTCCGAGGAAACAACCTCAAGTTTATAGTATCAACTCTATTGGAAAAATTCCATCGATTATATTTGGAGGTTTTGAATTTCCTCTCCCTCTTGTCAAGAAAAATATGATATACTTATTATTGGGGATGTCCATATCCCGTTGTGGTAACATAGTGTTATTGAAATTTCTCGGTTCCATGTTAATCGGAATGAGTTTGTTAACAAGACTTGATCAACCTTGTTAGTGGATTCTTTTGATGAGCATGAGATGGATGAAACTAGAAGCACAACCTTCATACCCTCTTTATATTTTCTGTTCTTTAGTAGAAATAAAGTAAAGATAGTATTTTTACATACATTTCTGACTTATCCGTGCAATATAAAATATCCGAAAATAAAAGTCCTCGAATGCCATGCCAATTTAATATGATTTTTTCGGGAATATTTGAGGATTTACTATGCAAAAATTACATGGGGAGCTGCCACACAGCCACGAGGGTGGAGGCGCGCCTACCCCTTGGGCGCACCCCTGCCTCGTGGGCCCATGGTGGCCCTCCTCCACTATCCTGCACCCATCTTCTTCCTCTGCCTCACACAAACCCGAAAAACCAACTCAAGCTCGTGTTCCAGCCCCCGTTGATGTGATTGTCGATCTCCTTGCTCAAAGCACCTCTCGCAAAACTGCTTGGGGAGATTTTTCCTTGGTATGTGACTCCTCCATTGGTCCAATTAGTTTTTGTTCTAGTGCTTTATTCATTGCAAATTTGTGCTGCATAGGTGACCATGTTCTTGAGCTTGCATGTCAAATTTATATGGTTCCAAGTAGTTCTAATGCTTGATATATGCTCTAGGCACTTGTATGAGTAGTTGCTATCAGTTTTATTGAAGTTGGTTCACTTTTGTTTGAAGTTACTAAAAATTTAGAATTATTTTCAGAAAACAATATGCTTAGGAAGATGTTCCAAGGTGGTTCTTCAAGGAAGCAAGGTCCTGTGGCTGCAATGCGTGATTCGACGAGGAACCACCAAGAGGCGCTCTTGTGAGGCCACGTGAATGGCCTTCTGAAAATTTTATGAATCAAGCGGGAATTAAAGAAGAATTCTACGCATATTTGCGTAATGCCGGTCTTGAGGACTTTGAAGCTGATAAATGCCCCCAGTATCGTGATCTCACAAGTTCATTTTTGGGGAGGTTTGAGTTTTCATCTTTGCGTAATTCTCCTTCAGTCATGTTTGACCTTTATGACAAATCTTATACCATGGACTTAGAGGATTTCACTCTTGCATGCAAACTTCCATCTTGGGGTAGTATCAGGGATCCCCCTAAATCTGAATATAGAGATTTTCTTGCTAAAATAACTGTGGGGGGATCTAGGGATATAACGCAAGCCACTATAGGGAGCATTCACTTTCCTGCTATACATTATTTTGCTCTCTTCATTGGTAGATGCATAAATGCTAAGGATGAAGCATGTCACATGTGTGCCCCTGATCTCAGCATTCTCAGAAGTTCTATGTTAGGAGACCAATCTTATCATATGGGAGCCATTGTAGCTCGTAGGTTGCATCATAATAGACATAACGGAGATTTCTTCGGAGGACTTTATGAAACCCTCTTAGCTAATTTCCTTGATGTAGACATTCGTGAGGGTGATATGGAGTTACCCCCTACTTATTTAGATCTTGATTCTATGTTTTCCCACCAGTTTGTTGAGAGGACTGGACCACCTCTCCAGTATCGACTAATCTTTAACAAATGGCATGTTGACCATGTTACTCTTCCTGCTCCTACCTTCTTTGATTTTCAGACGAGAGGAAGATATATTATTACCAGAGAGGAGGCAGATGAGTACGAGAGGAGAGCGGAGGCAGCTCGACACCATGCTACAACTCAGGAGGCGGTAGCCGCTGCATCGCAGTACGACCCCAGCTACACCTACGGGTATCAGCCAGGCTATCCCTGGCAATAGACCAACTTAGGCCAAAAGCCTAAGCTTGGGGGAGTACGTATTTCCCACCGACATTACATTCATGTTCACACACACTCATTGCTAGATGTCGGTGCTCATACTCTTTCACTGTAATATCCATGTTATTTTAAATTTCTTTTTCTAGCTTTCTTCTTGTGTGTTTGATAAACCTTAAGAAAAAAACAAAAAAAATAGTTAGTCTACTCTCCATGCTTGTAGTAGAATTAAAAAGAAAACCCAAAAATATTTCCTGTTCTTCTTTTACTTGTTGGGAGCTTTCCCGTGTAAATAGTTTTATTTTTCTTTTCCTTTCTTTGGGGGTCGAGAAGACCATATTGAAAATGCTTAGTGGCTCTCATATGCATGATCGTTTATTTAACTTAGAACCCATATTACTTGTCTTCTCTCTTGAGTTGAATGCTTGGAGATTCCATCTTAGTCCAATGCACGTACACTCTTATTATTATACACACCGTTCGGTCGTGCAAGTGAAAGGCAATAATGATGATATATGATGGACTTATTGGGATGAGAAAAGCTGGTATGAACTCGACCTCTCTTGTTTTGTAAATATGATGATTCATCGTCCCTGATTCAGCTATTATGAAGTAAACATATTTGCAATGACATTTAGAGATTATAGTTGCTTGTGCCATGCTTGATTAGCTATGAGTTATAATGGTTTACCTTGCGTGCCAACATGCTATTAGAATGATTATGATATGGTATGATGGGATGGTATCCTCCTTTGAATGAATTGAGTGACTCGACTTGGCACATGTTCACGCATGTAGTTGAATCAAATCAACATAGCCTTCATGATATTTATGTTCATGGTGGATTATATCCTACTCATGCTTGTATTCGGTGTAAATTAATTTTAATGCATGTTTACTACTGTTGTCGCTCTCTCAGTTGGTCGCTTCCAGGTCTTTTGCTAGCCTTCACTGTACTAAGCGGGAATCTGCTTGTGCATCAAACTCCTTAAACCCCAAAGTTATTCCATATGAGTCCACTATACCTTCCTATATGTGGTATCTACCTGCCGTTCCAAGTAAATTTGTATGTGCCAAACTCTAAATCTTCAAATAAACATTCTGTTTTGCATGCTCGAATAGCTCATATGTCAACTAGAGCTGCCCTTATCTTCCGTGTTAGGCGGGTTATTCTCAAGAGGAGTGGAATCCGCTCCTCATTCACGAGAAAATGGCTGGTATCCGGGATGCCCAGTCCCATGCTTTATGCAAACTAAATCAAAATAATTGCAAACAAAACTCCCCTTGGGACCCGTTGAATGTTGGAGGCACTCGTTGTTTCGAGCAAGCCATGGATTGATGCTTGTGGAGGAAGGGGAGTATAAACTTTACCATTCTGTTTGGGAACTGCCTATAATCTGTTTAGCATGGAAGATATCATCATCTCTTAGTTGTTATGTTGACAATGAAAGTATGCCGCTCAAAATAATTTGTCTCTATTTTAAAATCGAGCTCTGGCACCTCTACAAATCCCTGCTTCCCTCTGCGAAGGTCCTATCCATTTACTTTTATGTTGAGTCATCACCCTTCTTATTAAAAAGCACCCGCTAGAGAGCACACTGTCGTTTGCATTCATTATAATTGGTTTATTTTGGGTATGACTTGACTGGATCTCTTTTACCATGAATTACAATGTTTAGTCAGTCCTTGATCTTTAAAGGTGCTCTGCATTTATGTTTTGCGGTCTCAGAAAGGGCTAGCGAGATACCATTTTGTTATATCATGTTATGATTATTTTGAGGAAGTGTTGTCATCCGAGTTTTATTATTATGGCTCGCTAGCTGATTATGCTATTGATATGAGTAATTATGAGACCTACGTGTTATTGTGAGTATGGTTAGTTCATAATATTTGCTGAAACTTGAATGCTGGCTTTTCATGTTTACAACAACAAGAGCAAACAGAGTTTGTAAAGTTTTCTTTTTCTCTTTCAGTTTGTCAACTGAATTGCTTGAGGACAAGCAAGGGTTTAAGCTTGGGGAGTTGATCGTCTCCGTTGTATCTACTTTTCCAAACACTTTTGCCCTTGTTTTGGACTCTAACTTGTATGATTAGAATGGAACTAACTTGGAATGACGCTGTTTTCAGAGAATTGCCATGATGTTGTTTTATGTGCGAGAAAACAAAAGTTCTCGGAATGACCTGAAACTCCATGGAACACCTTAGAAAAAATAAAAAAAATCCTCGTCAAAGATGAAGACCAGGGGGCCCACACCCTGCTCGCGAGGGTGGGGGGCGCGCCCTCCCCCCTGGGCGCGCCCCCTACCTCGTGGGCCCCCCTGGTGGCCCTCCGCCGCCAAGCCCTAATCTCTCCCGGGAGGGCTGATCTGGAATCCGTTCGGGGCTCCGGAGAGGGGGATTCATCGCGTCGTCGTCATCAACCATCCTCCATCACCAATTTCATGATGCTCACCGCCGTGCGTGAGTAATTCCATCGTAGGCTTGCTAGACGGTGATGGGTTGGATGAGATTTATCATGTAATCGAGTTAGTTTTGTTAGGGTTTGATCCTAGTATCCATTATGTTCGAGATTGATGTTGCTATGACTTTGCTATGCTTAATGCTTGTCACGAGGGCCGAGTGCCATGATTTCAGATCTGAACCTATTATGTTTTCATGAATATATGTGTGTTCTTGATCCTATCTTGCAAGTCTATAGTTACCTACTATGTGTTATGATCCGGCAACCCCGAAGTGACAATAATCGGGACCACTCCCGGTGATGACCATAGTTTGAGGAGTTCATGTATTCACTATGTGCTAAGGCTTTGTTCGGTTCTCTATTAAAAGGAGGCCTTAATATCCCTTAGTTTCCAATAGGACCCGCTGCCACGGGAGGGTAGGACAAAAGATGTCATGCAAGTTCTTTTCCATAAGCACGTATGACTATATCTGAATACATGCCTACATTACATTGATGAACTGGAGCTAGTTACTGTGTCACCCTATGTTATGACTGTTACATGACGAACCACATCCGGCATAATTATCCATCAACGATCCGGTGCCTCTGAGTTTTCCATATCTTGGTTTACGGTTATTTACTTTTCCGTTGCTACTGTTAGAATCACTCCAAAAATACCAAAAACATTACTTTTGCTGTCTTTACTTTTGTTACCGTTACCACCACTATCATATTACTTTGCTACTAAACACTTGGCTGCAGATACTAAGTTTCCAGGTGTGGTTGAATTGACAACTCAGCTACTAATACTTGAGAATATTCATTGGCTCCCCTTGTGTCGAATCAACAAATTTGGGTTGAATACTCTACCCTCGAAAACTGTTGCGATCCCCTATACTTGTGGGTTATTAGTGAGTAGTGCAGCGTAGAAAGATATTTCTGTGACACCTATGTCAGTTGAAGAGGAAGCTAATCATAGTGATCATGAAGTTTCGGATCAAGTTACTATCGAACCTCATAGGTCGACAAGGGTACGTACAACTCCTGAGTGGTACGGTAACCCTGTCTTAGATGTCATGTTGTTGCACTACAAAAAAATACACTTCCGTGATGATACGTGTTTGCCACAGTAGGTCACGTTTTCTGTCATGCATGTACATCCACGACAAATTTATGACAGAATCAAGATAGTCATACATGTGCTGTTGTAGAAGTGTTCCATGACATTACCAAAATTATCATCACGGAAGTGTCCACTTCCATGACGATAAATCGTGCGTCACAGAAGTGCTTTTGTCAAGGGTGACCGACACGTGGCATCCACCGTAACGGAACGTCGTTAAGCTATCGGGTCTGGTTTTGGATCCGATAACCCGTTAACAGCCCCAACCAATGGGGATTTTCCACGTGTAAAATCATCATTGGCTGGAGGAAACACGTGTCGGCTCACCGTTGGGACAGATGTCGTCCACTCATTGGACCCAAAGAGCCTATGATACGTCGACACGTGGCATGGCCCAACAGAGGCCCATTCCTGTGAAAAGGCCGGCCCGTTTGACTTGGTCAAAAGGTGGCGGGCCGGCCCACGACAAGCCTGTGAACGACCTGTTCGCATATAGCCCATTTACAGCCCGCTAACCCAGGGCCTGTTTACGGCCTATCCGGATTAGGCCCAGTAGCGTCATCTAGGCCGTCCAATATAATTCCAGCCTGTTTCAACTTCCGGCCCATGTATGACACATGACGTATTTCGGCCCATATGAGGCCCTTATTATTCTCGGCCCATTAATGGCCCGTGGTAAAACCGGCCCGTAATGAACAGTGTGTAGCGACCAGACCCGAATGGATCAAGTCTCGTGCTCGATGTCATCCTGGATCGATGCTTGACACCACACAATTTTGAAGGATTTATAGCGAGTAGCAATCACACACTTATTACATCATTGTCCACAAGGGAACTTATTACAATAATATGGCTTAAGGCCATCTAATAATAACAGCGGAAGGCTTGGAAGATAAGTGAGTCCATCAACTCCATCGGCATCACTTGAGTATAGAACCACGACCTAACACCTTACTGTCGTGCGAAAAGTGCATAGCGTGAAAGTTGCAGCCAAAAATTCAAGACATGGAATATCTTGGCAATGTAACACATAGAGAGTAATGAAGCAACAAGCCTATACTACATGCATATATGGCTGGTGGTAAGGCTCTCTGATTACATTTTGCATAAAGCTAGTTTTTCCCTACATCAAAGGAATAATTTTATTTAACTATCATGGTGGTTGTTAAACATTGAGAATGGTTGACAGATCCTCAATCCCAATTAAAAGTACTCATCAAAACCCAATAACTTTTATTAGAAGTAACATGTTGAGATTCACATGATATTCAATTACGGATACTCAAAACGTCCATAACAGGGGACACGGCTAATCATGATTAGTTTATACACTCTGCAGAGGTTTGCGCACTTTTCCCCACAAGACTCGATCGCCTCCGCTTGGTTCTCGCACTACATGGTGTTTGAGAAGCGGATGACCGAGACATAGTCTTTCAGAAGCACTAGCACCTTACATGTGGGTAGACCATACCAACCTACATCCCCTACATCAGCTAGCCTACCCGTAAGAGTTCGCACAACTTAGTCAACTCGCCAGAGCCCATAATTGGCTTGTGGCTGCACGGAAGTTTCAGTTTGAATAATCTTATGATCCCTTAGAGCACAGGTGGCGGTCCAAGAAATCAGGCAAGTCTGATGGAAACCAGTGCCTCAATCCACCCGGATGTGTGTTTAGGTTGCCACCTTAGATAAACCTTTAATTAACAATCTCACATCTGTCATGGATATTCACTCACCCAATCCACGTCTACTAGCATAGCATGGCATAATAAGCAAACGTAGAAGTAACTCCCAAGGTTTCATAAGTAAAACAGGTAATAGGTACTACCTCAATCTACTTCCCATCCCACAATTTATTTAGATCCTAAACATGCAAGTGTTTGAGGGTTTGATCTAATGCAATAAAACTGGGTAGTAGAAAAGGTATGATCAAGTGTTACTTGCCTTGCTGATGATCCACGAGACCTAGAGATTCGAAGTAACAAGCGGCGCACTCCGGGTGATCTAACGCAGACAAACAACAAGCATACAATAAGTACTCATCTAATGCACAGGGAAATCTCGAATAAAAGATCTAACCAGAAAGTTCAACTTAAGAACTCTGGTTGCAAAAGAATCGAATCAAATAAAGCATCGAAAGTCGAAGCTCGAGAGAGAACGACTCGGTTTAGCAATCTGAAACTAGGTCAAAATTTTACAGTAGCAAAACTCTGTGTAAGTAGGTTAGTCGGAACGGCGGTTTCGTAATTAAACTCCAGGCGCTTGAATCACCTGATTCCGATAAACGAGCAAGAAATTAAACAGATTTGAAAATCGGATCGGAAATCGAATCAGAAAAATAACGGATTAAATCCGATTAAAAGAAAACGACGAACGGATTAAATAACGGACGTTCGTTAACAGAACTAATCCAACGAACACATTCATTGAAACGAGCGGTTCGGTGAGCGTTAGTTAAATAAGAAAACCAAAAAATAAAAACCATCTAGGTTTTTTTTTAAAAAAACCAACATCTTCAACAACAAAAAAAAATCGGGTTTTCTAAAGAAAACGGACCGGGCGGGTGGCGGCTACCTCCGGTGGCCATGGCGGGCTGAGGCTCGTGAGGGGGGGGCGGCGAGGTCGGGAGGGGCGGCGAGGGGCGGCGGCGGGAACGGGCGGCGGCGGGGCTCGGTCGGCTCGGGTGAGGGGCGCGGGTGGCGGGATGAGGAGAGGGGGGGGGGTATATAAGGAGGGTGGCGGCGCCTTGGGAAGGGGGGCAGGGGGCAGGTCGGGACGGACTCCAGGCGGCGGCGGCGTCTTGTGGGGAGACACATGGAGGAGGAGAGGAGGTGGGCAGGTAATGGGCCTTGGCCCAAAGTGGGGAAGCAGTTTTTTGAAAACAAAACTAAACGGATTTAAAAAAATACCAAACGAACTCTGAATTTAATAAAATTAATTTTCCCCGACTCCTAAAAATGAGTCGAACAAAATGAACTTTAAAAAAAACGGGCAGATATGCATATTTTTTTTAAAATGCTCATTTTTTTGCCTAAAGCGAATAAATCTTTCAAAAGCCAAATTTGATTTATTTATAATATCTTCATTTTTCCTAAATGTTGGGAAAGTCATATTATTCCCTCTCTTAATTCTTTTATAGGAAAAACTTTATGAAGATAATTAAATAAATCCAATGATCCTATTTTCAAAATTTGAGAAATCCCAAATATGAAAATATTGAAACTTCCAACTCTCTCCGAGGGTCCTTGAGTTGCGTGAAATTTTCTAGGATCGGAAAAATGCGAGAAAATATGATATGCATGATGACCTAATGTATAACATTCCAAATTGAAAATTTGGGATGTTACACAGTGTATCACTTTATACCCATTAACGGCACGTGGTGAAACTGGGCCGTAATGAATAGTGTATCACTTAATACCCATTAACGGCCCATTATTTCGTTGGGCCGTTTCCAGCCCATGTTATCTTTCGGCCTTCTCGAGGCTCATTTCCACATTCGTTTACTTATGGCCCATTCTTATCATTTTTTACGCTTGTGGGCCAAATTAAATGTGGTTACTGATCGGCCCGTTTGTGGCCCGTTAATACATTGGGCGTTTTCATAGCGTCATCAAAATACGGCTGATTAATGACAGCCCGTTATGGTTGGCCCATGAACGGACGATTTCAACTCTAGCCCATTTACGGCCATAATGTGGTGCATTATTGGCCCATGTTTGGGCAACCGATCATCTGACCCGTAGAAGGCCCATTAATGATCGACCCATAGAAGGCCCATTGTGTCTCACGGCCCATATAAGGCCCATTGTTTCTCGCCACGTAGAAGGCCCATTGTTTCTCTGCCCTTAGAAGGCCCATTGTTTCTCTGACCCGTAGGAGGCCCATGTTAACTACAGCGGTGGGCATAAAATTCGCCACTAGTGCAAATATAGGGAACACCCTACACTATACAAAAATGGCTTGTTGTTTTCTTGACGGTGGCTGCACGTTAAGAACAAATTTTGTATCGCACCAAAACAAATTACAACTATAAAACAAAAGGAAGGTTGGCATAAAAGTTAAGCATCTAGCGAGATAAATGCACCACCGAAGTTCGAAGATCAGTTCATTTGACTTTGACTGTTATGTTTTCATGTTGTATTGTCCGATGGAGCACCATAACATTAGCCTTGAGTTCTCCTAGGCTCTGAACAACATAGCAAATGTCGATAGTCTGGTTTCAAAATCATGCATATCTTGACAACATCGAACAATGTCTCTCCTTGTTTCACAAAGGGTCTCTGTTAGGGAATGGACTTGTGTGCGGGCGCAGCTACAACATTGTTTTGAGCTTGCATATCTTGATCATGAGGAAGTTTGGGCGAGACGCCTTAACAACCAAGCCAAGATACGCAGAACGTGCTTTTAGCACTGTTAGTGGACAGTCTTGACCCACTGCAGCAAGAGGCGACATTGCGGTTATAGTTGCCTCGCCACCTTCGGAAGGTGGCGGTTCCACCATTTTTCCATAGCTCATTTGAAAAGTTGAGGTTTTACATTAGTAGTACGAGCGAAGATATTAAGGAGGCAGCAAAACCAAACAAAATAGCTTTGGTCTATATACATAACTTATTCTGGTGAACCCATGTAAAATAATACTTGTATTTTATTTCAAAGTACATAATAAAACCAGGTTCCAAACATATGATCATGTACCATCGCTAATGTATTGTCTATTTCTTCACATTGTATTGAGGGCTAAGGATAAAGAGACGAAGTTCATAATACGGTAAGCATAGTATGACATCATTCATATCACAAAACAACTGAGAACAGACAAACAGGCAATTGTAACGTTGTGTGGGAAAGTCCAGCACGGAACTAGATTACAGGTCAAGATCAAAGGAACATCACTCCTCTCTTTTAAACCTTGTAAGGTGCAATGATACGCTAAGACAATTGTGTATAAAATTGAAAAGAGTAATAGACATTGGCTGCAAACCATGCAGTTCAAGGCACAAGTCAGAGTAAGTAGTAGTTAAAAGGCATGAGGATTAAGGACTTACAACAGCGGCTTTGGTGGTGTAGTCATGCCCTTCTTCTTCTTGGTGTGACAGGTCCTTGAAGATTTCCACAACATTTGGTTCGGTACTTTTTGGTCCTTGCGGTCTTTCCTCGCATTTGGAACAAGTCAATATAGATCGATAATATGGTACAGCGAAAAGAGTGAAACAACAGCTAATTACAAGAGCCTCGCATTGTGCAATATAGCTACGAGATCATGTAAATGTTGGAATTTCACTTTAAATGCGGTTGGCCTTGTTCTTTGAACAGTTCACCTACAAGAAGATAGATTTGTGTGGCACGTGCGTAAATAGGACTTCAACATGTGATCGATCACATATATATAATGTACGATACTTGGATCGGACCGGTGTTTAACGAGGCCTCTCCGGTCTTCATCGGATATATTTTCCCTTTGGAGATGTTTGGGCAAGTTCACTTTTAGCCTTGCCTTCAAAGTGAGTTTTCCTCAAGTTATACCGATCTTGTCATGAGCATACTTGAAAACATGGGTGCAAGCTTGCAGTTGCATCAACTTGGCTATCCAACTTGAACCTCATCTGTTGAAAATTATGGGAATCTTATTATCAGCAACCTAGAAAGTATTGGACAGAGCAAGACGATATTACTAGTTTCCATACATAACCATACTTACAGATAAATGGTCGAGGAAGGTGTTGAACTG
Organism: Aegilops longissima; assembly: GCA_021605205.1. Taxonomy (NCBI): domain Eukaryota; kingdom Viridiplantae; phylum Streptophyta; class Magnoliopsida; order Poales; family Poaceae; genus Aegilops; species Aegilops longissima. The sequence goes on along the minus strand of CM038676.1, from coordinate 351,205,073 downwards.
GGTTTCGTCTTTGTCATTCCTGTACTGAATCCATGTTGGGAGGATACGTGCATGACACCTAACATCAACCGCTGCCTCTGATACTAACTTGGCTGACTCTGTAGCATCACGTGGCCTTTTTAAACCTGCCTCAAAACAGATCTCCATTCTTCCTCCTCTAGATTTAGTTCACCTATCGAGCATTATCCCTGATGTTTGTTTCCTCTTGCGCCTAGGTGCTAGTCCAACAACAAACATAGGAAGTGTTAGTGTACATCAAACTGCGAGACTAGATATAAAGAAGCATGCAACTGTAACTTGACTCCAGCAACTACCTTCTTGCTGTTGAAGCTCACAAAGTTCATCTGATCTTGCCAACTCATCTTGTGTCAAGAGTGCTTCAGAAGTAGTGTCAGGTGGCAAGGGAGCTTGGGAACATGCTGCTAGCTGAGTTGACCAACGAGTAAATCGTGCAGCTGGTGGTACTGTGGAAGGTGTTGCAACAACTAGGGTTGTCTCTGCCTGTTTGGTGGCAACTATTTGTTTCTATTTGGCTTGTTCTGCAGCTCGTTCAGCACGGGATACCCTGTCGGTAGAATTTTCCGCTAGACTTTGACATTCTATTGCACTATCAGTACCAGCAGAATCTGCAGGATTCTTCCGGTTCCCTTTCCCTGTCGTTCTGTCTTGCTTCCTCTTTCTTTGTGCCATGTTAAGTCAAGCCGACAAGAAAAACGGATAACAATTTAGTTCTTCAGAACAAATTGATGCGTGATACAGATAAACTGAACTTTGATGTTAGAAAACCACATGATAGGAGGATGTAATATGTAAGAAAAACAGGACAACATGAGATAACCAGAACTATGATATGTAAACTAAGCAGAAGACATTTCACTAAATTAGAAGCAATGCAATGGAAGGTAGACACCATATGAAAGATGCTACAAATATCGCTCTGCCAAGTTAACAGTGTCTCATCATAAATGTCGTTTAAACAAATATGAAGCAGTACAAGAAATAAATCATATGCAAGATGCAAACAACATCACACTATCAAGTTAAAGGTCTCTCATCATTAGTGCCATTGCATATTCACAGCATTGCATATTCACAGCTTATGATGTGTAAACTAAGGAGGAGGTATTTCAACAAATTAGAAGCAATGAAAGCTAGAAACCATATGAAAGATGCAACGAATATCACTCTACCAAGTTAAAATTGTCTCGTCATAAGTGCCATTTCAACAAATTAGTAGTACAAGCTAGAAAATAATGCGAGATGTAACCTATGTCACACTCCGAAGTCAAACATGTCTTATGATAAGTGATTGTTGCAGGTTACACAACAGTAGTAATTTGATGTAAGAACATGGTCTGATAGACAAATATTGTATGTTCTAGAAACAGGAACACGTGTCTTATTCAAGTATAATGTGTAAAGTAAGCAGATGGAATTCAACAAAATTAGAAGCAATACAAGCTAGACATCACACATAACATGCAACCACATATAACAGTGCCAAGTTAGAGGGAGCACCGGTAATGGTGCACTAGGGGAGACGTGCTCATCATAAGCACAGCTACGTTGAGTATCAATGCATGTGTTCTCTTGGAAATCATCTTGGGGGGATGGAGGAGTAGAAACTGTAGAGGCCCTCCGTTTGGAAGGAGCACCTTTATCCGCTGCCTTGCTAACTTCCTTCCGCTTTATTGATTTTGAATTGTTAAGTAAAACCGACTAGAAAAAGCAATAAAATTCTCTCTTCAGAACTCATTCATGCATGATACTGACAATCACTACTTTGATGTAAGGCAAACACATGATACCAGGATGGAATATGTACGAAAAACAGGACGACATGGCATGTTCACAACTGTTTGTGTAAACTAAGCAGAAACCATTCCAACAAATAAGAAGCAATGCAAGCTAGATACCAAATGAAAGATGCAACAAATATGACTCTACCAAGTTAAAAGCGTCCCATCATAAATGGAATTTCAACAAATTAGAAGCAGCACATGCTATAAATCATATGAAAGATGAAACTAATATCGCATTGCATATACTAAAGGTGTCTCGTCATATTGACTGATGCGGGATACAAAAAAACAATAGTTTTATGTAAGGACATGCTTAATAGACAGATGTACTATGTACTAAATACAGGAAGGCATGTCACATTAACAGGTATAATGTATAAGCTAAGCAAAATAGCACATGTAGTTTAACCAGATTGGAAGAATTACAATCTAGACACCATATGCAACATGCAACCACATATCATGCTGCCAAGTTAGAGCAAGCACCTGCGATGCTAGTGTAGGGGAAATGCGGTAATCAACTACAGAGCTACATTCACTATCTTCATCTAGCCTTACTGTTTCTTGAGAATCATGTCGGGAGGATGACGCTGCATTCTTTAAATGAGGAGTAATCCACTTGCCTGACTGCCTCATCATAAGTGATTGATGAGGGATACACAAGAACATTAGTTTGATGTAAGAACATGGTTAATACACAGATGTACTAGTATGTACCAAAAACAGAAAGACATGTCATATTCAAAGGTATAATGTGTAAGCTAAGCATATGCAATTTAAGCAAATTGGAAGCAATACAAGCTAGACATCCGGCTGGAGTGCTGAGCATGATCATCTAGGACCTGAGAGCCTGGTGGGAGGCGGGCTGCTTCGCCACCATCGCGGCTTTTTAGTTGGCTTCCAGGTGATTCCTCTCTTTGCTGGGCTTGTCACTCGCTCGGCCAGTGCCCTGACTAGCTATTTGTCTTCTGGTGCTCACGGGATGGTGGTTCATGTAAAAAATATCTTTCCTTATCTTAATAAAGACCGACTTGACCTTTCGAATACAAGCTAGACACCATATGGAACATGCAACCACATATGACACCGCTGGTTAAAGCAAGCACACAGGATGGTGGTTCATTGCGAGCGAGGTCATCAACTCTAGAGCTACGTTTACCGTCTCCATCTGCTGACACGGCACCTATTATAAGGCTGAAACGTGTTTAGCCTATCCGCGTACGACGCTGGAGCGACTTCTCTCTTTTCTTTGTTGCTTTCTCATAGCAGCAGAGTCTGAAATACCCTTGCATAAAAACACAATAGTGAGAGTATGGGTGAAGTGTGTGCAGAACTAGTGCACTGTAAAAGTAGCAGATAGCAGGTGGCTGAAAAATAAATGATAGGAGACATATGATAGCTCTACAACATTGCATGGAAAACAAAATTAGATTCTACTCCGTATGATTTTGTAATATATGAGCACATGAACTGCAGGTACTCCTCCAGCACACCACCACATGTGGTCATATCAAGATAACAGTCAACTAAAAATAAATAGGTCAGTCAATTTTTTTTAATGAACTGTCCGATCTATAAGGAACGGGTAGATGGCCTTCGTCTACCTCCCACCAGTCACTGTTGACGATCTTTCTCGAACCGCTAGCGACCACCAGCCTAGACCCCTGCCTCCGCCGCCCCACCCTCCCCTCGACCTCACACCACCGCCGTGCTTGGCAGAGCCCCCAGGCCATCCCTTTAATCCCGACCGACCTCCAGATCGGGCGCCAGTAGCTCTAGGCCCCACACGTCCCTAAGATAAACACCGAGGCGCTGCTTCCCCGGTGTAATAGGCGGACTAGCGCCTATTACACCGGGGAATGCTTCTGTTAATTGGGAATCAACTGACCAGGAATTGAAATTTAGGGGGGCGACGGACCTCTAGCTAAGGTGAAATAGTATATGAGGAGAAACCTTTTGCATAGCGAGTTACTAGGAACATCTAGTATCAAGAAGAAGCGGTCAGCTAGTGTCTTCTGTGGGATGAATACCGTGCAAACAGACACGTAAGATTTGCACGAATAAGGGAAGAGGAGTACCATTTCTGGTTGCCGGTGTGGTCGCCTCCACATGTCGCGCCGATCTTCTTCTTTTTGCCGGGGAAACCGATGTTCTGGAGGAGGGTGCAGGCTTGGATGAACCCATGGCCAAATTGTTGATTGTGTTGCCGTGGCCCTATGTCGGCGGAGGGGAAGCAGATCCGAGGCGGCGAAGGGCGGCGTGCAGGAGAACAGCTCGGTGCGGTGGAGGTGGCGATGTTGGGCGGCAGCGGTGAGGCGCAGGAGGCGGCGTGGTTGAACTGGCTCGGCATGCGACGTCTCAGCCTCGGCTTCAACTACTAGCCGTGGAGGGCGTTGCGGTTGAGGTTGCGGTGGATGACGACGTTGGGGTATCGGCTCCGGCGTGATGGAGGAGGGCGGCGGTTGATGGGTGGAATGGGGTGGCGGATGGAGGACGCCGGGGTTTCGCGGCTGGTGGAGAGGTAGTTTTTGCGCCCACGGAGTACAAATGGGGAATCAAACAGGTGGGCGGGGTAGGGGGAGAACCATGTTTCGGTCTGGGACGCGCTTGTTTTTGGCTTTTTTGAACAGAAGATGGGACGCGCTTGTTTGAAATTTGGGGAAAGTACAAACTTTGCCCCCCTCTTAGATTTCGGACCTACTGCGGGTCGGGGGTAGGATGGTAATCCCAGGTGTCCCAAATAGTGGGGGGAGCGCTTTCGGCCGCGCGCATGTGTGCTTAGGCCGCCATTGTGTATGAATGTTTTTCGGAGGCGGTTGCGTGGCGTCTAGATGAAGCTACAAACCTACCCCGGTTTAGACCTTTGGACATCGGGCCGGTAGGTTTCACGCGTCGGAGTTATTAGAAAAGTAATTTCCTTGTACTACCAAACATTGGTCTCACGCGGTTTCGGGCGAGTAGAAGCTCTTTTGGCGCTTCGTTCGAAATTTTGAAACACAAGCATTCACGTTTAGAGTACTCTTGAACTTTGAGGATTGACCTAAATAGACAACGTTAAATTTGACCTTGTATGTTTGAAAACCTCATTAATTTATCTGCTTCTTTTTGAAATTTTGACACTTGAAAATCCTATAACTACGATTATTTTGGAATGGAGGAGCTGAATTTGAATCTATTTTGTACACGACTACATATGTTATTATGTACAAAACCAGAGCAAAGATTGGTGCCCCCATAATTTAGGTATGATTTACAAATGCCATGATATCAAATTCAAATAATTGAATGGACTTCATGTTGAATTCAATTTTTTAAACCACCTTAAGTTGAATTCAAATGTATGCTAGTTCATAGGTAGCTATTTATAATGTTCATTGTGTAACTTCCGTATGTATAATGTGCTTTACACACACAACATGAAGTATACTCATGTTTATATTCGATTGCTAAAGCGATGCATTGTCTGGAGTTCAAAATACTAACTATGTGGATCAATTGTGTCGAATAATAACATAGACATGCTCAAATTCGATAGAATATAGATGTCTGATGGATCAATGAGCGTTCCTTACGCGAATTGCAAATATCATGATCCCATCCTAATATTTGGATACAATCTATATCTTTAATCAATGTGTACAACAGTCTTGTACGTGTAGTTTCACTCTCCATCGGTGGTCTCTCACACATGCTCACACTCTCTCTCCCGAGGTGTCTTTCTCGCACACATGCTCTCGATATAACCCTCCCTCCCTCTCGTAACCATTTACGACTGTTTTAACTAACCTTTATCACAAGCACTCTTCCTCTCGCAAGCATACACACGCACAATCCCCATCGACTCTTTCTATATACAGAGACCTGCCTACGTGTCTCCTGTACACACATTATCTTTAGGCCTGTCTCTCATGCATTGTCTCACACCTCTCTTCCTAATCGACGAGTATGATTCTAGCAGAGCATTCTGTACGATGCCCCTTAAAGTTAGGTTGGATGAATAGTAATATCAGAGATAAAGGGGTTACCTTAGTCCGGGAACCTAGGGTTACAAATCCTAGCCGGCTTTGTCAGTGGACATAGAGTCCTTCACAATTATGCTATCTTTGTCTTGTATGACTAGTCATCCATGGGTCTCCCTAAATGCGTCACGGGCCGACCAATGTGGCACAGGACGGAACCCAACGAAGGGCCTCACCTCGACCCACCAGACCTCACGCGGTGACACACCCTCTGCCCCCACGTCTCGTTATCTTCTCACACCCACACATACCAACACAGACACCACACACACAAAAAATATTCTCCTGGTGCCACTATCCACCCCCCCCCTTGCATATACACACTCAAGGGAATCTCTCGCCGTGACATCATATTCGTCTCTCTCTCTCTAGACCACCCTCGTTTCTCGTGCTATCTCTCCCACGCCCCCCCCCCCCCGCCGGCCCCTCTATCCATGCCTCTCTCGAATACGTAATACACACATACCTCTCTAGGCCCTGCCAAATGCATCAACTACACATTCACACATGTTACATCACGTACCCCATTGATCTAAAAAGCCTTCTCTTCACGTTTATTTCGCATACAACATTCCTTTTGAATAAAGTGAGGCCAAAACAATATTTTAGAATTTCTACATATATACAACATTACAAAGTTATATGGAGGAGTATGAATGCTTGCATTGCATGGTGCCCACAATGATATTTATTCCGCACTGTGAATTTGTATATTTTTATACTATATATAAAGGTAGTCATAATAAAGAGAAACAAAGAGCATCTCTCTCTCCATTGCATAACCCCCCCCCCCCTCTACGCCCCTTTCACGTACGCACACAAACTATCTCCAGGTCCTCTAAAAGTAAGCCCCCGGCACATTCACGAATGTTTCATCTCTCTCGGGCGATATATACAGTGACGATCATTGTATTTGAAGCGAAAGCACGATACATACATTAGACTTCAGAATCCACTCATTACGGTCACCATTTATGTTTTGTGGTTATTATACAGTCACGGGCTCACCGTACAACTCTCATTTTTGCTCAAGACACGACTAGTTGACGATTAAACGCTCCACGTGGCACCTCTAGTGTTGCATCACATTATCTCACTACATTGGGCCCACAGCCGCTTGTATCTACTCTACATCTACACTCTTAGAAAATACTAGCAAGATGCCCATGCGTTGCATGGAACATCAAGATGCATTTGTATGAGTAGTTTATCTTGTGGGAGAAAAGGATGAACAAGGGAAGGCCTTATTTGCAAGTGTGGAGAGGGGTGTGGGTATCTTTTAGAAAATTGCCATAGTTTCCTTCCTATCCTTCAAATATAGATCGGAGGCCTATATTGCAGGATGGCGAGCCCACGATCATCACCGACTATGCTTTTTATAAGAGTAGGGACAAAATACACTCTTATAAAAACGAGTTGATGATAAAATCTACTATGACAATTTTGCAAAAAGGTACCCACACACCTCTCCACATTTGCAAATAAGGCCTTCCCCCGTTCATCCTTTTCTCTCACAAGATAAACTAGTCATACATATGCATCTTGATGTTACGTGCAACACACGGGCATCTTGCTAGTAAGAATGAAAACAAACGACAAAAAAATATTGGACGGTGGTTCAAAGTCATGACCACGGGCACAGCGGACAAGGTAGCCTTGTATTGGTATGCTGAGCCGTCTGTTTTAACACACAGGAGCTGGTGTGGTGATTATACACACACGCACACATGCACACGAATTGCATGCACGCAACACTCACACGATCACATGCACCCACGCACGCACGCAACACTCACACATACACACGCAGCCACGCACACACGCAACACGCACACACACACACGCATGCATGCATGCACACACCAGTACACCACACAACCAACACACACTCTCATGCTCAAGTGCTCAACCTACACGTGCATGCGCACACATCAGGCCCTGACAGACACATACACAACCAGGTGACTCCCGCGCACGGAGTGGAGTCTTGTCGCGCCTGCGTAAATTTGTGTTTATATGACCTTTTCCCTATGCGAACTGATAGGTGGGACCCACAAGGAACGTGGTCAATTTAACTAGTCAACATGGTGCCACGCAGACTATTTGGCCGGTCAACAGAGTGCAATTCGATGCTGAACCGTGAGCAAGTGTCCGTATAATCACCGCAAAACGTATATAGGGACCGTAATCAGCTTATTCTGAAGTTCGGTGAACGTATTACGCTTTTCTCTCTGTAGCCCTCCAAAACTACATCTCTACACGTTCTCGCATGTTACATCTAACAACTATGCAATACAGCACCACTACTACACTCTAACACAATAAATCATATGTGTTTTTAGTTTTACCAGATATTATATTGTTACTTAATTATTCAGTTTGCATACATTAAAATTGCCTTTGAAATGTATGGCCAGTATCATATACCGCGCGGGAAAAATCCCGCCATTTCCCGTTTAATCGGGTTTGTATCGATGGATCGTGCGAAACAGCAAAACTATAGTACTATATACAGTACAAGTGACAGTTCACTGGGCCGTCGTGTCGTGTACTCCTCCGTCATAAGAGTGGAGTGCTCGCTTTCATAAATCTTCTAGTACCTTTCGCCGACATGTGGGACATCAAGCTACCGGGTCCACGTGCCATACCGGAATACAGTGCAGAGCAGCCGGGGTGAAGCACCCAGTCATGGCGCCGGCGTAGTAATGAGCAATGAGGCGTCAAATCACAAAGCTGCACCTTTCCTGCAGTTAAGTTGGAGGGACGAAGTAATAATGCTAAAAAAAGTAGTTGGAGGGACGAAGCAACCATCATTTCACTCGTTGTTGAATCCGCTTCTCCCTCATCTACTTCAAGTTAACCACATGTTGCTTATGCTCTTGTTCTGCCTCATGTGGGAAGCGGGTCAGCTTAGTAAAGCACTGACACGTGGGACCACATGTTAGCAAACCGCCAGGACAACGTCCTCTAAAAATAAGAAACCTCCCCTGCCATCCGCGCGGCAAAATCACCTCCTTTTTACTAATCTTGATTCTATAATTTTTTAGATCAATATAATTGAGATTTGTATAGATAGCACACAGGAGCAAAACCAAGTGGTACGGTTAAGGGCATCCACAATGTGTAGCCAAATGTGAAAATAGCTTTTGGCATCGTGGGAACCATTGTGGACGGTGTTGCCAAAGCCAAAAGGATGGAACCAAGCTCCCGATTGATTGATTGAAGGAATAGAAAATGCAACGCTCTCCTCTTTCTCCCGTGCTTGGACGCATGTACAGTATAGAGTACAGAGTCTACTGCCCTGTCCCTTCTATCACAAATCACAAAGTAGTGAGGCGTCAAATCACAAAGCACGGACGAAGCAACCATCATTTCACTCTTCGCTGACTCCGCTTCTCCATCGTCTTCTTCGAGAAACCATCTCAACGCACTAAGTTGGAAGGACGACGCTTTTGTGTACGAGTAGTAATAATACATTTACGCGTCCTTCGGTTCAACGGACTTCCTGGATGCAAATAAGGCGGTTGTCTCGGCTTGCAGCGACACTTCTGAACGACTTACCGTGGTCTCCCTAAATGGTGTTCTCCGTCAAACGCACTTTGCCAAACCACAACGTTCGAGATATCGTCGACGTCACCGCAATGGGGAAGGAAGTCAAATATAGTTACTACCTCCATTTTTTGCACACAAGGCCAGTATATCAAAATTACAATTTGCAAAAGGCCACTAACACTAATCGAGGAAAAATTGATGGGGTTTGCCTCGTACTAGCAACCAAGGACATTAATATCCCCTGCATGCATGCGGAAGTGAGAATGTTGGTTTGCATGGCGCTGCATTGATCAAGCGATGAGGAGTGAGATGGTTAGCTCTTTGGGCTTTGGAGAAAAAATACGCATTAATTGACACGTGAAACGAGGATTTGTATCGATTAATCCCACAAAGGAAAATGTAGCGACCCGACCCAAATGGATCAAGTCTCTATGCTTAAGTGTCATCCCTGGATCGGTATGCTGACACACACAGTACTCGAGGATTTATAACAGAGGTAAATCACATGTATATAATAACGTAAATACTATTACCTCAATCCAAATAGCAGAAGTAACAAGGTTGTGGATTCCCATCAACACCAACGGCAAAGTTGAGTGTAGAAATCGTAACCCTAATGTATCACTTACTTGTCGTCTGAAAAGTCTGCAACATGAAACGTTGCAGCCCGAAAATGGGTCAGCACATGGAATATGCTGGCAAAGTAACACATAGAGAATAATGAAAGAGTAAGCCTATACTACATGCATATATGGCTGGTGGAAAGCTCTATGGTTACAGTTTTCCGTAAAGCCAATTTTTCCCTACTGCAAAGGAATAAATTTATTTAACTATCATGGTGGTTGTTGAACATTGAGAATGGTTGACAGCATCCTCAATCCCAATTAAAAGTACTCATTAACCCAACAATATTAATTAAAGTAACATGATGAGATCAACAGGATAATCCAAGAACTAGATACTCAAGATGTCCATAACCGGGGACACGGCTAATCATGATTAGTTTGTACACTCTGCAGAGGTTTGCGCACTTTTCCCCAGAAGACTCGATCGCCTCCGTTGGATTTCTCGCACTACATGATGTTTGAGAAACGGATGACCGAGACATAGTCTTTCGGAAGCGCTAGCACCTTACATGTGGGTAGACCGGTACACCTACTTTCCCCTACATCTGCTAGTCTACCCGTAAGAGTTCGCACAAGTTAATCAACTATGCCAGAGCCCATAATGGCTTGTGGCTGCACACGTAAGTTTCTAGTTTGAAATAATCTCATGATCCCTTTGAGCCTGGGTGGCGGTCCGAAGAAATACATGCAAGTCCTGATGGAAACCAGGTGCCTCAATCCACCCAGATGTGTGTTTAAGTTGCCACCTTAAATAAACCATTAATCAACAATTCACATCTGTCATGGATACACTCACCCAATCCACGTCTACTAGCATTTGCATGGCATAATAAGCAAACGTAGAAGTAACTCCCAAAGGTTTGAATATAAATCAGGTAATAGGTACTACCTCAAGCTACTTCCCAAAACCCACAATTTAATTAGATCCTAATCATGCAATGTTTGAGGATAGGTCTAATGCATAAAACTGGATATGAAAAGGGATATGATCAAAGTGTTACTTTCCTGCAATGTTGACGAAGATGGTTCGCACTCAAAACTCTTGATAGTTCTACTCTTCACACTCCGGTCAATCTATCGTAATCAAGCAATAGTAGCCACACATAAGCAATCACTCAACATCGGACCGAACGAAGAAAACGATTCGGAAAACGTCAAAACCAAGCAAATAACTCTTGCAATGTAAAACAATTTCTAACAGTACCAAAATTATGTGAATTTGGCCTTATCAGAAAGTTTATGTCAAGAGCTTTAATTTGCAAAAAGAATCAACTAAATCGGAGTTACGAAACTCAAGTTATGATCAAACGAAGTTCAAATTCAAATCTGATCTAATTCAAATTTTAAAATTCCAAAAACATGTTTGAGTTGGATTACTGGATAGAGGGGGTCATAACGAAGACATGGGCGTTGGTTTCATCTAATTCCGACTAACGAGCAAAGAGTTATGATCGTTTGAAAACCAGGGGCTAATCTGTAAAAAATATTCACGGATGGGTCCCTGGCCGAAAAGAAAAAGAAAAAGAAAAATCCTATCGAACGAATCGTTCTCCACAAAGACAAAACCGACAAAAACCGTTCGCTCCAGAAGCCTAACTAGTGAACGCTCACTACATAACTAAACACAACAAAAAAATAGATCTAGGTTTTCTGTAGAAAACCGATCTAGGGTTCGGTTTTTATACCGGTCCTTGGCGGTTCGGCGGTCTTCGGCGGAAAACCGGCAGCTCTCCAGCGAGGCTGCGGACTCCGGCGAGTCCGGCGAGCTCCGGCGTGGCGCGGCTTGGCGATGAGGGGCGAGGGCGGCGAGGTGGCGGGTGGCGCGGTCGAGTCTTCTGCGGCGGCGTTGACAACGGCGGCGGCGGCGGTTGGTGCCGGCGATCTCCGGCTGCGGTGCGGCAGGGAAAAGAGGAGAGGGGGCGGGGCCCGGAGTGGCGGATTTATAGGAGGAGAGGAGGAGGTGCAAGGCGTGGAGGAGGGGGCATCAAAGGCGGCGGCGGCGGTGTCCGATCTAGACACGGCGGCGCGGCGATGCTGCTCGGGACTCCTGTCCCGAGCTCGGTGGCGGGCGGCCGGCTGGGCATGACTTTGCGAATCGGGCCGGCCTGGTCCGGTCGGTCCTAAAGTTTTTTTTAAACATTTACAGGAAAACAAAAATAATAAAACGAAATAAATAAATATATTATATAGGCATATAATATATCAAAATTTTCAGAAAAAGATTTTCTACAACATAAACATTATTCTAGCTTCAAATAAAATACACAAAAATTCAAATATAGCAAAGAGTGCTTCTGCTCTAGAAAAATCCAATAAAAATCATTTTTAAAATACCAAAATTAATTCAAATTTATTTCTCTCCAATTTTTGATGTAGGGAATCATGTTACCCTATTTTCCATATATTTTATTTTTGGAGAACAATAATTTGAATAAAACTCAAATAACTCCAAATTGAAAATAAATTCAAAAGAACTTTGAATTTAATTCTTTGAAAATCCCAACTCATAATTCATATAATTTGAAGAAGTCATTTTATCTTCGCTTGTGAAAATCATTGAGTTGCATAAAGTTTCAGAATTGGAAATATTCTCAAATGAAATTCAAATATTTTCAACACCCCTTGTCATTTAAATAAATGGAAGAAGTCATGTCATCTTCTCTCCAGGGTTTTGTGATGAAAATAATTTGAATTCCTGAAGATCATAAAAGAAAAAATGAAAGTTTGGGAAAGTCCTTTTATTCCCTCTCATTTAACTTTCAAAAAGTTTCAAAATTCACTCACTTTCAGTCAATCAATCAAAACTATCTATCTATTATAACATTCCAAAATTTAAAATTTTGGGATGTTACAGAAAACCTCGCCTTTCTTTTTTAACACTAGTACTCCTAGTACGTAGTACTACGTAGTTATCCTGTTTGGGTCTAGGCCTTGCATTGCCATACTTCACCACACATTTTTGCCAAGCTTGCCTAAAGTTTTCAAAATGAAAAGGAGGTACACTTGCAAGACGGGCTGTTGCGGTTGCACTTTCCCTCACACGGTCGCTCCCTGCACCCTCGCGGTCGCATCAAGCACCCTCACATGCACAGTTGCTCGTGCATGCCGCAAACCCAACCAAGGGAACACACCCTCACTGACACGTGCTGTCGCATGTGAACAAACCAAACTCAGCCAACCTACCGCTGACACATATTTTTCGTTCATACAGTATGTTTATCCAACCGCATGTTGGGGACTGTCCGTACGGCCCGTGCGGTGGTCTGTTGGGGAAGAAGAAGAGGTGAGGAAGAAGGGTTAGGAGACGTAGGATATTCATCCAACCGCCTGAAATGGTAAACTGACCCAAGTCAGGCGACTTGCATAACAATATATGTTTTTACATAGCAAAAGATCCATAAAAACAACAACATAAAGAAAAACTATCACTGCTCGCGGAACAAGACGACCTTGTCGTCTTTGGCTGCCATCACGAACCAGCCGTGGCTGCCGACGTGTGTCTCCGCACCGTGGTTGTCCTCGGCCTCCAGCTACTCATTCACGCGGAGCGTGCGGGCGCTCTGCACGGACGAGAGCACCGCCCAGTTCAAGTCGAGGACGTCCGGTTCCGCCTGCAGGAGGGCCTCGATGGCAGCGGCATCCGCGCGCTCCGTGTCGAGTCGAGCCTCCGCCGCCCGGTTCAAGTCCAGGACGTCTGGTTCCGCCTGCAGGAGGGCCTCTATGAGAGAGGCCACTACAAAAAAATACACTTCCGTGATGATACGTGTTTGTCACAGCAGGTCGCGTTTTTGTCATGCATGTACATCCATGACAAATTTATGATGTAATCAAGATAGTCATACCGTCTTTGTCGTGAAGTGTTCCATGACATTACCAAAATTATCATCACGGAAGTGTCCACTTCCATGAGGATAAATCGCGCGTCACCGAAGTGCTTTCGTCAAGGGTGACCAACACGTGGCATCCACCGTAACGGAACGCCGTTAAGCTATCGGGTCGGGTTTTGGATCCGATAACCCGTTAACAGCCCCGACCAATGGGAAATTTCCACGTGTAAAATTCTTATTGGCCGGACGAAACATGTGTCAGCTCGTTAGTGGGACAGATAGGCGCCTATGATACGTCGACACGTGGCACGGCCCAACAGAGGCCCATTCCTGTGAAAAGGCCGGCCCGTTTTACTTGGTCAAAAGCTGGCGGGCCGGCCCATGGAAAGCCTCTTAACGGCCTGTTCGCATATAGCCCATTTACAGCCCGCTAACCTAAGGCCCGTTATGCCCTATTCGAATTAGGCCCAGTAGCATCATCTGGGCCATCCAATAAGATTCCAGCCCGTCTTCACTTATGGCCCATGTATGGCCCATGACGTCTTTCGGCCCATATGAGGCCCTATGTAACTCTTGGCCTATTAACGGCCCGTGGTGAAACTGGCCCGTAATGAACAGTGTATCACTTTACACCCATTAACGGCCCGTGGTGAAACTGGCCCGTAATGAACAGTGTATCACTTTATACCCATTAACGGCCCGTTATTCCGTTGGGCCGTTTCCAGCCCATGTTATCTTTCGGCCTTCTTAGAGCCCATTTATTCTTGGGCTCATTTGCAGCATTCATTTACTTACGGCCCGTTACTGTCATTTTCTGCTTGTGGGCCAAATTCAGCCCGTGGTTCTAGTCGGCCCGTTTGTGGTCCGTTAATACGTTGGGCCGTTTTCATAGCGTCATCAAATACGGCCTATTAACGTTGGCCCGTTACGGTCGGCCCATGAACGGACGATTCCAACTCTAGCCCGTTTACGGCCATAATGCGGCCTATTATTGGCCCATGTTTGGCCAATCGATCATACGGCCCGTATAAGGCCCATTGATGATATGGCCCGTAGAAGGCCCATTGTTTCTACGGCCCATAGAAGGCCTGCTGTTTCTACGGCCCATAGAAGGCCCACTGTTTCTACGGCCCGTAGGAGGACCAGTTGTAGGACCTTGAAGTATGTCTAGAGGGGGGTGATTAGACTACTTGACCAATAAAAACCTAACCTTTTCCCAATTTTAGACTTTGGCAGATTTTAGCTATTTTAGAACAAGTCAAGCAATCTTCACACAATTCAAGCAAGCATGCAAAGAGTATATTGGCAGCGGAAAAATAAAGCATGCAACTTGCAAGAATGTAAAGGGAAGGGTTTGGAGGATTCAAACGCAATTGGAGACACAGATGTTTTTGTCGTGGTTCCGATAGGTGGTGCTATCGTACTTCCACATTGGTGGAGACTTCAACCCACGTAGGGTAACGGTTGCGCGAATCCACGAAGGGCTCCACCCACGAAGGGTCCACGAAGAAGCAACCTTGTCTATCCCACCATGGCCGTCGCCCACGAAGGACTTGCCTCACTAGCGGTAGATCTTCATGAAGTAGGCGATCTCCTTGCCCTTACAAACTCCTTGGTTCAACTCCACAATCTTTTCGGAGGCTCCCAAGTGACACCTAGCCAATCTAGGAGACACCACTCTCCAAGAAGTAACAAATGGTGTGTTGATGAATGAACTCCTTGCTCTTGTGCTTCAAATGATAGTCTCCCCAACACTCAACTCTCTCTCTCATAGGATTGGATTTGGTGGAAAGAAGATTTGAGTGGAAAGCACCTTGGGGAAGGCTAGAGATCAAGATTCATATGGTTGGAATGGAATATCTTGGCCTCAACACATGAGTAGGTGGCTCTCTCTCAGAACTGGTAAGTTGGAAGTGTAGGTTTGTTCTGATGGCTCTCTTCACGAATGAAGAGGAGGTGGAGGGGTATATATAGCCTCCACACAAAATCTAACCGTTACACACAATTTACCAAATTCGGTGGGACCGAATCATCAAACTCGGTCAGACCGATTTAGTAAACCAAGTGACCGTTAGGATTTTCGGTGGGACTGACATGCATCTCGGTAGGACCGATTTGGTTAGGGTTAGGGCATAACGTAATCTCGGTGTGACCGATTACACAAACTCGGTGAGACCGAATCTGGTTTAGCTAACCAGAGAGTAGGTCAGGTAAACTCGATGGGACCGATTTGCTCTTTCGGTGAGACCGAAAAGTTACAAAAGGGAAACAGAGAGTTTACATTGTAATCTCGGTGGGTCCGATTCGCTCTTTCGATGAGACCGAAAAGTTACGAAGGGGAAACAGAGAGATTACAATCCCATCTCGGTGAGACCGAGATCCCTATCGGTGAAACCGATTTGCCTAGGGTTTGTGGCAGTGGCTATGACATCTGAACTCGGTGGCGCCGGATAGAAAGAATCGGTAGGGCCGAGTTTGACTTTGGGTTTAGGTCATTTGTGGATGTGAGAAAGTAGTGGAGGGTTTTGGAGCATATCACTAAGCACATGGAGCAAAAGGCTCATTAAGCAACACCTCATCCCTTCTTGATAGTATTGGCTTTTCCAATAGACTCAATGTGATCTTGGATCACTAAAATGCAAAATGTAGAGTCTTGAGCTTTTGAGCTTGAGCCAATCCTTTGTCCTTAATATTTTGAGGGATCCACTTTCATCATCCATGCCATGCCATTCATTGAGCTTTCCTGAAATATTCATCTTGGAATAGTATTAGCTCAATGAGCTATATGTTGTTATGAATTACCAAAACCACCTAGGGATAGTTGCACTTTCAATCTCCCCCTTTTTGGTAATTGATGACAACATATAGATCAAAGCTTCGACAAATGATAATAAAATTGAAAAATATCATCGCTTTGAGAAGTATGTGATAAGCAAGAGCTCCCCCTAAATTTGTGTGTATCTTAAGATTTGCTTTGGATTGCAAATGCACAAGAAATTAGGCTCATGGGTTACTCTTCCATGTCACATACATCTTGGTGGAGCGCTCAAAATAATAACGATTGAATACATGCACTCATCACCAAGCACAGTGAATGATCGTATAAGGATAAATAAGATAATATCATAAAAGGCATAAGTTTAGCTTATGATCAAACACATGATCATCAATGTCTCACAGGTAATGCATAGTATCTCAAGCAATCAAACGCAAAAAAAAAGTTCAACCAAAAAGACAAGAGAGAACAAAAGCAAATCTATCTCTCTCTCTCTCTCTCTCTCTCTCGAAGCCTATGATCTATACATTTTTCTCCCCCTTTGACAACAAGTTACCAAAAAGTTCCTAGAAAATGCATAGTATTATGTCGTCTCTCAGGCTTGGTATTCTGTTGGTGGTGTAGATAGGACTCCAAGGATGAACGCATCAGTAGACGTGGTAGGAGCTGAAGTAGTTGGAGCTGGAGCTGGTTGAGCTGGAGCTGTGGCTGGAGCTGAAGTAGTGGCTCTGGTGTCTGGAGTTGGTACTGCAGCTGACCTCTGAGCTCTAGGCACTCTGGCGAATGCATCAGTTGTCGTCTTGCCCTTCCTCTCCTACATATCATCTTGTAACTGCTCCACAGCTGACTGAATCTCAGTCACTTTGACATCAAGATCATAGAATTTTTGTTCCATGATTCTCTCCAGGCTCTCCTGGTTTTGAGTTAGGGTGGCCAACCCTTTCTCAATCCGCAGAGATGATGCTATTAAGTAACCAAGCTGCTCTTGCTTGTTCTTCAGAAAGTAGTCAGATGCCTCTGCTTGAGTTGGCATCTTTGCGTCTTTCTCTTTCCTTGCCTTCTCCTTTCTCTCCTGAGCTTGCACTGATGATGGTTCATTCTCGGTCATGACAACTCGATTTTCCTCGAAATCAGGACAGAGAACCATGTGTTCCTTATCCAATAGATACTTTCCTGTGCCCATCTTCGAGTTTATCAACTCCTGAATCTGTGGGGCATAACCACAGCTCCTCTTCTGATCTGCTGCTGTCCTCTTGATTGTCTCGACTATGAGGCAAAGGACCTTGAATTTCTAAGGCACATCAAAAACATGAAGCAAATTGATTGCATGTCCTCTAATCATGTTATGGTCACCTAATTTGGGCAATAGAGTATGCCTTAAGACCCAGTTGATCGTAGGCAGCCCTGACAGTAGAAAATGGACTGATCCAAACTTCAAGTTCTCAAGTGCATCATCGGGGATCTCCTTGTACATGTGTGACATTGTGCTATGATCCATTTTCTTCTTTCCATAAATGTACAGGTCATCCTCACTTTCCTTTGGGGCATTGATCAAACTTGTACATTTCTCTATGGTAGACTGATATCTGGTTCCTTCTGACATCCACACTATCCTGCCATCTGGATAGAAATGTGCTGTGGAGTAGAATTGCATGATAAGTTCATCGTTCCAGTTGGTGAGCTTCTGCCCAAAAAAATCAGCAACTCCACAAGTACTGAAGCTGTCATATACTCCAGGGTAGTGTTCTGCATTCTCCTTCATGTAGGTCCAGTTGACCCATCTCATATCGCAAACTATGGGCTTCTTATCCAGCAAGACAGTCTCATAAAAGTCTTGTTGCTCCTTGGTGTGGAACCTGTAATCCACAGCAGTCCTTCTCCTCGTGGCATATGGATATGTCTCTCTCCATAGCCTCAACCCATTATCTCTCCTGATCTTCATGTTTTCAACCACAGGATGAGAATCATTGTGGTCTGGGATCTTGGGTTTAAGCTTCCTTAGGACCTGCCCTTCTTCATCTTCTTCAGCTTCAACCTCAGGCAATGGGGCCTTGTTCTTTTCGGCTGCTGGTATGCTCCTGGTATTCCTCTTGGGTGCATTCTTGGGCTTGGAGGCAGCTTTGGGCTTGGATGTTGCAGCCCCTGACTTGATTGCATCACCCATCAGTTTTTGTGCCTTGGGTGCAGGCTCTGCAACCTCTTCTTCTTCTTCCTCTTCCATCATGGAAGGTTTCCCTATCACTCTTGCCATGGTCTTCTTGACCCTTTCTTTCCTTTTCTTTCCCTCTGCAGTAACATGCTCTTTGGGTTGTGATTCCAAAGGAGCTTGAGTAGACACTCTAGCTTTGGACATTGGTTGTCTGCCTGCTGGCCTTTTGATTTTCAAACCAGGCTTCACTGCAGATGAACTGATCTCCCTCTTGAGCACTTTCTTCTTGGAGCTTGCCTCATCCTCAACTGCCACGTAATCCTCATCCTCAGACTCTGAGGTCTTCTTCTTTCTTGACCTTGTGGCAGCCTTAGGCAAATTGCTCGGAGTGCTTCGCTCCCCTCATCTCGAGCTGCTTGAGGGACTAGTGCCCTCGCTCAATTGGATCTGCTCTTGATTTGTTCGCTATCACTCAGTCTCGACATGCTGTCCAACCGATCGCTGACCACGTGAATAGGTATAGATGAGGTAGAGTGGATGAGCATCACAAAATGCAGAGATTTTTGCAAAGAATGATTCAAAAACTTAGTTTTAGTTTCCCATCGAAAACATTTCGATCTACCGATTTTCAAACTCAGTGATACCGAAGCAGTTTTGGAACCTAAACTAGTGAACTCGGTCAGACCGAGTCACAGTTCGGTGGCACCGAGTCTGCTAGGGTTTCACAAAGTTCGGAAATCGGTCACACCGATTTGTAATTCTCGGTCGGACCGAGACTTACAATTGCAATGGCGTTAGCCAAATCGGTGGGACCGAGTTTTTCAACTCGGTGGGTCCGAGATGGTTTCGGCGGAAACCTAACCCTAAATTTTCGAATCGCAACTATTCTAAGGATTGATTTGACTGGATAGGAGTGTTTCAATCGTGGCAAGATGCATAATGAACACAATGTGCTGAGAATCGTACGAGGAAAGCACTGTGGTCGAGTCCATACCCTAGCTCGGCGGGAACTCGCTACGGCGGCAACGGCGGAGGAGAATTCCGTTGACGGTGGCGGAGACCAGCGACTGGAGGCGGCTGGCGACGAAGTCGACGATCCGTAGACCACGTTGGTAGAGCGAGCTATGCGCTGGCGAGAGGATTCGGAGAAAGTTTTCCAAATTTTGCCTGTGCGATATATATAGCCCGACCCTGTCGGTGTGACCAAGTGGTACAACTCGGTGGCACCGAGATGCAAAACTATGAACAGTTATTGCAACTCGGTGTGACCGAAAAGTACAAATCGGTTGCACCGAGATGAAAACCTAGATCGATTTAGTAATCTCGATATGACCGAAATGGAGGAATCGGTCAGACCGAAAATCACAAAGAAGTTTTGGAAGTTTAAGTCTATGACGAATCGGGACTCAGAGTGCTCCTCACAGAGTGGTTCGAATCGACTTGATCAAATTTTGTGATGTAGCATGAATAGAGTTTGAGACGAGAAAACATAGATAGCTAGAGAAGGTTCTTAGGCATTCTTGTCCATCCACTTGGCCAAAGAAAGAAAAGCCAAACAATCAAAACAACAAGTGGATGTCCTCGAATGAGTAAATATGCAACCAACATGCTCACACAATAAAATGACAAATGAAATATGTGACAAAGCATGCACAACCAATTCTAGCATCTATCAAACAATTGGCGATGACTAGGTCATCTATATATGAGTATATTGACTTAGGAGTCAAATGAGAACATTTGATCATAGGTCATACTCATCGTTTAAGCTCAAGAGGGGTTACCACTTTTACATAAAGCATTTATGTGTTCACATCATTAGAGTTGCTTTGAATCAATTCTCTTAGAGTTAAGCTCCCCCTAGATGTGAGATCCCCCCTTAGAGGGATAAACTAACCTTAGGTTTTGTCGATGATGACTTCATGTAGGTGTCGAAGATGTGGATGCTCAATGTTGATGTAGATCGTTTGGAGCAATCCTTTGGAGTGAGTTGCACTTTCAATACCTACATGGGTTAGTCCCACAAGGAACAAACAAGAATATCCATAGGCATAGAGTGATGCACACACAAAATGATGTCCATGAAAACATTTGGTTACCTTGTCCCTTGTCTTACCAACATGAGGGTTTGTGACTCCTTGAACTAGTGCAAGATATGGAAGTTGATTGCACTTGTCCTTGCCATAATGATATGAGTGAGAAATGTTGGCGGAGTCACCCTCAAGAACTCTCTAGTTCTTCTTCTTCGGGATCCACATCAACTTGATGGGAATCCTTGGTGTAGTAGTTGTACTTGATGAAGTAGAACTTGACGTAGTCTTGGGAATCCACTTGACCAAGGCCTTAGGTGCTTCTTCAAATGCATCAATCTCCTCTTGAAGCTTGTCCTTGCCTTTGTTCTTGTGGTCTTGTGGTGGAAGATCATCTTGAGCTTGTGTTCCCTTGAAGGAAGTAGGATCATACTTCTCTTGTTGAGGAACAAACTTCGTCTTGGGGTATTGATCTTCTTCCCACTCAACTCCATTGGCATTGAACTTTCATTCAAAACCAACACCTTGATTCTTCCGGTGCCTTCCTTGCTTGCGTACAATTTCCTCAAATTGCTTACTTCCGGCAAGACTCTTGTATACACCTTTCTCTATAATTCCCTTCAATAAGCTGTTTTCTTGCTCAAGTGTAACTTGGCTAAGAGAATCATTAATGGAATCAAGAGAACTACTAGAAGCAACAATATTGGATTTTTCATTGTTATTGTTACTAATAGAAGAAGAATCTTTCTTGTTCTTGTTACTAGACTTGACTTGAGGCATGTAAGTAGATAAGAGTAAACGCTTGGCAATGTAAGAAGAACTTTTCTTACGAAGATCATCATTGATTACCTTTAAGAACTCATGCTCTTGCTCAAGATTGAGCTTTTCAAAGCGTAACTTCTCATGAGCCCTTAAAACTTCTCGATGATCTTCAAAGATAGTTTCATGAGCTAACTTAAGAGTGTTTAGTTCTTTAGTTAGACGCTCAATTTTCTCCTTATCATTGTCATTCGTTTCAACTTGATTAGCATGATTAATTGACGTTTCATCATAGTATTCATCACTAGAGTTGTCAACAAGTAAATCATCATCACCTAGCAAGTCATCTTCATCAACATCAAAATCAACATACTCGGGGTGTGTTACCTTAGGACCTTTGGCCATGAAGCATCTACCAATTCCTTCATTTGGTGACTCAAATATGTCATAGGAGTTGGTTGACACAAGTGCTAGACTGACAACACCTTCATCTTGAGTGTATTCGGAGTCGGAGTGATAGCTTCTCTCGGAGTGATGGTCGGAGTCGGAGCCGGATACCCATTCACCAACATGAGCTTGATGTCTTCGTTTTGTGTAGCTCTTTGATGACTTGTCCTTCCTTTCCGAATCCTTGCTTCTCCGTGAGGGTCTTCGTTCATAACGATCATCTCTAATCCTTCTCTCTCTTGGTGGTGATTCTTCTCTTCTACTTCTTCTCTTGGGAGAATCTTCTCTTCTTTTTTAGGGTGTCGTACACTCATTGGAATAGTGTCTGGGTCTCCCACAATTGTAGCAATTGCGCTCTCGACTAGAAGATCTTTTGTCATTGTAGGACCTTGACTTGGAGCTTCTTTCTTTGCTTCTACTCTTGTAGAATTTGTTGAAGTTCTTCACCATTAAGCTCAATTCTTCATTGAAGGTTTGTTTCTCACTTGATGATGTGGGGGCTTCACATGAGGCTTTGTAAGCACCACTCGACTTGTTTCTCATGAGCAACAATTCTTCCAATGACTTCCGTAGGCTTGAGATCTTTGTAATTGGGCATCATTTGGATCAATGTGCACACGGTATCATATTTTCCATCCAATGCTCTTAGGATCTTCTTGATGATGAATATGTCGGTCATCTCTTCACTTCCTAAGCCGGCAATCTCATTTGTGATAAGAGCAAGCCTAGAGTACATTTCAGCGACACCTTCACCATCCTTCATTTTGAACTTGTCAAGCTGACTTTGGAGCACATCCAACTTGGATTCCTTGACGGAGTCGGTACCTTCGTGCATATCAATCAAAGTATCCCAAATTTCCTTTGCATTCTCAAGACGGCTGATTTTGTTGAATTCTTCGGGGCACAATCCATTGAAGAGGATATCACAAGCTTGAGCGTTGTATTGCAACATCTTCAACTCATCCGCACTAGCTTCACGATTCGGTTCTTTACTTAGACGCTCAATCTCCTTCTTATCATCATCATTCGTTTTATCTTGATTATCATGATTAATTAACGTTTCATCATAGTTTTCATCACTAGAGTTGTCAACAAGTAAATCATCATCACCTAGCAAATCATCTTCATCGCTATTGAAATCAACATACTCGGGATGTGTTACCTTTGGACCTTTGGCCATGAAGCATCTTCCAATTCCTTCATTTGGTGAGTCAAATATGTCGTAGGAGTTGGTTGACACAAGTGCTAGACCGGCAACACCTTCATCTTGAGTATATTCGGAGTCGGAGTGATAACTTCTTTCGGAGTGATTGTCGGAGTCGGAGCCGGATACCCATTCACCAACATGAGCTTGATGTCTTCTTTTTGTGTAGCTCCTTGATGACTTTACCTTCCTTTCTGAGTCATTGCTTCTCCGAGAGGGTTTTCGTTCATAACGATCATCTCTACTCCTCCTTTCTCTTGGTGGTGATTCATCTCTTCTACTTCTTCTTTTGGGAGAATCTTCTCTTCTTTTGTAGGGGGGCGTACACTCATTGGAGTAGTGTCTGGGTCTTCCACAATTGTAGCAATTACGCTCACGACTAGAAGATCTTTTGTCATTGTAGGATCTTAACTTGGAACTTCTTTCTTTTCTTCTACTCTTGTAGAACTTGTTGAAGTTCTTCACCATTAGACTCAATTCTTCATTGAAGGTTTGGTTCTCACTTGATGATGTGGGAGCATCACACGAGGCTTTGTAAGCACCACTTGACTTGTTGTCAAGCTCTTCCTTATCCTTGAGTGACATCTCATGAGTAACAATTCTTCCAATGACTTCCGTTGGCTTGAGATCTTTGTAATTGGGCCTCATTTGGATCAATGTGCACACGGTATCATATTTTCAATCCAAGGCTCTTAGGATCTTCTTGATGATGAATTTGTCGGTCATCTCTTCACTTCCTAAGCCGGCAATCTCATTTGTGATGAGAGCAAGCCTAGAGTACATTTCAGCGACACCTTCACCATCCTACATTTTGAACTTGTCAAGTTGACTTTGAAGCACATCCAATTTGAATTCCTTGATGGAGTCGGTACCTTCGTGCATATCAATCAAAGTATCCCAAATTTCCTTTGCATTCTCAAGACGGCTGATTTTGTTGAATTCTTCGGGGCACAATCCATTGAAGAGGATATCACAAGCTTGAGAATTGTATTGTAGCATCTTCAACTCTTCCGCGATAGCTTCACGGTTTGGTTCTCTCCCATCAAAGAATTCACCTTGCAAGCCAATACACACAATAGCCCAAACGATGGGGTTATGTCCGAGAATATGCATTTTCATCTTATGCTTCCAACTAGCAAAATTAGTGCCATCAAAGTAAGGACCTCTACGGTGATAATTTCCCTCGCTAGACGCCATACTCTCCTAGGTTGTGAAACCAAGGCTATGACCACAAAAAGCTATGGAAATCAAAGCAAATGGAGACCAATGCTCTGATACCACTTGTAGGACCTTGAAGTATGTCTAGAGGGGGGTGATTAGACTACTTGACCAATAAAAACCTAACCTTTTCCCAATTTTAGACTTCGGCAGATTTTAGCTATTTTAGAACAAGTCAAGCAATCTTCACACAATTCAAGCAAGCATGCAAAGAGTATATTGGCAGCGGAAAATAAAGCATGCAACTTGCAAGAATGTAAAGGGAAGGGTTTGGAGGATTCAAACGCAATTGGAGACACGGATGTTTTTGTCGTGGTTCCGATAGGTGGTGCTATCGTACTTCCACGTTGGTGGAGACTTCAACCCACATAGGGTAACGGTTGTGCGAGTCCACGGAGGGCTCCACCCACGAAGGGTCCATGAAGAAGCAAGTCTATCCCACCATGGTCGTCGCCCACGAAGGACTTGCCTCACTAGCGGTAGATCTTCACAAAGTAGGCGATCTCCTTGCCCTTAAAAACTCCTTGGTTCAACTCCACAATCTTGTCGGAGGCTCCCAAGTGACACCTAGCCAATCTAGGAGACACCACTCTCCAAGAAGTAACAAATGGTGTGTTGATAAATGAACTCCTTGCTCTTGTGCTTCAAATGATAGTCTCCCCAACACTCAACTCTCTCTCATAGGATTGGATTTGGTGGAAAGAAGATTTGAGTGGAAAGAAACTTGGGGAAGGCTAGAGATCAAGATTCATATGGTTGGAATGGAATATCTTGGCCTCAACACATGAGTAGTTGGCTCTCTCTCAGAACTGGTAAGTTGGAAGTGTAGGTTTGTTCTGATGGCTCTCTTCATGAATGAAGAGGAGGTGGAGGGGTATATATAGCCTCCACACAAAATCTAACCGTTACACACAATTTACCAAATTCGGTGGGACCGAATCATCAAACTCGGTCAGACCGATTTAGTAAACCTAGTGACCGTTAGGATTTTCAGTGGGACTGACATGCATCTCGGTAGGACCGATTTGGTTAGGGTTAGGGCATAACGTAATCTCGGTGAGACCAATTACACAAACTCGGTGAGACCGAATCTGGTAATTAGCTAACCAGAGAGTTGGTCGGGTAAACTCGGTGGGACCGATTTGCTCTTTCGGTGAGACCGAAAAGTTACAAAAGGGAAACAGAGAGTTTACATTGTAATCTCGGTGGGACCGATTCACTCTTTCGGTGAGACCGAAAAGTTATGAAGGGAAAACAGAGAGATTACAATCCCATCTCGGTGAGACCGAGATCCTATTGGTGAAACCGATTTGCCTAGGGTTTGTGGCAGTGGTTATGACATCTGAACTCGGTGGCGCCGGATAGAAAGAATCGGTAGGGCCGAGTTTGACTTTGGGTTTAGGTCATTTGTGGATGTGAGAAAGTAGTGGAGGGTTTTGGAGCATATCACTAAGCACATGGAGCAAAAGGCTCATTAAGCAACACCTCATCCCTTCTTGATAGTATTGGCTTTTCCTATAGACTCAATGTGATCTTGGATCACTAAAATGTAAAATGTAGAGTCTTGAGCTTTTGAGCTTGAGCCAATCCTTTGTCCTTAATATTTTGAGGGATCCACTTTCATCATCCATGCCATGCCATTCATTGAGCTTTCCTGAAATATTCATCTTGGAATAGTATTAGCTCAATGAGCTATATGTTGTTATGAATTACCTTAACCACCTGGGGATAGTTGCACTTTCACCAGTGCCACTACAGTAAATATTAGCCCATGGTTATTGTGGCCTAGTTTTAAAAAATAGGTTATTGCAGCCACTAGTTAACCGCGGAAAAATAACTGCAATGACTAGAAGCAAACAAATAAACAAGACAACAAGGAAATAAATAAGCAAGCAACTAACGCTAGGCTATCACGGCTATTACACATATTACATCCACTGGGCATCAAAGTTCGCCACCAGTGCAAATATAGGGAACAAAGCAGCATATCATATACACTGGCCGTCAAAATTGTCCACAAGTGCAAATAAACGCGGCAGAAAAACAAGAGCATAACTGAAACAACTTCAGAAGAGCTCAAGAAACGTTATCCTGGGTATCCACCATGCTGGCAATAAGCTTAGCAAGCTGATTAGCTTTGTCCTGTTTGGTGCTAAAATCCTCCAACGCTTGCTATTGCACCAGAAAATATGCATCTGAATGCTGCAGGGACTTCCGCAGTCCTTCCGCTTCTTGTCGCAGCACAGCTGATCAATGTCTTTCAGCTTGTAGTTGAGACTCAACAAACCGAACTGATTCAGATAGTGAGTTTGAATAGCTTGTGCAAGCGGTAGTGGCCAGTAACTCCAACACTAAACCAAGACAGGATGTGTCACTATCCTGAACCTTAACTGCATTAATTCCTTTACCGTTGCTTAATAAGGCACTCTTCCCCAATATTCTGTCAGCATTCTAAAAGAAGAAACAAGCAGACACATAACAAGTTTAGCATGTACTAGTATATGAAACTTATTTCGGTGAACCATTTCATTAGTAAGGTGGACAGGATTAAACTACCAAGTCTTCTATTCCCAAGTACTAGTACATAATAAAAGCATCAAACAAACATATATCTATGTCCTATGGTAGCAATGGAATCTTAAATTAGAAAAGTTGTTCTTCAGGTTTAGGCACTTGTTCTACATGAATAGAGTACAGTAAGACGCAAGAATATAATACTTAAAAATAGAAAATGAGCTCATAGACCTTGCCACATTCTTGGTTCGGGACCAAGATGAACAAGCGTTCCCGATCATCGTCCAATAAATGTGTCTCGGGAGAACGTAAGGGAATTTGATGAGTTTCTTTGCCGGTGAAGTACGTTTTCTTGAGTAATTCGATCGCCACCAAGCATTCTTGAAGATAGCAGAGGTATTAGCACAGGTTACCTCATCCCGAGTTTCCAAATCAGTCCTTCTCTATAGAGAAAATGGGAAAATTTGCTATATTATAACCATCATGGAGGTAGGATGTATGGGACGAAGCAAAGTAATTGCCATGAATAACATTACTTACACATAACTCCGGACAAACACACAGCAATCGGCATTTTCCTTTATCTTGATATAATATTTCCAAGATGGGAAGATACGCACATACGATTTAACAACATCAAATGCGATAGATGCTAAACTAAGACTAGCTGGTTGTGCTTCCTCCACAGGAATAGGCGTACTAACTGGTGGAGTTGGGGTTCGCTGTGATAGTACTGGCCCTTTGGGCACTGGAGCTGCCTTACTAACTGCTCTTGTCTGGGAGCTCTGTGGTGGAGATGGTGTTGTGTCAATAGGAACTGGGTTACTATCGGCTGGGGTAGGGGTTAGATTGGGTGAAGCTGGTTCTCTGTCCATCGTAGTAGGTGTACAATCTGCGAGAGTTTGGGTTATGTGTGGTAGGGCTGGTTCTTGTGCATGTACAACCGGGGTGCTATCTCCACCAAGAGGTAGCACAGTTTTATTTGAAGACCGTGTTTTTAGTCCGCTAGATACTGGCATCACCTGCCCCAATTCAAATGGCTGATAAACAGGAAACATAGTTTGAATGTACAGACATTGTATGAGAGACAGATGCAATAGATAGTGTGGAAAAAAGAGGGCATGAAACAGTTGACATGTATATTGTTTAACTAAAACGGATAGCATGACATAATTTCACATATATGATGTCTATCTAAACTGCATAGCATAGCATAACATAATTCAAAGATATGATGAATAACTAAACAGGATCGCCTGACATAATTCACCTACATGTTATCTAAGTAATCAGGATCGCATCATTTAATTCACATATATGATTTATATGCTAAACAGAGGGCATTCGATATGATGTCTGAACTAAGAACATGGTGTTGAATATTGTGTATATGATGTATAAACTATGCAATGAAAGACATTGTATGCATGATATGACCAGTATAACCGTGCCAAGTTAGAGCATACACCTCAGTGGGGGAATAGGACTGGTCATCTGTCTATGAATCCATCTCTGAGGAGCTATCGAGACCCAACAAGAGATCAGCTTCGACAGGTAGCATTGTCTGCTCTGAAGCCTTGTTTTCACTCCATATTTTTCCATCTCCACCCAAATGGCTGATTCACAGGAAGAGTAGTTTAATGTACAAACATTGTCGACAAATGGAAATGTCATGAAGAAAAGGATGGGCAATATATCATTCAAATATATGATGCCTGGTTAAACAGGATGGCATTGCACATTTCACATATATTATGGCTGGCTAAAAGACATGAGACTACATAGTTCCCATATATGATATAGAAACTAAACAGGTGGCATTACAGAACATGTCTAAACTAAGCAGATGACATATATGATGTCAAAAGTAGGCACCGCAAGGCAATATATGCATGATATGACTAACATCATCATGCCAAGGTAGAAACAAACACCTTGGGGGTAAATAGGAGTGGTCGTGGCGTCCGAATCCGCCTCGAACAGATATATTCCTCTGGATTACAATGCGGAGAGGGTGGGGAGGGTTTGCCATTGAACCCACCATGGGCGATGTCGCATGACATTGTATTGCAGCAAAAAACTCTTCTCTTTTCCTCTACATGTTCAGCATGACTGTACAATACGACATGCATACGAAAAAAATATGGTGAGATTATGTAAGGAGAGCATGCAGAAATTTTGAGTGATGGTAACAACCAAAGGATCGATGTTTTCCGTTGAACCAAAATAGCCCTAATGGATCGACGTGAATGTATAGTAATAAGTGATGCAACAAGTGTACAACCTTTTTGCCGTAGCCGTGTCGACCTCGGCATCATTGGGTTGGTCATTTGAAGCGGTTGAGGCAGAGGTGGCTGTCGGAGGTGTGGAGGAAGATCCGAGGAGTCAGAGACGGCGTCCGAGGCACTCTTTGCTACATTGCGATGGATCGCTCGTCGCTGGAGTAGCTCCGTGAGCCGTAAGACGTCAAGGCTGAAGCAGCACACAAGATGACATCGTCAATCTCAAGTGGGATTCTAATAGCATCTCCAATAGATGATGTAAAATGGATGTAAAATTAACATCACCAAAAACCACCTGACTACAACAGATGAGGGAAAAACTATTGACTCTGAACTTAAATGTCGAAACTGAAATTTACTGTGGAATTTGAATGCTACTGTCGAAACTGAACGCAATGGTAGCAGAGAGGCACTTGACATGTAGTTTAGGGAGGGCCTGCAGTTCATCTTCAACCTGCACCCCCCTGAGCCGCCAGCCACCACCGGCGAACCGCTGCCCCAGCCCGCCGCCGCCCAAACAACTCGCCACCGCCGCCCGACCAGCCCTCTAGGCCCCCCACCCTGAACCCTAAGATAGATAGTGGAGTACCTCTCCGGCGAGCCCCCGTCCCCGCTGCTGGTGGTTCTTCCTTAACTCCGGTGAGCCCCCCAACCCCTGAAAATCGACTGACCCAAAAGTCGATTCAGTCGACTGAAGTGTGGCTTAATCGGAGCAGAGCAGCAGCACGAGCGAGGGGGAGAGCAGCAGCAGCTGGCTGGGCGATCGAGCGAGAGCCGGAGCAGCAGCAGCAGATCCGGCTGGTATGGATGCCGCCGCCGAAGGGGCCTCGCACTGGGGGAGAGCCGCCGTGGAGATGTCGCCCGCGGCGCCGGCTTCAAGGTAGCCGCTCCATGGGGGTGCGGGATGGAGCACCGTCGGCACCGGAAGGTCAAGTTAAGGAGAAGGTGCGATGTGATGAGTGTACAACCTCTTTGGTGGCGCCGAGTAGGCCTCGGCTTCGTCCGAGGAGTCGGTGAGGATGCTGCGGTTCCGGTGGAGCAGGTTAAGGCGGTGTTGTGGGGATGGAGCAGCCACGATAGAGGAGGCGATCGTCGGAGCAGCTCCTTGGAGGTGGAGGATGGGGCAGATGAACCGACGGGATAGCGAGATGGACGACGGATCCTCATCCGGGGAGGTGGACGAGGGACGTCGAGCTGTTGCGGTGGACAACATCGTCGGGGAAGAGGCTCCGGCTGGGCAGCGGTGATGTGGCGGACGGAGGAGGGTGGGGTTTCGTGGCTGGAGCGGAGAGGTTATGGCGGCCTGGGATTTCGAATGGCGAAAAGGGGGCGATGCGAGGGGGTGAAGCATGACTTAGGAACGCGCTTGTCCAAAATGTAGGGTGTGTTACAAAAGTACCCCCCACCGATTTGAACTAGCGGCCCTTTCGGCTCAGGGTTAGAAGGGGGATTTCGCGTGTCGGGATTTGGCAGCTGGAGGGAGTTTTCGCGCGCGTTGTAATTTTGGGATAGCAAGGCGCAGGTTGTGAAGGCGCCAGTTTTGGGAGCACGATATCTGAATTTTCGGGATATAACAAGACGCGGGTTGAATCTTAGGGACAAGCCTAACGTGTCATAATATTGTACTTGTACGTACCAAATCAATTGGCACTTCCCTCAACCAAAAAGAAAACGAAAAAAATAAAACTATTCACACCAAACAAAGAGAGAGTCTTGCCCCGTTTTACTATACAAATGCTATTCAAAGCTACTCCCTCCTTCCATCTATATAGGGCCTAATGCGTTTTTCGATGCTAACTTTTGGTCAAATATTAGAGCAATGATATATGACATGCAACTTACACAAAGCACACCGTTAAATTTGTCTGTGAAAAGTTCTTTCAATGATATAATTTTCACATTGTGCATGTCATGTACTATTAATCTTGTCAATAGTCAAAGGCGGTCTTAAAAATCTCATTACGCCCTATATAGATGGAAGGAGGGAGTATGAATCCATGTTATGTCCGATTAAATTTTTTCGCTTGCTGTATAATGCATGTAACCTACTCATACCAACATTTTAGTGCATTCCAAATGTCTATACTACCGCTGCAATTCGAATTAAATTTGAATTCGTTTCTCTATTTCAATAAGAATCTACAATCATGATTGTTGCCAACTTCAACCATCATAGTTTCCTTGCTATCCGCCAGATATAAATCAGACGACCTGTAATGCAGGATGGCAAACACACCATAATCAACAACTCCGTTTTTTTATAAGAGTAGAGATAAAATATATTAAATGTAGTATACCATGTTCATAACCACACCATGTGTATCACCGTTATATATATTCACACATCCGTCGGTTTGAAACACTATGATAAATTCTTCAAATATCCGATTAAGCTTTTATAATGAAGTATATATGATCTCTATTAGTCTTTTACACCCACACAACCCTCTTATCTTTGTAGCTAGCGCTAACTTTCTCTTATGCATGCACACGCCGCATCCCTCTCACCCTCCCTCAGCATTTTTAGCTCCATCAGCAAAATTAGTCTTTTCACTTTAGGTCGTTCACCCACGGTGTGTGTAGGCCCCCCAGCTCCTTCTTTACGGCACACATCGATCGATATGCTTCTCTAGCCAAGTGTGCCTAGCACAAACACAAGCTTCCCCTCTTCTCTTGTCATCGTCCATGCCTCACTCCCACCACTCTTTTCATTGTTCTCGTACTCGCACACTCCTATCCCTCGATATAGTATGCCTCTCGTACCACCTCCTACATGCATCCCTCTCTCGCTATCCATCTCCTAGTGCCTCATTTGCTTCTAAAACACACATGCATGTATACCGATCGATCTCCCAACATATACCTAGATCGACTTTAACTACCCCCCCCCATCGATCGACGTACCTCACAAGTTATGTCTCTCCTTTCTCTTACAAAGGGCGATTGATCTTCCTATGTAGTTACGTCTGCTTACCACAGCCACATCGTCCCCCTCATCATTCGTGCATGCCTCCTGACCCGTCTCTCACATGCACGTGCACAGACAACAAGCAGCCATCTCCTCTCTTATTGATATTGCGAGCGTGCCCTCCATTTGTCTAGCAAGCCTATCCCACCATTTGTTAGAAGCAACTCCACTACGACCCCCTCCAACACTCTAGCTCTATCTCTCTCCCAACCTTATTCATCTCCTGCACATATGCATGGATGCCGATCGATCTCCCTTAATACAGGAGGCAGCTCGATCTCCTTAATACATGAGGTAGGCCTCTCTCCTCCTCCACACATATACCAGCCATTGTACCTCTATAGTTAGTTGGGCCTCCCTCTTCCTCCACCACATGTCAGGACCCCGATTCCAAGTCACATCGACCTAGCTGGTAACACCTCATATCACTTTGCGGCCTCACGCACGGTATTCCCACGGGTGTCGCCTTACCATGGCCCGGGACCGTTTGCGTCTTTTGGCTCACGTATATGATAATGTTGCTAGCATCCACATGACAAAGAACCCGGGCCGACATGGCTAGTCGTGAACCCAAAGCGGCACTAACCTATGGGGACAGGCATACATGAAACACTTGAGCATGTCGGTCATCAACGTATGAACTTGGGCTGTAGCACTGGCTAACAGGACTCCGTATCCCGGGCTGTAGCAGCTAGGCAGGACTCCAAGTACCACCGCGTGACATTTCCCGAAGGACAGACATATAGAACGAAATGAATCACATGCCGCCATCAAGTGTCCAAGCAGTAGTCTTTGGGCTAGCGAGGACTCGTGAACCGGGCTGTAGCGGACTACTATCGCTCAGAAGCACAAGACTTACATTTTCCCATATGAGAGGCTGCCAAGGATAAACAACTAGATTGTCGGATCCCACTCATACCAAGCATTTCAACCATACACGCAATATGCCCGATATGAGTAAATACAACATGGCATCACAACAAAACTCTACAACTCAAGTACTTTATTTAAGAGGCTCCGAGGAGCCATACATAACATAGTCATACAAGTAGGGGTCACATGACCCAACACTCAAGTCATACAATCATACAAGCACATGCGGAAGCAAAGTAGTCTGAGTACAGACTCTAGAAAGAAAGAAAGCTTGTTGGAGCCTTTCTATCTACATGGCCCTTCACAAGTCTTAGATCGCCACCTGGGTGGCTAGCTTACTCGTCGAAGTCAACATCTACATAGAATCCGTCGGAGGGGGTAGTATAGTCCTCTGAAAAATATTGATTAAGCAAACATGAGTACAAAAGTACTCAGCAAGTCTTACCACAGAATCCTATCATACATGCACATTCTCAAGAAGGAAGTGGAGTTAACTTGCAGCAAGCCAGCTTTGACTCTTGGCTAAGCTATCCTACGTGACACACTTTGTAAAGCATTTGTCGTACACGAGTCCACTATTCACCATCACAATACTCCACCGTGGATCCTCTCTCGTCATCCCCGAGAGGGCCATCCACGATACTCACACTTATCTTGAGGCTTTTAGTAGTATCCATTTACTTGCCTATGAACTGATATAGGTAACCCAGAAGTCCTTCTCCGTGGACACGGCTATTCAATAGATCATATTTAACCTGCAGGGTATACTTCTTCACACACGCTCACCACTTATCGCCGTTTACGACATGTACTCGCAACCTTCAAGCGGAAGCCCAACGTGGGTGTCGGCCACACCTACCTAAACACTCAAGTCCCTAGTCCAGGTTTATCGCCTATTCGGGTTCCATCCGCAGGAGTCCGCCGAGGTTTCCCATACAGCCCGAACGATGTGTGCAGGGTTCCCGAGATACCAAACGGGCACTTTCGGTACACGAACCACGGTGCCTACCGCAACACAACCCACCCCTAAGGTCAGCGTTGCGTGCCCCCCCGAGATGCTACAAACACCAGAAACTACTTGCAACTCCCGGACTATGAACAGGGGTGGTTAAGAAGCCGAGAGGGTCAATTAAGGATCCCAATGTGTGGTAGTAGCTGGTTCATGGATCACAAACACAGATCTCAGTTCTTAAGTTCGGCTTCAATGAAACAACCCACCATGTACTCCTACATGGCCTCTCATCGATACCTTTACCAAATCGTGTTCAACACTTATACTCTCGAACCAACACAACCTTTCACTCCAGTTCATCATCCCGATGAGCCAGACCTGACACAACTCTAAGCATAGCAAGCATAGCATGGTAGGAATCACAAACATGGCTCAATCAACTCCTACACATACTAGTGGGTTTCATCTAGTTCTTGTGGCAATGACAGTCATGCAAAGGAGTGGGTTCAACTACCGCAGCACACAACAGTTGAATCGCGTTGTCTTAATGCAGTAAAATGAGAGCGAAGCGAGAACATGGGTTTGTATCGGAATGTTCAATGAATTGCTTGCTGATGGAACTGGGTAGAGAACTGCCCTTGAGATGGGTTATCGAGGTTATCTTGAGGCAGAACCTATCATGAAAACACACCAAAATAAACATACAACCAATGTGCAACATTATGATGCATGCTATGACATGGCAAGATGAATGTGTGTTGGTCTAATGCAAGTTGAAGAGACAGGGGATGATCTCATTTGAACCAAAGGTTCAAATGATAGATCATGTGAGTTAGTCCTAATGGTGCAAAATCTTAATCTGGTTATTCAGCATAGTTAACTTGTTTTAACATGCATGAAACCTGTACCAATGGATAGAGTGTATTTTTCTGATAAATTTTCATATATAAATCTTTGCATTTGGAGTTATAGAATAAAAGTTATAAGCATTTGAAATTTGAATTATATTCTGGATTTTATTATATAAAAATAATTCCAGAATTTAAATTAATGCGCCGGCATGAGGTCAACATGACGTCGAGGGGTCAACGGGGTTGTCCGGTCAAACTGACCAGTGGGACCCGCATGTCGTTAGTTTAACTAATTGGTTTTAATTAAAACTAATCCTAATTAGATTAGCTGGAGGGGTCCACTGCCATCGACCCGAGGGTCAGCAGGCCCACGGTGAGGTCAACTCACGGCGTCTAGCCGCCGGCGAGGCCAGACGCGGCGGAGCAAGTGACTTTGCACGTTTCGGGCTCCAAATGGAACGCGGAGAGCATCTACGGGTAGCTAGAGGTGAGCCGCGGGGTCTGGTGGGGTCGGTTG
The DNA here is from genome assembly GCA_021605205.1 of Aegilops longissima. Classification (NCBI taxonomy): domain Eukaryota; kingdom Viridiplantae; phylum Streptophyta; class Magnoliopsida; order Poales; family Poaceae; genus Aegilops; species Aegilops longissima. Next base: position 351,169,707 of record CM038676.1, on the reverse strand, counting down.
GGTTAGGGGTGGCCGGAGTGGGCGCCGGCGACGAGTCGGGCGGCGACCAGGGCTCGGCCACCGACGGTTTAGGGGTTAGCGGCCTCGGCGAGGCACGGGGAGTGCACGGTTAGCCTCGTTGGAGAGTGGTGAGTGTGATGGACATAGCGGTGCGGCCAATAGGTGACCGGAGGCTCGTCGGCGACGAGCGCCGCGGCGGTGAGTTCAGGCGATCGTCGGGTGCTCGCTGTGGTGCAAGAAGGAGAGAACGGAGAGGATAGAGAGGTAGCTAGGTTCACGGTGAACCTGCGGGAAGCTTCGTCGGGTCGGGGCGGACTGATCGGCGGCGGCGACGATGGGGATCTCCGCGACCTTGGACTCGGTCGAGGTCGGAGTAGTGGCCTCGGGGGGTCTTGGAGCGAGGGGGACTATCTGGCTAGGGGTAACGGGGTGCGGCGGAGCGGCCAGACATGGCGGGGAGGTGCGTGGACGGCGGGAGCACGGCGGCGACGGTGGCGTGTCGGCGATGGCGTCGGCCAGTCGAGAGCGAGCGAGAGAGAGGCGGGGGAAAGTGCGGTGTCCGGGGTTCGGGGCGACGTGGGTCGCCCCGGGTCGGCGAGGCGGCGAGGGCGGCAGGGCGGCGGCCAGCTGCGTGGCGCGCCCTGCAAGACGCCGGCCGGCACCAGCTGCTGCTGGCCGAGCCAAGCAGCTCACCGGCTGGCTTGCTCGGGCTGGGCAGCAGTGGGCCGGAGCTGGCGACAGTAAGGGTTTTCCCATTTTTTATCTTTTCTATTTTCTGCAACTCTGTTTAGGGTTTTAAAATACCAAAACACTTTCAAAATTACCAAAATGCTCCTGGTCACTAGTTGGAATATTCCCAACATGAAACATTTTAGTTCAACAATTTTGAACACTTAAAATATTTTCCATAATTTAAAATGCCCATTCAGAATTTTGTGAATTAAATTTAGAACCCTTGGGTGACCTAGAAAATGTCCCACCTTCTTTGACATGGATCTTAAACCCAAACATAGAGGATGAGCATTTTGAAGGGCATTTGATTCATTGAATTAAATTTTAGTAAACCCTAGTTATCTTAAGGGGGTTACGGGGTTTCTGCTTCCCCATTTCAAATTCAGATGAAATTTAAACATGATGCACACCCTAATGCATGGTCTATCTGGGATGTGACAACTCACCCCACTCAAAAGAATCTCGTCCCAGATTTAGGATCTGTTCTAAAAAGGTGGGGTACTCAAGTCGAAGACGATCCTCCCTTTCCCAAGTTGCTTCTTGCTCGGAATGGTTTGACCATTGAACCTTTAGAAACTTGATATTCGGCGTCGAGTGGTACGCTCGGTTTGATCGAGGATACGAACGGGGTACTCTCGATATGTAAGGTTATCTTGGAGATCAAGCGTTTCGTGGTCCACTCCACGGATAGGATCCGAGAAGCAATGCCTGAGTTGGGAAACGTGGAAGACATCATGGACCTTGGAAAGATGCGGAGGTAGTTCCAGTTGGTAGGCAACTTCCCCTCGTTTGGCAAGAATGCGAAAGGGTCCAATGTAACGAGGAGCCAACTTGCCCTTGATACCGAATCGATGGGTTCCCTTTAAAGGAGAAACCCGAAGGTAAGCCTTCTCGCCAATTTCATAAACCATGGGCTTATGATTGCGGTCATATTGACTCTTCTGACGAGATTGGGCTGTTTTCAAATTCTCACGAACAACGCGAACCTGTTCCTCGGCGTCCTGGATCATATCCGGGCCAAAGAGTTGTCTCTCCCCGGTTTCTGACCAGTTAAGAGGCGTTCGACATTTTCGCCATAAAGAACTTCGAAAGGGGCTTTGCCCAGACTGGCTTGATAACTGTTGTTATAAGCGAACTCGGCGAATGGAAGGCATTTCTCCCAATTCATGCCGAAGGAGATGACAGAAGCTCGAAGCATATCCTCTAAGATTTGATTGACTCGTTCTACTTGACCACTTGATTGGGGATGGAAAGCGGTGCTAAAGGAGAGACGAGTTCCCATAGCGTTTTGGAAACTTTCCCAAAATCGAGAGGTGAAGAGACTCCCACGGTCGGAGTTAATCTCTGATGGAACACCATGAAGAGACACTATTCGGGAGATGTACAAATCAGCTAGCTGGCTAGCGGTTATACTCTCACGAACAGGTAGGAAGTGGGCTACTTTGGAAAGACGATCAACAATGACGAAGATAGCGTTATTCCCTCTCTTGGTCCTGGGAAACCCGGTAATGAAATCCATACCGATTTTATCCCATTTCCATTCAGGAATGTCCAAAGGTTGAAGGGTACCAGCAGGCCGTTGATGCTCCGCTTTAACTCGACGACAAACGTCGCAGTTAGCAATGTATTGAGCGATTTCTCTCTTCATCCTAGTCCACCAAAACCTCTGGCGTAGATCTTGATACATTTTAGTACTACCAGGATGAATGGTGAGAGGAGAGTCATGAGCTTCCTTAAGGATCAATTGTCGTAGCTGTTGCTTCTTGGGAACCACCAAGCGTTTTCAAGAAAACAACACTGTTATCTACGGAGAAACATTTAGCAGCTCCGCTAGCAATGTTCTCCTTGATCCGAGATATCCCTCTATCATACTGCTGAGCAGCTATGATTCGATCCGTGAGGTCAGGTTTCGCCACCAGGGTGGAAAGAAATCCTCGAGGAACAATGTGAAGATTAAGCTTACGAAATTCCTCGTGGAGAATTGGTTGACCTTGTTGTAACATCAAATTGTTACAGTAGGATTTGCGACTTAGTGCGTCAGCCATGACATTGGCTTTGCCTGGGGTGTAGGATATTCCTAAGTCGAAATCTGTAATCAACTCGACCCAACGTCTTTGCCTGAGGTTCAAATCCGGTTGGGTGAAGATATATTTCAGACTTTGGTGATCAGTGTAGATTTCGCAACGATTACCCAGAAGGTAATGTCGCCAGGTTTTGAGTGCATGAACCACTGCTGCAAGCTCTAGATCGTGTGTGGGATAGTTATCCTCATGTGGACGCAACTGTCGAGATGCGTAGGCAATCACATGACGATCTTGCATGAGTATGCAACCTAGTCCTTGTCGCGAGGCGTCGCAATAGATAATAAAGTCTTTAGAAAAATCTGGTGGAATGAGTACGGGAGCAGATGTCGAGCCTTTTCAGTTCCTGAAAGCTGATCTCGCACTGTGGCGTCCACTCGAACTTCTTATCTTTCTTGAGGAGTTCGGTTAGAGGTTTAGCAACTTTAGAGAAATTCTCGACGAAGCGGCGGCAATAGCTCGCTAACCCGAGGAAACTCCGAACTTGCTTGACCGATTCAGGTGGAGTCCAATCAAGGACGGCTTGAACTCGCTCGGGATTGACAGCAATACCCTTACCAGAAATTACATGTCCTAGATAGGTCACTTCTGGTAACCAGAATTCACATTTAGAGAATTTGGCATAAAGGCGGTGCTCTCAAGTTTCATCAATACTAGCCTTAGATGTTCGGCATGTTCTTCCTCATTCTTGGAGTAGATGAGTATATCATCGAGGTATACCACGACAATTTATCCAAATACTCCATGAAGATTGAGTTCATTAACCGAGAGAAAGTGGCTGGAGCATTGGTTAATCCGAAGGACATGACGGTGTACTCGTATTGGCCATAACGAGTGACAAAGGCCGTTTTGGGTATGTCCTCGTTCTGATTTTGATTTGATGGTAGCCCAACCTCAAATCCATCTTGGAAGATCGAGGATCCAGCGAGCTGGTCATACGTGTCGTTGATCCCGGGAGCGGATACTTGTTCTTGATAGTGACCAAATTGACAGGTCGGTAATCTACAACCATCCGATCCGTACCATCCTTCTTCTTGACGAAGAGGACGGGGCAAGCCCATGGAGATGAACTAGGACGGATGAAACCCTTTTGCAAGGACTCATCGAGTTGTTTCTTAAGTTCAGCTAGTTCTAGGGGTGCCATCTTATAAGGTCTCCTAGAGATTGGGACGGTTCCGGAATAAGATCTATCACGAACTCGACATCCCCGCGGTGGAACACCGGCAGTTCTTCCGAAAGACATCCGGAAAATCACGGACTACCGGAATATCTTCGAGATCTGGAAGAGGGTTGGCATTTAAGGAGTAAAGTCGGCGCTTAGACACTCGGGTTAAAACATCCACTGCTTTTGCCCAAGGATGGGTAAGTTGAACGGTTCTAGTCGAACAATCAATCTTGGCATAATGGGCTGACATCCACCCATACCCAAGATGATGTTTATGTCCGAGGACTTGAGAGCTATTAGGGATGCAAGGAAAACTAATCATCGACAAGAATTTCATTCCCATGACTTATTCTAGAGGTTTGCCATCTAGAACCAGGAGTTTGAATTTCCATGGAGGTAGGCATGTCACAGAATGTGGTGTTGTGCAATCGAGCATAGCTCTCGAAATAAATGAATGAGATGCTCCAAATCAAAAAACAGTTGCGGATGGCAATTAACAAGAAGCGCATCGAGGACGGCGTTGGGATCCTCATAGGTTTCTTCAGCAGAGACATAGTTGACATGGCCACGGCGGTGGCAACGGCTTGGCATAGGGAACCTTTCTGCTGGCTTGCCGCGACCAATGACTTTCCAGCTTGATTGGGGTTGTTCTGGGACACTCTCGAATATAGTGGCCCGCCTCTCCACATTTGAAGCAAGTGATCACATTTGGCCGTGGGGCCACATTAGCGATTGGACCTCCATATGTCTTGGGTGGAAAATACGGTTGGTTGGGGCGAGGCCTCGAAGGATGGCCTCGGGGTGTACTGGGTGGTAGAGCCGTATTTGGGACCCAAACCCGCGCTTCGGGAACCAGAGCGGATGATGATCCGTAATCACGGATGTGCTTGCGTGAAGCTTCAAATCGTTCGCCTGCCTCTCGCCGATAGCCTTATTGACTAGCTTCGAGAAAGAGGTACATTCATGCGACGGAGATCTCGGCGTAGCTCGGGGCTAAGTCCCTTACGGAACCTCGCCGCTTCTTAGCATCGGTAGAAACTTCTTCGGAGCATAACGTGCTAACCTCCCGAATTCACGGTCAGAGGCATCCACGTTCAGCCGCCTTGGGTGAAACTGCAGAATTCCTCACGCTTGCGGTCCATAAGTCCTTCGAATATGGTGCTCGCGAAGGCGGCACTGAATTCATCCCAAGTTGTAACTTGTCCAGCCGGACGATAGCCTCATAGTTTTCCCACCGAGATCGGCGGGGCCTTCCGGATGATAGGCGGCAAAGGTAACTTTGTCACCTCGGACACGATGGCGAACGCAGCTTGTGATGGATATCGCGGAGCCAATCATCGGCGCCGAGTGGCTCGACGGAGCATTTGAATTTTGGAGGATATAGTTTGACGAAGTCGTTGAGTGAAACCCCATCGTTTCTCGGCTGGCGGGCTGTGTTTTGTTCAATGCGCTCCAATAAGCGGTTAGTTTCGCTTATTGCGCTCGCTTCGAGATCACCTCAGCCAAAGATGGCGGTTGCGGCAGATTCACATTTCGGCTGCATCGGCCTCTCCCTCGCTCGAACAGCAGGAGAATTTCGAGTGTTGACCATCCTGGGAGACAAAACAAAGGTTTAAACCAGGATGGCAGAATTTAACAAGGTAGTGCGGAAGGTAATGGACAGTATGGAATGCAAAGGTGTTTATCCGTATGACATGGTAATATAAACTGCCATATATATATATACCAACGGTCATACACACCATTCATAGCTTGGTACAAGCCTGACGGAGTACAACTATAAGGAAAAAGGCGTTACATCTCATCGGAAGCATTCCAACTCCTATACATTATTTTTCTACACTTCCGGAATGATACACACTAAGTCGTATTCCACGAGTCACGCAGGACGGTGGAAACACAACTAGTACCATACTAGCAATACTACTACTATCTCAGGCAGCTCCATAGTAGTCCTCATAGAAGTCACCACCTGCACTGAAGTGGAACATGATCGTGCAGAAATGATAATCTGTGGAGCCTGTGGACCATAAGGACTCGGATGTGGCCGTGGACCCACAAAGGGTGGCGAAGAGGCCCACGAGGAGGAGTGATGCCTCCAACCTCACGCCACTCCATGAAGTCCGCAAACTCGCCCGCACAGGTACAAATCTCTCATGTCCATACATCCGCTTGCACAGCGGTGCAAACCTAGTCGAGTAGCCAGTGGTCGGAACGGGCATTATATAGCTCCATACGCAAGGCCCGGTTCTCACGGTCCTTGTCCTCCAACAACTCAAGAGTGGTACGGAGGAGTGAGTCCTCATGGGATGCATCACCGCACAAACCTCAAGGTAGCCATGCGCCCGGAAGGGATGCCGCATATAGCGGAAGTCGGTGTTGCTCAAAGAAAGCAGTCTGGCTCGAATGATAGTCATCATGGAATAGGCTGCATCTTGTACAGACATTCCAATAGTGATTCCGAGCCCATAGGAACAAAGAAGTGGCTCAAGAGCTCCGGATAGGATGGATAAATCCGGACCGTGCATAGATATTGGCTTTGATTGAAATCCCTGAACTGCTCCTCGACGGTATACTCAGGATACCATCGATAACCAGCCTCAATCATCACTCTAACCAACATGGCCGTGTGACCGCACACATCAATGCAGCGAGTCAGGCGAACCACTTGGTTCTGGGAACGGGTGGACATCTGAAAGCACAGCCATAATGCAAAGGCATTAGAATTCCTAGGGAAAATCGAGCAGCATAACATCTGTAAATGCTCAAATCAAATTTGAGACATTCAAAATCAGATTTGCATAACCACTCAACAACATCATATCAAGGTTCTGGTTCAAGTAATAGCATACTAAAATTTAGTAATACCAAACTGAGGATGTAACCAACAATCCTACAAGGTACTACGGATAGTAACACGTGAACCTGATAGAGAGAAGAGAGCCTAGTCCTAAACCCACGTTGAATGAGAAGAGGACGACTCAGATCAGAGGGCATAAGGTAAAGGAGTAAAAAGAGCCTTACGCTCCTCCCACAATCAATTCCCTACATATAACTAAAGCATTTCTAGACTCAACTTCACCAGTTTGGCTTAGCGGACCTCACAGCAGCCCTGCTCGATACCAACGCTGTCAGACCCGATTCCAAGTCACATCGACCTAGCTGGTAACACCTCATATCACTTTGCGGCCTCACGCACGGTATTCCCACAGGTGTCGCCTTACCATGGCCCGGACCGTTTGCGTCTTTTGGCTCACGATATGATAATGTTGCTAGCATCCACATGACAAAGAACCGGGCCGACATGGCTAGTCGTGAACCCAAAGCGGCACTAACCTATGGGGACAGCATACATGAAACACTTCGAGCATGTCGGTCATCAACGTATGAACTTGGGCTGTAGCACTGGCTAACAGGACTCCGGTATCCCGGCTGTAGCAGGCTAGGCAGGACTCCAAGTACCACCGCGTGACATTTCCCGGGACAGATATAGGAACGAAATGAATCACATGCCGCCAGATCAAGTGTCCAAGCAGAGTCTTTGGGCTAGCAGGACTCCGTGAACCGGGCTGTAGCGGACTACTATCGCCGTAAGCACAAGACTTACATTTTCCCATATGAGAGGCTGCCAAGGATAAACAACTAGATTGTCGGATCCCACTCATACCAAGCATTTCAACCATACACATAATATGCCCGATATGAGTAAATACAACAAGGCATCACAACAAAACTCTACAACTCAAGTACTTTATTTAAGAGGCTCGAGGAGCCATACATAACATAGTCATACAAGTAGGGGTCACATGACCCAACACTCAAGTCATACAATCATACAAGCACATGCGAAGCAAAGTAGTCTGAGTACGACTCTAGAAAGAAAGAAAGCTTGTTGGAGCCTTTCTATCTACATGGCCCTTCACAAGTCTTAGATCGCCACCTGGGTGGCTAGCTTACTCGTCGAAGTCAACATCTACATAGAATCCGTCGGAGGGGGTAGTATAGTCCTCTGAAAAATATTGATTAAGCAAACATGAGTACAAAAGTACTCAGCAAGTCTTACCACGTAATCCTATCATACATGCACATTCTCAAGAAGGAAGTGGAGTTAACTGCAGCAAGCCAGCTTTGACTCTTGGCTAAGCTATCCCACGTGACACACTTTGTAAAGCATTTGTCGCATACACGAGTCCACTATTCACCATCACAATACTCCACCGTGGATCCTCTCTCGTCATCCCCGAGAGGGCCATCCACGATACTCACACTTATCTTGAGGCTTTTAGTAGTATCCATTTACTTGTCTATGAACTGATATAGGTAACCCAGAAGTCCTTCTCCGTGGACACGGCTATTCAATAGATCATATTTAACCTGCAGGGTATACTTCTTCACACACGCTCACCACTTATCGTCGTTTACACGACATGTACTCGGCAACCTTCAAGCGGAAGCCCAACGTGGGTGTCGGCCACAGCCTACCTAAACACTCAAGTCCCTAGTCCAGGTTATCGCCTATTCGGGTTCCATCCGCAGGAGTCCGCCGAGGTTTCCCATACAGCCCGAACGATGTGTGCAGGGTTCCCGAGATACCAAACGGGCACTCGGTACACGAACCACGGTGCCTACCGCAACACAACCCACCCCTAAGGTCAGCGTTGCGTATATATGCCCCAAAGATGCTACAAACACCGAAACTACTTGCAACTCCGGACTATGAACAGGGGTGGTTAAGAAGCCGAGAGGGTCAATTAAGGATCCCAATGTGTGTAGTAGCTGGTTCATGGATCACAAACACAGATCTCAGTTCTTAAGTTCGGCTTCAATGAAACAACCCACCATGTACTCCTACATGGCCTCTCATCGATACCTTTACCAAATCGTGTTCAACACTTATACTCTCGAACCAACACAACCTTTCACTCCAGTTCATCATCCCGATGAGCCGACTGACACAACTCTAAGCATAGCAAGCATAGCATGGTAGGAATCACAAACATGGCTCAATCAACTCCTACACATACTAGTGGGTTTCATCTAGTTATTGTGGCAATGACAGTCATGCAAAGGAAGTGGGTTCAACTACCGCAGCACACAACAGTTGAATCGCGTTGTCTTAATGCAGAAAATGAGAGCGAAGCGAGAACATGGGTTTGTATCGGAATGTTCAATGAATTGCTTGCCTGATGGAACTGGGGTAGAGAACTGCCCTTCAGATGGGTTATCGAGGTTATCTTCGGGGGCAGAACCTATCATGAAAACACACCAAAATAAACATACAACCAATGTGCAACATTATGATGCATGCTATGACATGGCAAGATGAATGTGTGTTGGTCTAATGCAAGTTGAAGAGATAGGGGATGATCTCATTTGAACCAAAGGTTCAAATGATAGATCATGTGAGTTAGTCCTAATGGTGCAAAATCTTAATCTGGTTATTCAGCATAGTTAACTTGTTTTAACATGCATGAAACCTGTACCAATGGATAGAGTGTATTTTTCTGATAAATTTTCATATATAAATCTTTGCATTTGGAGTTATAGAATAAAAGTTATAAGCATTTGAAATTTGAATTATATTCGGATTTTATTATATAAAAATAATTCCAGAATTTAAATTAATGCGTCGATGAGGTCAACATGACGTCGGGGGTCAACGGGGTTGTCCGGGTCAAACCGACCAGTGGGACCCGCATGTCGTTAGTTTAACTAATTGGTTTTAATTAAAACTAATCCTAATTAGATTAGCCGGAGGGGTCCACTGCCATCGACCCGAGGGTCAACAGGCCCACGGTGAGGTCAACTCACCGGCGCCTAGCCAGCCGGCGAGGCAGACGCGCGGAGCAAGTGACTTTGCACGCTTGGGCTCCAAATGGAACGCGGAGAGCATCTACGGTAGCTAGAGGTGAGCCGCGGTGCAGTGGGGTCGGTTGGGTTAGGGGTGGCGGAGGGGCGCCGGCGACGAGTCGGGCGGCGACCAGGGCTCGGCCACCGACGGTTTAGGGGTTAGCGGCCTCGGCGAGGCACGGGGAGTGCACGGTTAGCCTCGTTGGAGAGTGGTGAGTGTGATGGACATAGCGGTGCGCCAATAGGTGACCGGAGGCTCGTCGGCGACGAGCGCCAAGGGCGGTGAGTTCAGCGATCGTCGGTGCTCGCTGTGGTGCAAGAAGGAGAGAACGGAGAGGATAGAGAGGTAGCTAGGTTCACGGTGAACCTGCGGAAGCTTCGCTGGGTCGGGGCGGACTGATGCGGCGGCGGCGACGATGGGGATCTCCGCGCCTTGGACTCGGTCGAGGTCGGAGTAGTGGCCTCGGGGTCTTGGAGCGAGGGGACTATCTGGCTAGGGGTAACGGGTGCGGCGGGCGGCGACATGGCGGGAGGTGCGTGACGGCGGGAGCACGGCGGCGACGGTGGCGTGTCGGCGATGGCGTCGGCCAGTCGAGAGCGAGCGAGAGAGAGGCGGGGGGAAAGTGCGGTGTCCGGGGTTCGGGGCGACGCGTGGGTCGCCCCGGTCGGCGAGGCGGCGAGGGCGAAGCAGGCGCGGCGGCCAGCTGCGTGGCGCGCCCTGCAAGACGCCGGCCGGCACCAGCCTGCTGGCCAAGCCAGCTACAGCTTGCCATGGCCAGCTGCTGGCCTGGGCAGCGGGTGGGCCGAGTCAAGCGACAGTAAGGGTTTTCCCATTTTTTTTATCTTTTTCTATTTTCTGCAACTCTGTTTAGGGTTTTTAAAAATACCAAAACACTTTCAAAAATTACCAAAATGCTCCTGGTCACTAGTTGGAATATTCCCAACATGAAACATTTTAGTTCAACAATTTTTGAACACTTAAAATATTTTCCATAATTTAAAATGCCCATTCCAGAATTTTGTGAATTAAATTTAGAACCCTTGGGTGACCTAGAAAATGTCCCACCTTCTTTGACATGGATCTTAAACCCAAACATAGAGGATGAGCATTTTGAAGGGCATTTCGGATTCATTGAATTAAATTTTAGTAAACCCTAGTTATCTTAAGGGGGGTTCTGGGTTTCGCTTCCCATTTCAAATTCAGATGAAATTTAAACATGATGCACACCCTAATGCATGGTCTATCTGGGATGTGACAACTCACCCCACTCAAAAGAATCTCGTCCCGAGATTTAGGATCTGATTCGAAAAGGTGGGGTACTCAAGTCGAAGACGATCCTCCCTTTCCCAAGTTGCTTCTTGCTCGGAATGGTTTGACCATTGAACCTTTAGAAACTTGATGTTCCGACGTCGAGTGGTACGCTCGGTTTGATCGAGGATACGAACGGGGTACTCTCGATATGTAAGGTTATCTTGGAGATCAAGCGTTTCGTGGTCCACTCCACGGATAGGATCCGAGAAGCAATGCCTGAGTTGGGAAACGTGGAAGACATCATGGACCTTGGAAAGATGCGGAGGTAGTTCCAGTTGGTAGGCAACTTCCCCTCGTTTGGCAAGAATGCGAAAGGGTCCAATGTAACGAGGAGCCAACTTGCCCTTGATATCAATCGATGGGTTCCCTTTAAAGGAGAAACCCAAGGTAAGCCTTCGCCAATTTCATAAACCATGGGCTTATGATTGCGGTCATATTGACTCTTCTGACGAGATTGGGCTGTTTTCAAATTCTCACGAACAACGCGAACCTGTTCCTCGGCGTCCTGGATCATATCTCTGTAGGTTTGTATCTCTCTCACACAACCCCACGTAGGTGGTGTACGTATACAAGAAGGGAATAGGTGCACCGTGCACGTACTCACGCTTCGTGCCCAGCCACACCCGCGCGAGTACACGGTGGAGCTCATTTCTTTACGAAATGGCAGCCCATGTGCTAATTTCAACGCCTGTAGCGGTTGTTTACCTAGGGAGGTCGTGTACCACGCGTGCACGAAACAAAGTTCGACTTGACGCGTTGCCGCGTTATTTTTAAACAAAGTTATAGCGCTCAATGGCACGTACACAGAATATAAAATGATTTTTATGGAGGAAAAGGTAGTCCGCTACTCCGCTCTTCAGAGTATCTCACACAAGGCTCCGGTGGCCTCTCTCTCTCTCTCCGTTGGTCACTGGTCCGGCCGCATCCCGTCCGCCGAGGGAAAGGGAGTGCGGTGGCCTCTCTCTCTCTCACCGTTGGTCACTGATCCGGCCGCATCCCGTCCGCCGGGGGAAGGGAGTGCGGTAGCCTCTCGCTCTCTCTCTCACCATTGGTCACTGATCCGGCCGCATCCCATCCACCGGGGGAAAGGGAGGAAGTGCATCGTTTCTCCGTTCGACGGCGCCGAGGCAGCACGTCCCGATCTGCTATACACGATGTTCTCTCTGACCAAGCTCCGACGCAGCAGGGCCTATGCCACCTGCTCGCAGATTCCGCCCGCCGCCGCTCACCTAGTTACATCCCGACGACCTCCGTGTATCCTCCGCCTTGCTCCACCGCCTGCTTTCCCACGTCGCTGCATGTGGATCTTCCATAGTTCTTTGCCCAAAACGTAGCTCGTCTGGCATACTTTCCATATTGCATTCTCGTCCTCACACCGTTTTAGACAAACACAACCGTGTTGTTATCTTCCCTTAGAACAAGGAACATGCTTGTTTTTTGCCGTCGCATGTGTCATCAACTGTTATTGACCAGTAATTGTTTCCTTTCTACCTCTTTTTTGCAAACAGGGCTATCCATTTCACCTCGTTGCTATTGCGACCTTTTGGTGAACTGCACAAATCACTTTTTTCTTAAGAGTGTTTTGTGCAGTTGTACTAAAATGTCACACGGGCAATGTCTCTACATTTCAGTGCGATTGCATAAAGGGAGATTGGTTTTGCTCTATCCTCCTCATCCAACTCCGAGCCTAATCTTCTCCAACTAGTTAGTCTTAAGAGAGACTGCAAAGGTGACCGGCTTCTATTTGTGTGTTTATTGTTTCATCAGCAGTCCTCTATTATCGTAATCACACCTGATATCTTTGGAACAGGGACGCTCATCACTATTTTAGTGGAACTGCACAAAATGATCGGAATGTTGCATGCTCCAGACAGCTACTTTTTTCCCACCATGCCTTGTTGATTTAGACAGAGCTGGGGGGACGTTGCTGCCAATGAAAGCATGGATCAATTTTAATTTAACACCTTCTCACAACTTTGTCTTCAGCCAGTGATGTAATTATTAGCTCGATCTGCTAATAATTGACATGCATTAGCAAGGAAGTTAGTTTTTTATTGTTTCCGAAAGAGCATCGATGGCAAGACATGCGAAACAAAAGCTGAAAGCTCACACCATTGTACAATTTCATGTCGCTGGAAAATTTATTTGTATAGTACGTCAATTATGTAAACAAATGATGGAAGCTTGATAGCATTGCCAGAAGCCTCTTCATCATCCGGGTCCATGTGCCATGCACGAAATTATACTCCTTCGTTCCTAAATATTTGTCTTTTTACAAATTTCAAACGGGCATATTTTAGAGTGTAGATTCACTCATTTTGCTCCGTATGTGTACTCCCTCGGTTCCTAAATATTCTATTCGTCTTAACAGAGATTTCAACAAGTGACTACATACGGAGCAAAATGAGTGAATCTACACTCTAAAATATGTCTATATACATCCGTATGTGCAAGTCCATTTGAAATCTCTAAAAAGAAAAAAATATTTGAGTAGTCACTCGTTGAAATCTCTAGAAAGACAAATACTTCGGAGTATATTTAAGAACCGAGGGGGTAGTGCACAACCGCATGGGAGACTCAGCCCGTCGCTATACCGCATTAATAGTGAGTAATGAGCAGTCAAATCATAAGCCGCACCTTTCCCAATCGTAAGTTGCTCAAGAAGCAACCATCAATACACTCTTATTTGAATCCGCCATACTACTCCATCTGTCACTGCTCATACAGCGCTTGAAAAAAAAAAAAAATCTGTGGGACCAAGGCGACTAGCGATCGGCCTAAAAATAGCATTGGTAGTTATAGCACGGCATCTATTACTAGAGGGAATAATGCGTACACACATGCATGCAGTGCTTCCACCCTGGTACACACATGCATGCACTCCGTAGTAGTACAAGACATGGAGAGAAAATTGTGGACTTGATTGCGTTACCACGCCCTAATTAATTGAGCATTAAACCAAACGCGCCTAAAGTCTCTCTGGTGGTGGAAATGCATTGAGAGAAATGCATCATAATGAAGCGCGCCCTATAAACTGTGACGGAGGGTGGAGTAGTATGAAGGTGCAAAACCAAGGAGAGTACGCGTACTACTGCGCTTGGCTCTTCGCCCCTTCGTGAAGTCGAACAATGATGGTACTCCGCATGTTGGCTACTACAGTGTATGCCTCTAACAATCTGACACCGAATGGACTGATGCATGTCCACCGAGGGTTGGTTGCATTAGTCAAAAGGCGTAAGCGAGCTTCACCTTGTCCTCGCAAGCTTCTCCTCATTCTCATGAAAGTTGACGGACACACCAAAAGTAGTGCTAGTCCATACTCCCTCCTTTCCAAGTTAATATGGCTTAATCTTTTTATGGGTAAATGAGAGAGCTTTATTCATATATATATAAGCATTCTTAGGACGATCAGCCAAGACACCGTCACTAGGAAGCCAAAAAAGAAGTAGGAAGCGAGGTGTTTCATCAAGCCAGCTCTCGCCACATTCAAAGTGCAGCAAGCATGTTTCAAGACGAAGATGCGCCAAGGTTTGCTGGCCTGTTTACATGCTGAATAACAAAAAGAGAGGAAATGTTATCGAGCGCTACTATTTGTAACAGGATATGAGCCAAAATTAAGCGAGAATTGTATGCGAGTGTTCCATGCAATCAACTTCCATTATCTCATGCGAGAACCTCAAGAGAACCAAATGTGTTGAAGATTGCTTTATCACATTTTAAAATTATAATAAGAGTGCAGACGCCCTCCATCTGGTTCCTAGTAGTACTAGTATAGTACGTACCTTTATGGACTATAGTAGTAGTAGTACTAGTAAACTTTGCGCTTGGCTGTTCGGGAAGTCGAGCAATGATAGCACTAGTAGTATAGTGTAGTATGCTTCTGGTAATCTGACACCGAATTATCTGTTGCACGTCCACCGCCCGAGCGAGGGAGAGCTTGCATTAGTCAAAAGTTTCTCCTTGTCCTGCGAGCCACCGCGCAAGATTCTCCCGCCCCGCAACCTTCTCCTCGCTCGCAAGTTGACGGACACAGCAAAGTAATGCTAGTCCATGCTGCCTCCTCTCCGGTTAATATGGCTTAATTTCAAACGAGATAAATACACTGCATCATCACTCAGTATATTTGTAAAAATACGGTCATGGACTTCATAATACGCCATTTCGCTCAATATATATATTTTCCGTGTTCATACGGTCACTAGCTCACCCCGACCGAGTATGTGTGTGCATGCACGTAGGTTGAGCAATTGAGCGTGACTGTATGTGTTCCGTCGGTGCTTGGACATGCATGCATTAGGGTGTCGCGCGCATTTTTAAGGCCCATGTGTACGTGGATCGCTGCATACACGTAGGGGGAGTACGTGTAGGGGCACTAAGGAGCAGTCAAATCACACAAGAAGTTAGTCGGAAGAAGCAACCATCATTTCACTCTTGAATGACACGTATGCAATATAAAATGGTTGATATGGAGAGAAAAAGAAAACCACTATATATACACTAGCAGGAGCCTAAGCTACAAGCCTGCTTGCTTAGGTTGCTCTCTTCACAAGCATAGAACGACGGGCCTGATCCCGCAGCTGGGGGAAAGGAACAATGTTCTGCGTAGACGCGGTCGACATCGGCGAGGGAGAAAACTCACAGTCGGTGCGTCCCAATCGGGGGTCGTCGCGGTATGGGCCGATGTCGCGTCCCAACCGCCCTTCTAGGTACAGCCCAACGTCCCAGGTAGTCCATCTTCCTTTTGGAGCCGGCTTGCTCCACTGCCGTAGCTCCATCTCCATGTCGATCTTTCTCTACTTCTACCGGCTTCTACTTGTGATGAGTTTATGTCTCATGAACTAGTGCCATATTATTATTCTAATCACACTTCTTCAATATCTTTGCCATCGTGATGCTCAAAGGATTTTAGTGGAACTGCACAAAAGCATCGTATGATCCGAGGATGCCAACCGTCTTTCCTTCGACAGGTTCTACCTAGCCAGGAAATTAAATCATGTTTAGGTTTAGGGTTTAAGTCGTAGTGACCCCATCAGTAGTTTTTCTTTCGTACACGCTCTCACAACTTTTTTCTTTAGTTGTGAAGTAAATATTGGCTATGATTTGTGAATCATTGAGATGCATCAGCATGTGTGTTAGTTTTCCTTTGTATTTGATGGAATGTTGTAACGGGGCAACCTTGGAATAGGAATGAAAATGGAGTGGAAAAGTTTCCATTTTTTCAGAGAAAAAATGGGAACGGAGAGAAACCAACGTTTCGTTTCGTTGGATCGCGCCATCGAGCAAAACCAACGTTTAAATCACGTATGTCATGTTCGTGTCTCACCCTCCTCCAGGGCTCGACCCCACACGGTCGCCGGGCATGCCACTCACCGCAAACCGAGTAGTATACCATAACTTTCCCTTTGCTTGTCGATGGATCGCGCCATGGAGTACTAGCACTCATCGAAGAGATTGACAAGTTGGGGAGGACAGCTAGCTGTAGCACGGACTCCCAAGAACTTTTACATGCATGTTGTAGCCGCTATTGCGACCTTTGAACGTGGAGCAGCCAAGCACCCGAAGCGGCGCGGGCAACGCTTCGCCGGGCGCGCTTCTTCAATGCCGGGCGCCAAGTGAGAGGTCGCGTCCGCTCTGGCGGGCATGAATGCGGCATCGGCCGCTTTCAAGGGAAGCACGCTGGTGATGAAGAGGGTTCGGTTGGTCAGACCGCCGTGGCAGCGGTCCGGACGCGCAAAACAAGAGATGTTGTATGTTAATATTGCTGCGATATAATTAACAACGAATAATGTGCTAGTTGGACAAATATGATTGGAGATGGAGATGGAAATGGAATTTTACGTAAACACGGATATGCATGTCTATGTCTATGTGTGTGTGCGACGACTCTCGCGACCGAAGCGGGGCGTGTTTTGATCTAGTTTTCTTTCTTGAATACGTTAGAAAATCAGTTTGTCTAATTCACATCTAGATGTTATTTAAGGATATCACATCTAAGCTCCCACAAGTATATAATGTAGCAACAAGAAACAAAAAACTAGGAAAAGACCACAAACAGAGTGGACATCAACTTAAATGTGACATAACTATGTCACATCTAGATGTGTCCTAGATGCACCCCTTAAAAAATTGTCCGCCAGCTTTCGCTTTTTTTCCAGAACGCAGATTCTATTTAAAACCACTGCTATGGAGATATTTTTTACTCCATTATAGCCTCTTGTTTGATAGAGTTTCTCGCGTCTCGCTCTCTCACCCTCTCCATATCAAAACAAGATGACAGTGTCCACTCTATCTCTCTCCTCACCGGAGGTCACAGATCCGGCTGAATCCCGTCCGCTGCGGGAGGTGAGGAGGTGCAGCGTTGACGTTGTCGCCGTCGGCAACGGAGGAAGCCGATGCGCACCATATTCTTGGAGCCGGCGTTGGCGCGGACGAAGATCCTCCGCGCCCTTGTTCGCTGCCGTCGTGTGGGCAGATCCCGCCTGCCCGCCTAAACGACATCTCGCCCACCGAGGTATAACTTCTTGATCGCTCCAGCTCCCTGTGTCGCTGTGTGCGGGTTTTCTCCTATGCGACTACTCCCCAGCTCCCCATGCATAGTAGCTAGGGTTCGTCGGCTGGTCCAGCATCACCTACTAGTACTACTATTATAGAGGAAATGCCACTCAAAAATTTGTCCTGATTTATGCCTCGTGGAGGTATACATGTTGTTTCGACAAAAAGTACATGGTGGTTAAAGCGGTCATTGTCCATATGGTGGTAGTACTATGACCGGTTAAATGAAGAAATGCTTTTTTCTTGGGTATCCTGGTTTAGTTCTCATCAAGATAGTATGATGCTTCGCTTGTTGGTGTACTTTTCATTAATTTTATTGACAATTGAGATGTCGCTATAACCCTTTTTTATATTTTTGGAAACAGCGATGCGTGTCTCCATACCCGGCATGTCTTCCTCAATTTTAGTGGAACTGCACAAAATTGATGGCCATTGTTGTTCCGCCATCGTCTTCCTCGCCACGTGGTTCTTCCTTCCTCGAGCTTGATTACTCGTAAGAAACAGACCACGGTGAGGATTTGTCGAACTTCTTACGTGCCTCACCCAAACTTGATGCCAAATGGATGATGCATCACCACGATGACCTATCGATGCTCATGGTTGCGCCTCATGGTTGCGCTCGGCCGGTGAAGCTGATCGATTTTCGACGAAAAACAAGCTGTCTTCCATCGCTGTTTTGCTTGTTACGCACAAAGATGATATCCTTCGTCAGCTCACCTTGGTTGCGCTTGGAGACGCGTCGTCTTTCACGTTGGTGCAATTTTATCACACAATTGGCTATGAACCAAATGTTTCTCAAGAAGGATCGACGCTGGTACTAAGAGCATAAGTTTTGTATTGATTTCTAAGCCTTCTCACAACTTTGTCTCTAGCTCCCCTGTAATTTTATTTGTCCGGCTATTAACTTTGATTTTAAAAATGGTGTGGACTAAAAACCCGGATGGACGTAGTAGCCCTCCATTTTTATTTACTCCGCATATTAGATTTGATTGAAGTCAAACTTTGTGATACTCTCAAACCTTTCTGATAATTGAAATTAAATTTCTTTATTTGTACACACTCTCACACGTTTCTGATAATTTGGCGCATGTGTGGTTGTTCACTTAAGGGAGGGTAGTGTACCAAACGTGAAGGACAGGAAGTGCGACCAAGACGCGTGGGCGTGGATTGTTAGTTCATCGGAAGTAGTACTAGTTTTATTCACTGTACATTAAATAAAAAGTTTCGTTTCGTACTTATACAATTTAAAACGATTGTTATGAAGAGAATAAGAAAACCACTCCACTATATTTTACTCGTATACACGAGAGTACTATATGGACGTAGCTTCATTGACTTAGTGCACCTGCCTTTGGATTTACGACAGGTGGGCCCAAATGTGGTCTGGCTCACCGTCATACAGCCAAAAGCAGTGCAAGAAGGCACCGGAGCTCATCCGCACTATAGTAGTATATATATAAGCGGAGCCTCAGCGCTTGTTCGCTAGGGTTTGCACTCTTCACACGCCGCCAGACTACATATATGTTACACGCTGGAGGCTCGGCGCTCATTTGCTAGGGTTTGCTATATTCACAGCCTCTCACCCTCTCTTCACCAGATCTAAACAAGACTGCATTGGCCTCTTGTCTCTCTCTCCCCCTCACACCGGGTGAAGGAGGCGCTCAGATCCCGTCAGATCGGGAAGGGAGGAGGTGCAGCGTTCACTCTATCGCCTTTCGCAAGGGGGGCAATCCACTGCCGCTGCGTTGTTCTCTTTCACCCAGCGCCAAGTCAGGGAGGGCCACCGACCCCTTCTTCCTCGCTGTCGATGTAGTGTGGGCAGATCCAGCCTCCGCCAAGACGCCTTGCCACATCCCGACGACCTTAAGGTATAAGTTTTTTTGAAACCGCTGTTGTTCTAGCTGCATGTGGATCTTTTTCGATCTGTAGTCGAATCTAGGTCTTGGTTCAAAGAGGAAAGAAGGGTGCGTGGGGCTGGGGCAAGAATCTAGGACGTGGTTCAATGAGGAAAGGAGGGCGGAAAGTAGTATAGACTGCTATCCAGCCGCTTTGTAGGTCGAAAAGGGAAAATGGGGTAACCCAAGACACACATCTGTAAGGAACCGATCTCTTTGTTGAAAAGGGAAAGAAACTGGGGTCGGGTAGTTTGTGCACGACTAGATTTACTGCCTCACATAGGAGGAAGGTTCAAAGAGAACAAATATGGGACCAGACATATATGCTGCTTGGCTACATACTCGCATCACCCATTTATACGCAGGGATTTATTATGGTGCCGGCATGTCCCATACAGCTATTTTGCTGTTGTTAACCTCGAAATTAACTACTGATCTGTTTTAAAAGAATTCCTCTGTTAAGATGAATCAATGCAACCGCTTTAGAAATGCTACCGTCCTATACTTTGTTTTCCATCAAGATAAGGTAGATGCTTCTTTTGTACGCATGTTTCATCCTCCTTTATTGGCCAGTAATTGTTTTCTTTTTTGCCTCTTAAAACAGGGATGTCTATTCAACTTGTTGCTATAGAAAACTTAAATGTCACACCGGCAACTTTGCTTGATTTTAGTGCAACTGCACAAAACTTGATTGGATTTCCTATTCGTGTTGGTAGATTCGTATTTTATCTTGGTCATCTCATGAAAGATCAGTACAGGCCTTCATCCACATGATTGTGCAGTGTGCTTTGAGATGTTGTGCTACTTGTATTGGTACTGTTTTAAATAAATGATGAATTGAAGCTATTGTATTGTTGTCTTTTCCCATTAAGTAGTGAACAAAAATGGGACCAACCCAGACATGATGCGTGTTGCTTTGTTCCAACAAATTCAGCATCACCCCCTTTATAAGCCAGTAATTGATGCCACTCTCAGAATTAACTACTGAATCTTATTTCAAAACAGCAACACTTGGTAGGGATTGGCGGGATTACTATTTTTGTGGCCGCATGTTTCATCCTCCTTTATTAGCCAGTAATTGATTTCAGTGCAACTGCACAAAACGAGATTGGATTTCCTATTCGTGTTTATACAGGGATATCTATTCAACTTGTTGCTATTGCGACATTTTGCTTCGCTACGCGCAACACTTTTCTTCATTTCAGTGCAACTGCACAAACCGGGATTGGATTTCCTATTCGTGTTGGCAGATTCGTATTTTATCTTGTTTTTCTCATGAAAGGTCAGTACAGGCCTTCATCCACATGATTGTGCAGTGTGCTTTGAGATTTTGTGCTACTTGTATTGGTATTGTTTCAAATAAATGTTGAATTGAAGCTATTGTATTGCTGTCTTTTCCCATTAAGTAGTGAACAAAAATGGAACCAACCCAGACATGATGCTTGTTGCTTTGTTACAACAAACTCGTGATCACCCCTTTATAAGTAGATGGAAGCACATATTGTTGTTGCGCCCACTCTCCCCGAACTGTTTATGCTTTTCATTAATCTAATGTCACCGGTAAATTTAAGCAATGCCACTCTCGAATTAATTAACTACTGAATCTTAATTCAAAACTGCAAAGACTTGTTAGGGATTGGCGGATTACCATTTTGTGGCCACATGTTTCATCCTCCTTTATTGGCCAAGAATTGATTCCTTTTTTGCCTCTGTTAAAACAGGGATGTCCATTCAACTTGTTGCTATTGCAACATTTTGGTTTGCTTAATTTTGGTGGAACTGCACTAAATGAGACCGGATTTCCATATATGTGTTGAGATCTCTCTCAAATCTTCCTCACGAAGTTGTTTCAAATCTTGGTCTTGAATGGTCAAGACCGACCTTCCTCGTAATTAACTACTCAATCTTAGTTCAAAACTGCAAACACTTGTTAGGGATCGCAAGAGTACCATTTCGTTAGGGATCGGCCGAGTACATGTTTAAGAAATGTATTGTTCGGATAATGTCTCATTATTATACATCAGCTATGATTTACAAAGAATTTACAAATGGTACTGTCCTGCTTTGTAGTTATTTCTACATGTTTAACCAAGGTATTGTTAAGATAATGTCTATGTTAAAATGAATCAGTCGCATTGTTTTAGGAATGATGATTATCTGCTTTTTCGTTCTTTATACATCTTGAAACAAGGCATTGTTAAGATAATGTCTCAGTTAATATGAATGAATCACACTGATTGAGAATTGCTACTCTCCTGCTTTGTTTCCCATTAAGATAAGGTAGATCAATAGATGTTTTTCTTCTGGGAGTACAAGTCATCAACCATTATTTCTAAGTAATTGTTTCCCTTATACCTTTTGTTTCTTACAGGGATATCAAAATTAAAGCTCGGTTTTATTCTGACTTCGATTTTAGTTCAACCGCACAAAAGGAGCCAATGTGTCCAAGGCAAACTGCTGCATTACTGGTCCAGCTTGGTCGCTCCACTTTGCGTAAAGAAGCAGCCATTGTTTGCGCTTACATTACGTATGAATGACCGAGAAGCTTTACAGAGTATTAGGCCTTCCACTATGTACGCCAAAAGAGGTGCCAATTTCACCTTTTCTTAGTTTGGCACCGAATCCTCCATTATACAGCCGGTGCTATAAATAATAGACACCGTGACATGACCATCTGCAGAGACCATTGGCAATTTAACAACACGTGGAGTGCCCCGGCAAGAAGTGCCCAAACAAGTACAAGAAGCGACAGACTCCACAATCATAGGCATTACATATTTTGAATGGGAAAAGCTTGTCAAAGTTTAATCATCGATGTTAGCAAGAAGCTTACAGTGACTCCACGATCATAGGCATTACATATTTTGAATGGGAAAAGCTTGTCAAAGTTTAATCATTGATGTTAGCAAGAAGACGTTAGTTTAATATATTGGAATTGGAAAACCTTATCAAAATTTGCTCATTGATGTTAGCCAGAAGACATGCTTTTGATATTTTTGAGTGGGACGCCCTTGCTGTGAGCAGTGTTGTAGCGACCCGACCTCAGATGGTCAAGTCTCTGTGCTTCTGTGTCATCCCTGGATCGGTAATGCTGACACACATAGTACTCGAAGGATTTATAACAGAGTAGCAATCACACACTTATTACATCGAATGTCTCAAAAGAGAACTTATTACAATAATATGGCTTAAGGCCATCTAATGCGATAACAAATGAAGGCTTGGAAGATAAAGTGAGTCCATCAACTCCAACGACATAACTGAGCTGCACGGCAACGACCTACCAACCCTTACTCCTCGTTCAAAAGTCTCGCAACATAATATGTTGCAGCCCGAGAACGGGTCAAGACATGGAATATGCCGCAATGTAACACATAGAGAGTAATGAAAGAATAAGCTATACTACATGCATATATGACTGGTGGAATAGCTCTATGGTTACAGTTTTGCATAAAGCCAATTTTTTCCTATATCAAAGGAATAAATTTTATTTAACTATCATGGTGGTTGGAACAACATTGAGAAGGTATAACCCCAACTCAATCCCAATTAAAGTGATTAACACCCCAGCAATATTAATTTAGAGTGATGAGATACATGTGAATACTCAAGTACTAGATACTCAGAATTGTCCATAACCGGGGACACGGCTAACCATGATTAGATTGTACACTCTGCAGAGGTTTGCACACTTTTCCCCACAAGACTCGATCGCCTCCGCTGGTTTCTCGTGACTACATGGTGTTTGAGAAACGGATGACCGAGACACGCTCTTTCGTAAACATTAACTCTCTACTCCTGATAGATCATACCAAACCTATAAAACCCACTACCGCTGATCTACCTCTTCGAGAGCTTCATGTAACTTACTCAACTATGCTAGAGCCCATAATAGCTTGTGGCTGCACACGGAAGTTTCTAGCATGAATAGTCTCGCCCTTTGAGCCCTGGTGGCGGTCCTTAGGAAGATCACACGGATACCCCGGGATTTCCAAAAATAAAACAGACAACACCGGGTTCCCAAGGTGCCTCAATCCACCCAGACGTGTATTTAAGTTGCCACCTTAAAGTAAACCATTAATTAACCATCTCACATCTGTCGTGAATATCTCTCAAACCCAAACCACGCCTCACGAGCATAGCATGGCAATATAAGCAACACGAGAAGTAACTCCCTAGGGTTTGATAGTAACAGGCAATAGGTTCCTACCTCATCATCTACTTCCCAACCCACAAATTAATGACATCCTAATCATGCAATGTTTGAGGATTGAGCTAATGCATAAAACTGGGTATGAAAAGGTATGATCAAGTGTTACTTGCCTTGCTGACGATCCGTGAATCCTAGAGACTCGTAGTAACACGCTTCGCACTCCGGGAATTCTATCGCAAGCAAACAATACATACATAAACAACAAACAACGATGCACAACAAAAATTCAACAAAAATCGGTTGACCAGAGAGTTCAACTTAAGAACTCCGGTTTGCGAAAAGAATCAAACCAAACGAAACAACGAAACTCAAACGGCGAGAGAAACAAGATCTGTTTACTAATCTGAACTAGAGTCAAATTTTACAAAGACAAAAACTGGTTTAAGTTGGCTATTCGGAAAGAGGGTTTCGAGATGAAACTCCAGGCGCTTGAATCGCCTGATTCCGATAAACGAGCGAAAAGTTATACTAATTTGAACATCGGTTCAGAAATCGAAATCGGATAATCACGGAATAAAACCGATAAAAGAAAACGATGAACGGCTAAACGAACGAACGTTCGTTAGCGGAAACTAAACGACGAACGGTTCATAAAAACGAACGAACGGGCGAACGTTCTCAAAATAAATAAACCGGGAAATAAAACCGATCTAATATAAAAAAAACGGGCTAGGGTTTTTCAAAAAAAAACCGAATGGTTATTTTAAAAAAACCGGAGAAGAGGGCTACCTCCGGCGAGGTCGTCCGGTGGGGCGGCGGCTGCTCCGGCGGGGGGGTCCGGAGAGGGGGTGGCTAGGGCGGCTAGGGGCGGCGGCTCGGCGAGGGGCGACGGCGCTGGAGGCGGCGGCGGCCAAGGGCGGGCGGCGGCCGCTCGGCTCGGGCTCGGCCCGTCCCAAGCGGGCGGCGGTGGTGGTGGCTAAGGAGGAGGAGGAGGGGGCGGTATATAAAGAGGGGGAGGTGGCTTGAGGAGGGCAAGGCGGCGGAGAGGAGTCCGGCTCGACCTGTGTCCGGGCGGCGGCGGCACAAGAAGCGAGGAAGCGGCGACTTGGGTCGGCTCGCTCGGCTGGACCATTAGCCCGCATCGCAGCCTTTTTTTAAGAAACATTCCGCCGAAAATTATAAAAATCCTAGAAAAATAAATAAAAATCTAAAAATGCCAAAACAAGTTTTCTTTCCCTAATTAAAATATTTAGAACAAGATGAACTTTTATTGGCCCCTAAAATGCAATTTTAAATATGTGCAAATTTTCTCTAGGCAAATAAATTCCAAATAAATAAAATAAAATCCAAATAATGATTTTAACATTTTTCCTCCGGTATTTCAGTTATTTTTGGAGAAGTCATATTATCTCCTCTCGTTTATTTTTAAACATGAAATATTTTCCGGAGAGAAAAATACTAAAACCCAAAATCCTCGTCTTTCATTATTTGATAAAATTCAAATATGAAAATCGGAAAAATCCCCAACTCTCTCCAAGGGTCCTTGAGTTGCTTAGGATTTCGAGGATAGCAAACGAGAATGCAATAAAATATGATATGCATGGATGACCTGTGTATACATCCCAAATTGAAAATTTGGGATGTTACAAGCGTCGAGTGTTTTTTCCTATTCCTGTGTTCAGTTTAGAAGTAAATAGTTACTCTGCTGAGATATTCCTGTGTTAAGAGTTTGTTCTGAATATTGTCTATGTAATGCCAGGCCTTGTGTTTTGAGCTTGGAATGTTGTGGCATGCGGCATCACGAGCTGTTCACCGTGCCTCCTCAGAATAATGCTCTGTATTGATTTGCATGTCGATCTAATGCCAGTGATTTTCTTGTTAAGAAGATCATCCTCTTCTGTTGTTTCCATGCTTAATAAGTTCATCGTCTGATGTTTCATTCATAGCCTATACAACAAGTCGGGTAGGTTAGACGTGAAACGATATGATCTTCCGACCAACTCATGATATTAGGCCGTGATTGGATCGTCATTTTCCAACCAAAACCGCTTGTAAAACTGACGCTTGTAAATTAAAGCAGATGGTCTCGGGTGAAGGCGCTTGGTTGGTCAATTTCAACTAGTAAAATATCGGCAGTACTTGACACACGATAAAAACGCTGAACGACACTCGGACGATTGCTAATCCAGCCGTTAGCTGCTGTTTCAGCCTTGCCCATGGATGGCATGATACGCACGCCGCTCATGTATCGCCCGTAATGTCGCCCATATAGCAAAGGTCGTAAATATACACTGGTTTCTCAAATTACACGCAGAACGGGCCGGTTTTACTTACGCACTCGGCCCTTGGTTTCATTACGCCGTATTTTACGCGTTGTTTTCGGCGACGAGTAAATTACACTTGTATGTTAATACAGGTTTGAAATAAACCGAGCTCCCAAGCGCCCTTACCGCTTTCATGCCGCCTCGCTTCAAGGTGCTCATAGGTGCCCGGCGATCCCGACTTCCTGAATGAGTAGCGGGCGCCAGATCGCACCATCCGTAGGGCCCGTGAGGCCCTCTCCGTTGTCCTTCGAAAGTTGTTGCGCCCCGTGGCGCCAAGCATTGTTAACATCACAACGAACATGAGGATTCAGGAGATGACTTTATTTTGACCGGATGACACTAGGGACCCACTAGGCCATAGCCCCACGCACGCAAGTGCCTCCTTATCATGTACAACTATATTTTTTTTTTTGCTTTCTCCTGGTTTCCTGACATCACGGTCCCACACTATTGTCAACCTATGTAGTCAATATAAACGAGAGAATTGCACAAGGTGCGGCCGATAGCTGGGACCAAGCAGCTCGAGCAAGTATTTGTGTTTTTGAGGCGTGAGCACCGCAGAGTTTTTCTTGGCGATGATTTCGTTGTTGTTCATAGGAGAGCAGGTATTAACTGGTGGGCTGTGGTCTGCCTAGCCCAGCCGATATCCAGCCCAGATACTAAATTTTTCAAGATGAAAATGGCTAGCCCAGCTATACGCCTTTTGAGGAATACCTGCAAGGTCAACTAGTTATTCTCCGCCTAATCGGGCTGCAAATCTTTCCTAGGAGGGATGCATTAGGCTTAACAGAAAATGGGCTTTAAAACTAATAAATGGGATGTAATTATAAAACTGGCAGTAACTATAAAAAATGCACCAAACACGTAAATTAGTTTATAAAATATTATTTATGGATTTTGAAAATCTTAAATTTTCATTGTTGTGCGCGCAATGTTTCGTTAGATTTTTACGTAATACAAATTTATATTTAATCTGACTAGAATTTTTGGGATAAAAATATTTCGAAGCCCATCAAAATGTGGGAAATTTTATTGAATTCTGTCTTCAATGGTTGGTTGAAATTATTAATCATTGTCCTAGCTAGAAAATGGGTTGTACTTTTAACAAACTGTAAATGGGCTGTTGTAAATTACATTAGATTCCAAATGGGTTGTATATTCTTACAAAACGAAATGGGCTATAAGTTCTCCGCCACACACTTGTGGGCCTACTATGACGATCCCCTAAAAAGTAAGTTGACGCGTATGCAAGGCTTTGCCAACTTATTATAGTCAACACACGGTTCTAGCAGCAGTGGCCGCTGGATGTCTATCCAACGGATGTCGTGCTTCTTATTCAATCTCGGATATTCTTAGCTTCGACCTTTTCGGAGGCTGGCCTGTGGGCCTACTAAGTTGGAGTGTACCAAGGCCTTTGTCAACTTAGTCAATAATAAACGTTTCTAGCTTTAGTGACCGTACGATGTCCATCCAACGGTCGAGTGCTTCTTCAACCTCCGGTCTTCTTGGTCCAGCCGCCAAAGCAGCAGCGCGGTCGTGCCGCCTGCTCTCCGCCTCCCGTGGCCGATCAGGCCACCGCGGAGGCCTCACCGCCCCATACTACTCACACCGCTGGCCAGGCCATCCTCCACTTACCCACACCCCTCGTTATTATGCGGCGACGAAGCCTCACACCGCAGCCAACCAGTGAACCTCGATTCTCTCCGCTGGCTTCCACCGCTGCGTCTTTCCCCGCTCCGTCCGCCCCTTCCTAGGCCTCGTTGCCGCCCGCACCACCGCCTCGGTGATCTCGGCGCGGCGTGGTCAACGTGGTCAACGATCGACTTCCATCGGAAGAGTATCAGACGCAGAGGCTGATACCGGTCCAGCGGCCGCAAGGAAGTGCCTCCTTATTACGCCGCAAAATAATTATTCCTCCACCTTACAACAGGGACCCACCGGACGGGCCACCTTATTTCGCAAAAAAATGTTTCCTCCCGACTGCTCGACCCACCGGACGGGCCAGCGATTTCGCGAAAAAACGCTCCCCACCGTCAACTCGACCCACCGGAAGTGCCTCCTTATTACGCACAAAAAATGAATACTCCCCCGCTAGGTGGGACTCACCATGGTGGAGGCTGACTTAGGGCCTACTAAGTTGATCGACGGGGCCTTTGTCAACTTTAGTCAATATGAACGATTCTAGCTCAAGTGACCGTGACGATGTCCATCCAACGGCCGAGTGGTTCTTCAACCTCTGGTCTTCTTGCTCCACCGCCCAAAGTAGCGTCGGTCGTGCAGCATGCTCCTGCCTCCCGTGGCCGGGTGTGGTGCCGCCGGAGGCCTCACCGCCTACTATTCCCACCGCTAGCTGTGCCTCGCGGCGACGGCAGCCTCCCACCGCAGTCAACCAAGGAACCTCGATTAATCTCCGCTGGCTTCCACTGTCGCGTTTTCCCTGCTCCGCCGCCCCTTCCTAGGCTCGCCGTCGTCCCACCGCCGGTGCTTCTCCGCGGCGTGGTCAACGTGGTCAAGGAACGACTTCCATCGGAAGAGTACTGTACGTGGAGAGGCTGATAGCTGTTCCACGGCCACAGCCCAGTTTTTTTGTGATTTGCCAAGCAAGTCGCTTTGTCAGGCCTGTTGGGATGCAAATCTTTCAAGACGAGGAGAGCTTTCATCTGATCCGCCGAGAAAATGGCACATCAAGAATGAGAAATGGGTTGTACATTTTAGAACACATCAAACCGCAATTAGTTTCAAATATCTTTTTTTCATTTCAAGATTTTAAATTACATTAATTTTATGCGTGGAGAATTTGTTGATTTTATATTGATATACATTTATTTTTAAATCAGTTTGAATGTGAGTCAAAATTTCGGATTATAAACAGTTCGGACCGCACCAAATATGCAAAATTTCAGATAATTTTTAACTGTGGCTACAATTTGGGCCGAATGCTAACAAAAAGAATATGGGCTCCAAAAAACCTTAAGAATTAGCAAATGGGCTGAAAATTATTAGAAATAATGGCGATGGTTGTATGCTTTCCACAAATTTGAGGCTTTCCAAAAAAAGGTTGACGACAAGCAAAGGATCGTTGGATGTCCATCCAAGGGCCATCGTGCTTCTTCAATCTCTCGCTTTCCTGCCCAAATTGCCAAACAAGCGCCAAGGACTGCCGCTTCCCTCCTCCCAAGGGCCGGCAGGTTGCCACAGCCTCACCACCCCACCATACTCCCATCGCTGGCCTAGCTATCCTCTACTCACCCACACCTTCGTTATTCTCCGCGATGGCAGATTTAACCAAGAAACCTCGACAACAGATTCTTCACGTGGGAAACAACTACCGAAGTCTTCCCTGCTTTGTGTCGCTCCTTCCTAGGCCCCGCCGCCCACCGCCTCGGTGCTCTCGGCGCGGCATGGTCAACGTGGTCAAGGAACGATTTCCATCGGACATGGATCAGACGTGGAGAGGCCGATACCGGGTCCACGGTCGCGCAAGGAAGTGCCTCCTTATTATGTACAAAATAATTATTCTCCACCGACAGCGGGACCCACCAGACGGGCCACCGATTTCGCCCGACCGCTTTGGACGCACTAGCTACACCTTCGCACGCAAGGAAGCGCGTCCGGCAAAAATGATTCGCCGATCGCCGAGACCCACCAAATACATCTTCGCACGCAAGGAAGTGCCCGATACCGGAACCCACCTGGTCGAAGCGTACGTAGCATTGCCATTCTGGTCGCGAACGTGTACGTACATATATACTGGTCGATGTAGAGGCGCGCATGTGTCATAGTAGAGGAGGCCAGGGTGCAAGAAAGAAAATACGGCCACGTATGTGTACATACGGGCGGGGTCTCGAACGCCTACTCGCGCATACGTACGGCGAGGGCTCGTTGACATGGCTGGGTCGGAACGGAGAAAGAGCGTCATTGTCGTGTTCATGGGGAGGCAACGGAATGCGTCGTGTTCATGGGGAGGCAACGGAATGCGTGGTCGTGTTCATCGGGAGGGCTTGGATGGAACAGGCGATGGAAATGAGGCATGGCGTACCGCAGAACGGAGGAAACGGACCTCCTACGGTCGAAACGTGGGTCCTATTGGTCGGGAGGGGTGTGGTGTACCGCAAAACGAAGGAAACGGACCTCCTACGGTCAAAACGGGGGTCCTGTTGATCAGGAGGGGTGTGGCGTACCGCAAAACGGAGGAAACGGACCTCCTACGGTCGTAACGGGGGTCCTGTTGATCGGGAGGGGTGTGGCGTACCGCAAAACGGAGGAAATGGACTTGTGTTGGAGCGCTACGATCGAAACGGGGGCCATGTTCATCGGGAGGGGTGTGGTGTACCGCAGCGGACTCCACAGATACTGCTCATCTCCACCGCCGACCCCTCCACCTCCACGAGCCATCGCTCATCTACCGTCGACCTCCTCCAGCCTCCACGGGCTCCTGCTCATCCAGCCTCCACCGCGCTTCTCCACCGGCCATCGCTCAACCACCCTCCACCGCTCACTGCTCATCCAGCCTCCATACCACGGGTCCTGCTCAACCACCCTCCACGGGCACCCCTCCACCGCTCATCGCTCATCCCGCCTCGACACCACGGGTCCCGCTCATCCACCCTCCACGGGCACCCTCCACCGCCTATTGTTCATCCAGCCTCCACTACACCACGGGTCCTGTTCATCCGTGAGGCAACGCCACCACTCACTGCTCATCCAACCCCCCGCAACACTTATCGCTCATCCCATCGATCGCTTCGCTTAGCAGCAGAGCGGCGAATCGCCAATCGGGTTCGCCATAGCCATCGATCGATCGCCGGGTTCAAGAACGCTGAGTTCGCAGGTAATCGCCAGTTCGCTAGAGCCCAATGCCTCGCCGGGTTCGCTTAGAGCTAACGCCGCACACACGCCGCAGATGTGTACGGGAGAACGCTGCATCGCCGCCCCGACCTCCCACCGTAACCGGGAACTCCCCAAAATTTTCCTCCCCCTAGCTTCTTCCACGGTTTTTTCCGTCATGGACGGCCCAAAGAATGTCATGCAGCCGCGTCTCCGGCCCGCCCAGGATGAAAAGCCCATTTTCTGTCATGATTTTTGTCATATAAGTAGGAGCCCACCACATCTACGATGATACCGAAGTTTTGTCACAATTATCGCCATAGAAGTGTCATATGTATGATGTAAAAAATTCGCTCGACCCAAAATTTCACGGATGTGTCTTTTTTGTAGTGGCATCCGCAGCGCCCGCGCCGAGTTGAGCCTCTGCCGCCCGGTTCAAGTCCAGACGTCCGGTTCCGCCGCAGGAGGGCCTCGATGGCAGCGGCATCCGCGTGTTCGCCTCAAGTTGAGCCTGCGCCGCCTGTTCACATCCACGACATCCGGTTCCGCCGCAGGAGAGCCTCAATGGCAGCGGCAAGCGCGCCCGCGCCGAGTTGAGCCTCGCCTCCCGGTCCTCCTTTAGTATCGCCAAGTTGAATCGCTGGTCCGCTCGCACCATGGGGGACTCAACACCGCACGTAAATCAACGCCCATCGCCTCATACCCATCGGGGCCTTCGCGCGCGACTCCGCCATGAACACCGGATCGCTTCTCCTCCTCGTAGCTTGGCTCCAGATAACTAGGGATTGGCCCGCCGCAAAGCGAGCTTGGGAACGGAGGTCTCGGCATCGACCGCCGCGATATCTCATCGGGCGCCAGCGCCAAGATCTTGTAGTACGTGATCTTGCGGCGCATCATGGCTTTCCGCAAACTAGGGACGCTGATGCGGCTAGGGGATCAAAGGTGGGGAAGGGCTGAGATTAGGTGTGGTTTTAGGGCGTGGTTGGCGAGGCCGAGCAGCAAGGTTCCGTGTGAATAGTGGTTCTTGTGACGACCGGTCAATTGGTTTTGACTATACATCGCTTCTTGTCGTGTTCGCTTTGCAGCCCGCACATCGACCCTTCACGCCGCCACCGAATGGAAAGCGCTTGCCTTGCGTTGCCGCTAGGGACCGCAGCTGAGAGCAAACCGACGCCCCTCCCTCCCGCCAAGGCCATTTTATGCGGAGTAAATAAAAACAGAGGGAGTATACTACGGATGAGGATCCTCGACGTGGTTGAACCCATTGAGTAACCGACATGCGGGCCTAGCAAGCATGGGGTCCGCCAAGAAGTGACCGAAAGGGAGGGTAAGGCAGGGATACGTATGTGAAACGAGCCCAATGATATAATTTTCAGATTATACATCTCATGTACTATTAATCTTGTCAATAGTCAAATGCGGTTTTGAAAACGATTAGAGCATGGTTATAATATAGCCACCGATGGCTATAAGGAACTGCCATGTCATCTATAGCCATGATCTATTATATGCACTCATACAGTAGTGTGGGCTATAAGGTTGGCTATTTCCCGCAAAAAAAATTGTAAGGTTGGCTATTGTATTAGTACTTTTTCCATCTCCTCTCCATCTCTTTCTTCCTAATTATAGTATGTATTTAACTAGGAATGCGTATATAGCTAGGCCCTTGCATGAGAGCTCACTCCCCTTACTTTTTCACATCTCTCTCCTCCACATAGGCCCTATATAAATGGAAGGAGGGAGTTCAACTATGAGCACTGCATACTCTAGTACAGATGCTGTCAGTACTCCATTAGTACTATATTGGACAGGGAGCTTAAAAAAGTTACAATTGGTCTGGCTATACGTGGCGAAATCCTAGTAGGAAGAGCATGCGCGAGAATAAGCACATTCACGTGGTTGAAAACAAATTGGAAAACCATCTCGAGTACAAATCTAGGAGTACGTATGAATCTAACAATATTGATTGGGTGTTGTTGAATGTTGATACTTTTTTTATCAAAGTAGAGATACTTTGACTACACATAAAACTTATATGTAAACTAGAAAGGATAGGAGGGATTATATTGTACGTTAAAAAATGAAACAAACATTGAATACCCTTTATATATGATTTACGGATGCTATGATCACCGGTTCAAAATTATGAATCCGCCTTAGGTATCACACATGCCCCCACTCGTTCTCTCGATTTCATCTCGAGGTCCGGAGATCGATTGAAAGAGGACTAGGGTGGGTACAATACGTTCGTTTCGCTTATGAATGTACAATATACTCCTCCGATCCCCACAGCACTTCGCCATGAAGTCATTTCTATCATAGAAACAGACCAAACCTTTATCTCCTTGCACAAAACGCAATTATCTCTGAACACAAATCGATCTCATCAACATGTGTCGGGGCATGAACCGAATGGGATGTCAAAACTAAGACGCGAAGCGACACGTAGTGGAGGCAAAGTGAAACTTTAAACGAACCGTTTGTTTGTATGCATGCCGGACAAATTACAAATAAACATTGGAAATACAAGCATGGTCTAGGCCCACATGCGAATGATAGTTGGCGGAATGTTCGAATGAGGCATGCAGGAGGATGGACTCGACCGGAGGGCGACATGATCGATGGAGAAGAGGGTTGGAGAGGAATGAGAAATAAGCAAACGCCACATGATTATACTTGAACGGCTCAAATAAACAATAAGTTGTCTCGCTTGGCCTACATAGTGAAAGGCCTAATGCGCAATGCGGAGCACTGACGCTCGAATATGGTCGGGAAAACAGGGAAACCGACATGTGCGGCACACATGTCGAGACGACGTAGCGCAAACTAGTCCAATGGAGGAGCTGGCCCACGACCTCCTCGCCACCGGCAACCATTCATGTGGGTCGTGGGGGCCAACAACGTGGCGCAGCTCCAGCACCGCCTCTGGACACGGCGACCGCGGTGAGTGACACGCTCATCGTCGCTAGACACGGTCGGTTTCAGTGTGCCGAGGGTGGCGTTAGTGCTGTGGCACGACCAACAGTATGTTTGGTTTGTGCCCAAGGTTGCCCCATCAAAGCATTGGGTAGCCAAAATTTTGGTTGAGGTTTTGGTTGCCAATGATTTGGCCGACATCGGCAAGAAAAATGAACTACAGTTGGCTAGAGTTCATTGGCATGCCAAAAAAATGGCAACCATCCAAACAAAGACCAATCTTTGGGTCATGACCAAAATTTTGGTAATGTGCACTTTGGCCACAATCCAAACACACCCCAACACCCGGTTCGTCGAGGATGCACGGGGCGTCGGGATGCGTCCATGGAGTGGTGTAGTGTGGCCAACTGCATCCTCAGGACCTGAGACCATGCCGGGTCGTCTTGCTTTTTCAATGACATGCGTCAATCGCATGTGAGCAAAGGGCATCTCCAACGTTGCCACGACCGCAGCTGACTACCCTGGCACACCAAAAACCCTCGTCCCTCGCGCCGTTGCACGGTGCGTTCCCAGTCGGCGCCAGCTACCCGCATTCAAGCCGTCCGTCCGTATGCTATCATTAAGAGGCTCGGTGCCCGAGGAACCAACTCGGGCGACCTAATGACGCACCAGGACACTTGGCCTCACTGAAATGCGCTACTTAAAGCGGCAACGCCCAGCTAACCTCCACAGCATAGCGCATCTTCCTCCTACCTGGCACCACATCCACCATGATCGCAAGCATGAACGCTCTGCGGGAGAGCTTGTCTTCGGGGATGAAGCTCGAGGTCGCCGCCCTCGCTCAAGTCGCCGCACAAGCAGTGGCCACGCTGGCGGCCGACGACGGGACCGCCGTCAGCCACGCGTCCTACTTGTCACCGTCCAACGTTCAGCACCGCCGAGGTCGGGGACTCCTCCGAGGATGAGTAGGGCATGGGAGGCGGCAGGTCATGGTATGCCAACTGGCCAGTCCGGCTCCCGTGTTCTACTTTTCCTCACCGGAGACCGCACCTTCACTTCACGGGTCTTAAACCCCGCCCCCGTACATGGAGATCGCAGATGGAGGATGTCGGTCGCCGTCGTAGAATAGGTTTAGGGTCGGGTTTCTTTTATTTTTCTGTCCTATAAAAGTTTGAAATGTAATGAAAATCTGTCGTGTTTGCATTAATCTCGGCCGGTGTATATGAACTTTCACAATAATATAGTATATTGTAGGAGCACTAGCAAGATGCCCGTGCGTTGCACGGAAGATCAAGATCTTGTGGGAGAAAAGGATGAACGAGGGAAGGCCTTATCTGCAAATG
Organism: Aegilops longissima; assembly: GCA_021605205.1. Taxonomy (NCBI): domain Eukaryota; kingdom Viridiplantae; phylum Streptophyta; class Magnoliopsida; order Poales; family Poaceae; genus Aegilops; species Aegilops longissima. The sequence continues at coordinate 351,134,557 of CM038676.1, read as the reverse complement.
CACATTCACGCATTTCACATCTTTGTACATCTACTGGAACCTACGAAAGGGTTAACGTAAATTGCCTCTCTCTCTCCTCCTCTGATTTTCATGGTGGTGGGCCCCTCCCTCTCCCCAATCTACAATCAATAGCTCACACGTTTCACATTATGTTAATTACATAACTGGGACAACATAGGTGTAGCATTACTCATCCTAAAAGACCCAACTAAGCCAACGTCCCAGCATATCGCGCGGGAAAAGACCCGGCCGCGCCGTTTTAGTCGGGATTACCTGGTTACTAGTAGTAGTATCGATGGATCACGCGAAGCAACAAGTTTATTTTTTAGGGTGCGAAGCACCTAGTTTAAAAGGAAAAAGGCGGTACACTCATAGCCCCCCTGTCGCGGTCGCATTGCACCCCACACACGTTCGGTCCTGCACACGACTCACGCAAACGGAACGCGCTTCGGCTTGCCTCTTCACTCACACGTGGGACTGCACTTGGAGAAACCGACCATGCGCTAAACTCCCCGCCCACCACACGAAAATCCTCCCCCACCCAAAAATTCCCCAAATCCTAGATTCAACCGCCTTCGCCAACTAGCCAATAATATTCCCCAAACCCACCTCCCCCGCCCCTCCACTCAATTCGCCCGCCAAAGCCGCCCTCCCGCCACACCGATACGCCGGCACCGCTGTTCGCCGAGGGGACGACGGCGATCCTCTCGCCCCACAAGACGCCTCGTAGAATGTCGCCCTTCTAGTCGCGCCGCCATCGCCGGGCGATATTCTTGTGGAGGCGCGACGGCGGTCGGGCCGCCATCACCGGGCGACGTTCGGGTGGAGACGCACGGCGGTCATCTTCTCCCACGGTACGCGCATTCTAGACTGAGGCCCGTGCATGTCGGTGTAGCGCTGAATGTTAGCTGATAGACACTGTTAATCTCACTATTTGCCGAAGTAGTTTACAGTCAATATGCTCTACTTAAGAAGCTTCCTTGCCCTATTCTGTACTCAATCTACTTAGCTGAGATGGCATGCCAAGGCTGATTAGTTGCTAAAATATCCTGCCATATATTTATTGTGACGTAGATTGTCATGGTCTAGTAGCCAATCTGTTAGGTGAAATAGCTCTACACCGTTTTAAATTTGATCTTTGTTGCTGTGATGGCCTTTGATAGTTCGATGGCTGTGTGCTCGGCCTCATTGACTGCTGAAATAGCCTGCATATATTTCGTTACTTAGATCTGCTCGTCCAAATATCTTGCCATAGCTTTAGACATCGACCTAGGTATTTTCTTCTGGACTTCATAAAAAAGCATATATGTTTTTCCTTTAATATCTAGTAGAAGAACTAATTTGTATGTCGATGGACAGACTTGATAACTTCGTCAAGATTCTCCGCTGCATATGTCGAGGGGGTTGAAAACTTCATGAACTTTATCAGAGCTGAGTACGGTGGTCTGAAATCAGATGTGCTCTGCCCATGTAGCAGTTGTATGAATTCAGTTACAAGACCCGAGTCAACTGTGCAAAATCATCTACACTTGTATGGGATGTCGGTCACATATACTAGGTGGGTTCATCATGGTGAAGCTATGAACGTCAATGTTATTGACTACGTGGAAGCAGCAGATCACCATCTTGATCTGCCTGATGCTCAGGTGGAAGAGGAGGAGGAGGTGGTGGCGAAGCCAGTGAGTTTGACCAACATTGAAACAATGCTACGAAATGCTCGTGCATTCCATGAACTTTCACCTGCAGAAGAAAAACGGTGGGCCCGCATGTTGGAACAATGCAACGTGGTTGTCACCCCAAGAAATAAGCTATCAGTATTCTCAACTATGGTCACCTTTCTTTAGGTGAAGACATCTGAGCGAATGACCAACAAATCATTCGATGCGATGTTGGCTGCTTTCCGCAAAGCTTTGCCAGATGCGTCTGAGCTGCCACACACCTACAGTAAAATGAAGAATTTCCTTCATGCAGTTGGAATTTGATATGATATGATCCATGTTTGTAAGAGCATCTCCAATAGGCGCCCAATGCACCGCGCGGTAAAAACGGATTTGGCGCGCGCCCATCGCTGGGTTTACGCCACAAGACAGCGTTTGCTCCAAAGAGTCACATTAAAGCCAAGCAGCGGCGCCAAGATAGCTCCAAAGAAGCGGTAAAATGCAGCGCCCACGCTCATTCTACGATATTTTTTAAATTAAAATTGCATAGATAAAAAAATGATACATAGATATTTTACATCGGTGCAACTACTACGGCATAGATGATAGATAGTTCTACATACATAGATAGATAGATAGAAACTACTACGGCATACATAGATAGAAAACTACTCTAAGTCGCTACCATCACCATCATCCTCGTCGGTGTCGTCCGAGGTTGAGAGCCATACGTCGTTCCAACATTCATCGTCCGAGGTGAAGAACGACCTCCCACCTGCGGAGACAATGTCACACCGCTGCTTGCCATCGCTCGCTAACGCAGGTCCGCCGCCCGAAGCGGGCGCTTTGCCGCCCTTCTCCGCCAAGACGCACGCCGGGCATTGACGCCCTTCGGTGGCGACGGCGCCACTCCGCCATGGTTTCGCTGTTCTTCCTCGGCGACGAGGAGACGGCGCTGCGCCTCCTCGCGCGTGAAGACATCCCGGAAATTCATCTGCGACCGGGGCCTCTCCAAGCGCCACGCCGCCGTGTCGTACGCGCAGGCCGCCTTGCGCGCACTCCGGAACGTCCCGAGGCCGAGCCGGACATCGCCGGCCCGTATCTCCGCAGAGTACCAGCCGTTGGGGCGCCGCGATGCCGCGAAGCCCGGCACCGGCGGCGCGGCGGCATGGTGGCGCGTGGTGGCGCAGAAGCGCGGCGGCGAAGCGGTGGAGTGCGAAGCGGCGAGATTGCGAGGAGGAGGGTGCGTGGCTGTTCTGTGCACGTGGTGAAGCGCGGGACTTTATAGGCGAGCGTGAAGCGGCGCACCAAATCTACCGCTGCAAGAACGCTTCCAGCGCTGTAACTTCGCCACCACCGAGCGCTGAATAAACCGGCGCGCGAAAAACTGCTTTTATCAGACGGGCGCTGCTTTGCCGCTACCGCTGGAGATGCTCTAAGAATAATTGTGTTCTGTTCCTGAAGGATTATGCCAACTTAAGTGAATGCCCGAAATGCAAATCATCTGGATGGAAAGATGGCGATGATGTGAAGAGGATTCCTCATAATGTTCTGAGACATTTTCCAATTACACTAAGATTGCAGAGGTTGTTTCATGATGCTGAAACAAGAGAGGATGTACTGTGGCATTCTAGGAACCAGGAGTACAGAGATCAAAATGTAATGAGCCATCCATTACATGGTAGTGAGTGGAAAAGCTTCAATCAGAAACATGAAAAGTTTGTTGCTGACCCGAGAAACATTAGACTTGGCTTAACTTCAGATGGATTTAACCCATTTGGCCACCAGAGCGCCATATATAGAATGTGGCCAGTGCTTGTTATCTCTTACAACATGCCTCCAAATGTCTGCACCAAAGAATCAAACTACATGATGGCCTTGCTCATCCCAGGTCCAAAAAGTCCTGGAAAGGATTTTGATTTCTTCATGGAGCCTCTTGTGGAGGAACTTCAACAGCTATGGAGGGGTGTTCTCACTCGAGACCTATATAGCATATCACCAGCTGATTTCTTTCAGAAAGAACACGCCTAAGATGCGACCCTATCCTAAAGGAACTCAAGGTCCCACTAAGGATAGAAGCGCATCTTGAAGACGCTTTGCAAGGTGGATATCATTACATCAACATTACATAATAGTGGGGATACATACATAAGGCATACAATGCCACACTAATACAACATCACATCATATACAGAGATCAACATCCGCCACGGATGAAACATAAACAGAAACTCAAACAATATCCACCTCGCTAGCCCAGGTTGCCGACCGAACCTATCCCCGATCAAGAAGAAGCGTAAGAAGAACTCCAAAACAAGCAAACATCGCTCTCGATCATGATCATCGTGACAACCTGTACTCGCAATCGGTGGTGTAGTAATCTGTGAGCCACGAGGACTCAGCAATCCCATTTCCATGGGTATCAAGACTAGCAAGCTTAAGTAGGAAAGGAAGGGATAAAGTGGTGAGGTTGCAGCAGCGACTAAGCATATATGGTGGCTAACATACGCAAGTGAGAGCGAGAAGAGAGACAAAGGAACGGCCGTCAACTAGTAATGATCAAGAAGTGATCCTGAACTCCTACTTACGTCAGACATAACCCAAGAAACCGTGTTCTCCTCTCGATCAACCCCGAAAAGAGACACTCACGGTTACGCACACGGTTGGTGTATTTTAGAAGAGTTTGCTTCAAGTTTACTACAACCAGACATTAACAAATTCCCATCTGCCACATAACCGCGGGCACGGCTCTCGAAAGTTTATACCTGCAGGGTGTCCCAACTTAGCCCATGATAAGCTCTCGCGATCAACGAAGGATATTCCTTCTCCCGGAAGACCCGATCAGTCTCGAATCCTGCCACAAGACATTTCGATAGCAATAAAACAAGACCAGCAAAGCCGCCTGATGCGCCGACAATCCCGATAGGAGCTGCACATATCTCGCTCTCGTGGCAACACCCGATGAGACTAGCTACGAGTAAAACCAAACCTCGGGTTGCCTCAAGGTGGCCCAGAGCAGTAGCTGGTTCAGGCCAGACTTAGAGAAGCACCGCCCGGGGCTAATAAAGATGACCCTCGGGTTGGCCGACCCAAGGGAAAGGGTGTAGGTGGTGGTGAGGCAAATGGTAAAACCAAGGTTGGGCCTTGCCGGAGGAGTCTTATTCAAAGCGAACTGTCAAGGGGTCCCATAAACCACCCAACCGCGTTAGGGATGCAAAATCCGGGAACATAATACCGATATGACGGAAACTAGGGCGGCAAGAGGAACAAAACACTGCATAAGGCCGAGCCTTCCACCCTTTACCAAGTATATAGATGCATTAATAATATAAGAGATATTGTGATATCCCAACATAAACATAATCCAACATGGAGTAATCTTCATCTTCACCTGCAACTAGCAACGCTATAAGAGGGGCTGAGCAAAAGCGGTAACATAGCCAAACAACGGTTTGCTAGGAAGGGTGACAAAGGTTAGAGGTTCATGGCAATTTGGGAGGCTTGAACAGCAAGTGATAGGTAACGCAGCATAGCGATAGAACGAAGCAACTAGCATAGCAATGATAGTAATGAGATCCAGGGTAGCGGTCATCTTGCCTGAAATCCCGCTAGGAAGAAGAACGAGTCCATGAAGAAGACGAACGGGAGTAGTCGAACGAATCCTCACAATCGCAACATTACCGGAACCGAGAAGCAACACCGGAAAGAAACAAACAACATGGTAAATGCACAAGCATAAACATGGCATGATGCACAATCAGGTATGATGCATGTCCGGTTTAATGAGGCATGGCATGGCAAAGTGCAACAAACAATACTACCAATTAAGTGGAGCTCAATATGCAACGAGTTGCATATTGACAAAACACCACATTGACATATTTAGTTTAATCTCGTTTAAGCTACCAAACAATATTAAATGTTGTTAAACATGGCAAGAGGTGAAGCATAATTAAACTAACTATTTAGGCAAGTTTAAATGAGGCCGGAAATAAGAAACAACAATTCCGGAAAATCCCCATGAGCAATATTTTAGATTCGGTACTGTTCTGCCCTAAAACATATTTTATTGTTGTTAAACAGGAAAATAAACTGCACCATGTTAAACTAGGCAATTTTCCACCCCATTTACATATAAAGAACATTTAATTCCGAGCTACGGTTATTTAGTTATGAAATAAATCATTTTAACATGGCATTTGAGCAAATTTAACCAAACAGCATTTTAAACATTTTAAACATGGATGAAAGTTGGATATTGTGAAACTAGATGAAATTCTAAGCATTTTACATATATAATTTGTTTTAATCCGATGCATGGTTAATTAATTATTACATGCATGAACTCTAGGGGGGTTTTCTGCAAAACTGTAAACGCTGGATAAATAGACAAATTCACAGGGCACGAAAAAAACATAGGCGGGCTGAAACTGACTAGCCCAACAAGCACAGGAGAGGGCTGGGCGCTGCTCACCATGGGCCAGGGCCCAGTTCGATGGAGAGGCAAGGCAGGCCGGCTGGCTGGGCTGGAGATCAGGACGAGGCCGACTGGGACAGGGTTAATCACGGGCGAGCGAGGCGGAGGAAACGCATGTCCCTGTCGCCTGAAGCAGAGGACGAGCGGTGCAGGGGAGCTAGCGCTGGTCGTCGTCGTCCCCGCACGCAGAAGCAGGGGAGGCCGGCGATGAGGGCTCCGGGAGGTCGATCCGGGCCGGATCCGTCCCCGGGCGCCGATCTGGCCGAGATGGGCGACGCCGAGGAAGACCATGGCGGCGGCGGCTCCTCGTGAAGAGATGCGAGAGAAGAGAGACTCGAGAGAGAGCGCTGCCGGTGACCAAGAAGAAAACAGAGGGGAGGATGGAGAGGAAGGCACGGTCCTGCTGGTCCGGAGGAGCAGGTGGTGCGCCGGGCATCCACGAGCTCGGGTGCGTGAGGGGAGGAGGAGCATGGCATAGGGGCCCGGTGTCATGGGATGAAGAACGACGGTGAGCAGCTCTCTGGCGATGCATACGCTGCAACAGGCGATGCGGCTGGGCAGTGAGCCTCCGGATCCGCGACGAGGAGGAAGACGTGGCGCAGCGAGCTCGAGCACCAAGATGGCACGGCGGCGGAGCTCCTGTAGGCACAGAGACAAGGGAGCTTGGGGTGAGGGAAGAGAGAGCCAGCTTAGCGGAGGGAGCAACCAGAGAAGGGAGAGAAAGGAACCAGGAGGGGCACGGCGAGCAGTTCCTGCTGGTTCTGGTCGCCGGCAGGAGAAGTGGCTCGGGGTCGTGGATGAACGAGGAGGGCGATGGTTGCGCTGGTTGGTGGGATTGGATGGATCGGATCTGGGGGGATCCCGAGAGAGAGTGGCGGCGGCGCTAGGGTAGGATCCCTAGAAACTAGGTGGTGTGCCTAGATATATATAGTAAGTGGGTTTAACTTAGGGGTATATCGTCCCTCCGATCGTAATCAGACGGTCGAGAAAAAAATAGCTAGGGAGTCCAAAAGAGAAACCGATGATGATTTAGAGATGTTTTATAGATGTTAGGAGATGATCTGAATGCAACGGTGACGACTGAGCGGTTCGGGTTCGGAGCAGTTTTCGGACACGCGCAAGAGGTCTTGAGCACTTTACAGAGAGACTCCGGTTTGGCAAGAGGGAAAAACGAAGAACAAGGTTGGTCTCGAACGGTCAACAAAAGCAAGGGGACGCTGCAAAACGAAATAATGCAAGTTTTAAAAACAATGACAGCAACGAGTGACGATGCAATGCAAATGATGCAATGAGATGAGATGCATGACATGAACACAATGCAAAACAAATGACAAAAACCCAACCACGGAGGAAATAATATATCACATAGCCGAAAATGGCAAGAGTTGGAGTTACGAATATGGAAAGTTGTATCCGGGGCGTTACATGTGTGCTGTTATAATTTGGTGCATCCATGATTATCCGGCTTTGGGCACTATGTCAGGGCGAACAACACATGGTTACAATGCATGTGTTCGCCAGACAGAATCACTTACACGCTATACTTAGCAAGATATGTTACATTGACACCGCTGCTTCCTTGCCAAGGACAAGCCGCATCCTAGAAAATACCGAAGACATGTGTTCAATGCAAAGCATGAAAACTGTGATGCGCCAAAGAGGCTCACCACCGATGAGTTGCAAGTGGAATTAGACAGGCATATTACACCAGGAAACCATCCTGATAATGGTAGCGGGAAAAGGAAGCGTGGCAGGGCAGAAGAGAGATTATTGTTTACCTCAAGGTCCACTTTGTGGGACTTGGAGTATTGGAAAGATTTGGATATGCGACATAATCTTGATGTGATGCAGATCAAGAAATGTGACTGCATTATCGGCACACTTCTTAATATTGAAGGCAAGACGAAAGATACCTTAAAATCTAGGATTGATTTGACACACCTGGGTATCAGAAAGGATTTGCAGGTGCAAGATGAAGGTAAACCACGGGATATGGCACCAGTTGTGTACGTCTTGGACAAGGTAAAAAGAAAAGAATTCTGCGAGGTCCTGTCATGTGTGAGATTCCCACATGGATTTGCTTCCAACCCTGAAAGGAGAGTCAGTGCAGATGGAAACAAGGTACAAGGGTTGAAAACTCATGACTGCCACGTCCAACTTCAAAGGGTTTTACCAGTTATCCTTAGAGGATTTGGCATACTGACTTATATAGAGCAGTTGCAAGAGTTGGGACAATTCTTTAGGGAACTCTGCAGAGAAATATCGTGATAGATGCTTTGGAGCGCCTTAGAGACAAGATACCAACTATCCTATCCGACCTTGAGAAGATATATCCTCCACCTTGTTTGATGTGATGGTGCATTTGGCTGTTCATCTACCCGATGAGGCACTACTTAGAGGTCCAAAGACAAGATGGCTGGATGTACCCTATTGAAAGGCGGCCAGCACTTTCAAGGGCTATGTTAGGAACAGAGCTAGACCCGAGGGTTCCATTGCAGAGGCCTACATTGCTGCTGTACATTGACTTTCTGCTCAAAATACATTGAAACAATGATCAGCTTAGCAAAGAGGTGCACTACAGCAGTCAGCTACTTTGCCATCTGCCACGGCAGACGGCAAGGCAGGAACGGCGGACGGCAAAGGTCTTTGCCGTCTGCCGCGGACGGCAAAAGGCTCCGCAAAGTAAGGATCGAGAAGAGCTACTTTGCCGCTCGCTTCGGCGACAAGCAGAGGGGCCTTTACCATCGCCAATGACGGCAAAGAAAGCAGACGGCAATAATTACGATGTTAGTCCGTTAGGTGGCTAACGGCAGCCTTTGCCGTCCGCAATGACGGCAAAATTTGTCCGCCTTTGCCGCCCACCGTATGATGTCACCGGACGTCACTACACGGCAGTGCCTTTGCCATCCGCGCTATAGGCAAAGTTGTTTACTCTTTGCGCCGCACCACTTAGGAAAAACCTTTGACGCCCCACCGTGAGGCAACCGCCAAATGGTCGGCCTCAGAGGCATGTGGCCGCCAAGATGGCTGATTTGCCGTCATGCGGCTGTTGTTGAAGGTGCCTTTGCCGTCCCATGCTGTCAGCCGGCAAAGGTGGCTTGGCCATCATGGCGCACGGCAAAGATCCCGCTTTGCCTCATTTTTTCTGTTTTTTAAGTGCAACAATTTTGACAAAAATATATATGATATATATATATATATATATATATATATATATATATATATATATATATATATATATATATATATATATATATATTTCACACGGCTATTTAACAAAAAATATATGACATATCCAAGACATAAGTTTCATTGTACATACATATATAGTTCCATCCATTCATACATAGCAAGTTCCATCAAGTTGCACATACACATTGTTCCATCCATACATATTACAATGAAAAGTTTCATCAAGATAGCAAGTTCCATCATAGCAAGCTAGAAGAATACTTGAAGTGAATGAAAGAAAAAACAAGCACTCCATCATAGCAAGCTAGCTTCCGTGAAGTGAATGAAATCTGCAAAATGGCAAATAAGAAAGTTAGAAAAAGGTGACTAGAAGAAGAATACTAGATGAAGAAGACTAGAACAACAAGAAGACTAGAACAAGAAGAAGACTAGAACAAGAAGACTAGAACAAGAAATATATGTCATTTATGAGCTAACTTAGGTGAAATGGATCATATATGAGCTAACTTAGGTGAAATGGGTCGTTTATGAGCTAACTAAGGTGGAATGGATCATTTATGAGCTAACTTAGGTGAAATGGATAGTTTATGAGCTAACTTAGTTGAAATGGATCATTTATGAGCTAACTTAGTTAAAATGGATCGTTTATGAGCTAACTAAGGTGAAATGGATCGTTTATGAGTTAACTTAGGTGAAATGGATCGTTTATGAGCTAACTAAGGTGAAATGGATCCTTTATGAGCTAACTTAGGTGAAATGGATCGTTTATGAGCTAACTTAGTTGAAATGGATCATTTATGAGCTAACTTAGTTGAAATGGATCGTTTATGAGCTAACTAAGGTGAAATGGATCGTTTATGAGCTAACTATGGTGAAATGGATCGTTTATGAGCTAACTAAGGTGAAATGGATCGTTTATGAGCTAACTAAGGTGAAATGGATCGTTTTTGAGCTAACTTAGGTGAAATGGATCATTTATGAGCTAACTTAGTTGAAATGGATCGTTTATGAGCTAACTTAGGTGAAATGGATCATTTAAGAGCAAATTTAGGTGAAATGGATCGTTTTTTAGCTAACTTAGGTGAAATGGATCGTTTATGAGCTAACTTAGTTGAAATGGATCGTTTATGAGCTAACTTACTAAAAAGCATCATTTTAGAGCTAACCTAGATGTGATGGGTCATTTTGGAGCTAACCTAGGTAAGTTGGGTCATTTTGGAGCTAACCTAGGTGAAATGGGTCATTTTAAAGCTAACGTAGGTAAAATGGATCATTTAGGAGCTAATCAAGGTAAAGTGGGTCATTTTAGAGCCAACTTGGATAAAATGGATCATTTATAAGCTAAGTAAGGTAAAATGGGTCATTTAGAGCTAACTTAGGTAAAATGGATCGTTTATGAGCTAACTAAGCTAATTATGCAATTTCTGACATAAGTAAGCTAAGTACATATCGTTTTAGAGCTAACTTAGGTAAAATGGATGGTTTTGGAGGTCAGTAAGCTTATTAAGTCATTTTGGAGGAAAAGAAGCTAACTCTAGGTCATTATGGTAAAAGCATATTGGAGGAAATAAAGCTAAGTCTAGGTCTTTATGCATTTGTTAAGCAAAACACTAGAGAAACTTACCGTGATCATGGAGGTGTAGGAGCGGGCTGGCTCGTGCCGGTAGCTGGAGAAGGATCGTGCGATGCTTGTCTGGAGTTATGCTGCACAAAGATCATTTCCAATGTCTCGTTAGCATGATGACACTCAAATGTTAAGACTAGCAAGTAATGTCCATTCAAATTAAACTCACCATGGTCCTGTGGAGCAATCATCGGCATCGGCGGAGCGGTCTGACCGACTTCTCGCACACGATCGCACATTTGGTTTTGACAACTCACCATACTAGTTAGTAATGAGACAAACACTACATGAATGTTTTGGCTAATCTGCAGAAGAAACTTACCACAAGGAGCTCGTACATGGCCCTTGCCTGCATGTCATTCCATGCCCTCTCCTCCTCCAACATCTTCGTCGTCCTCTCCTCCAACTCCCGCTGCCTCTCCGCCACCTCCGCCAGAAGTTTCTCCGTTCTATCTCTCTCACTCTATATAGCAGCCTGCAACACCACTCACATGACCATTTGTAATCATTGATGGAAGTGCACACAATGTAATGGAGAAAGATAGCTGAGTACGTATAACTAACCTTAAAGGCGAGTTGGACTGGCCGTTCACGAGGCCTTATCTCAGGAGCAGAGCTCGACTGGTGCGCCCTGATCTCCGGGAGAGTGCTAGGACAACGGATAAGTCCATCTCCCATGGCCATGGAGCCATGGGACCTCCCGCCACCAGATATCATCAGCAGCTCTGTATCAATGGGACCCTGGCTCGGGTTAAAGTCCTCCCCTTTCCTCGCCTTCCCCTGATCTCTATATTTCATGATCTTATCATGGGAGGAGATGTTGGTGAAGTTCTTTGGATCAACGAGGTCAAACGGAGAGAATGCCTTGACTTTCTTGTAAGAGACAGTGTGGGCCATGGCATATAGGTCGTACACCTCTGGCACCTTATCCGCCTTATTTTAGCATGCCTGAAAGAGAGGAACAAAGTAAATTAGTAATTAAAGGGCTAAAGCTAGCATGATGAATGAATTGCATGAATCATGAAGCAAACCACATACCCAGTTCCGCCCGAACTGATATAAGTTGGAGCTGCCTTGATGGTGTGGCACACCTTCCATTTGGGCACGTTTGTCCTTGGCCTCGTTGTGGAGGGCTAGCCATTCTTTTGAGCACCACTGATTGACCAACACCTCCCAACAATCCATCCGATCCGCACACCATCTCAGAGGGGCCTAAGTTAGCAAATAGAAACTTGAGCGCTACGGCTATGAATTACTAAATGAAGGAAGTAAGTACAAGGCCTTAAGAATTACCTTCATGTACTCCTCCTTACTCAAGAACTTCACGGCACGCCGGGCTTGGTCTTCTTGATACCACGCGAGGCGAGTAGTCTCGAACAGCCTGCACCGAGCCTCGTGCCTTAAGTTCTGTGAGTAGGCGCTGCGATGTTATCGATAACATTTGTCGCCTCCTTGTATCCCTCCTCACACCTGTAGAATGTCCGCAATCAAATGAGACAATATTGATTAGTACAATTAATAACTAGCTAGTTGAAGATTTTAATTGTGTAAAGGAGAAATTACCCGAACTTTCTCGACGCCACGCCCGCCTCGTCTTGCACAAGACACCGTCGATAATCTCACCCGGCGGGGGCGAGGCAGTCAAGTAGTGCTCCCAATTCAATCCAAGCTCTGGAAGCCGACCCTCACCAGGCAACATGACAAACCCCGGGAAGTTTTGCCGACAAAGAACTCCAATGACGGAGTTGGGCCGGCGGACACTATGATGGTGGTCCCAACCCCTGCAACATGACAAGGCCAACACATTAGTTATTTGAAGAAACGTGAATGTAGAAGGTACAAAAAGATTAAATGCACTTACCTCTCCCGATCAGGGAAAATCAACCACCTCTGCTAGCGGGTCGCTGGCACGGACGGGAGCCATGTACAACCACGCTGGTAGATGGTGCCCCCCTCCTCCTCAAGATCGCGGCTCCCGCCATCATCAAGATGGCCACTGCGGCTTAGGCTGATCCGCCAGTACCCCATCCAGACGTGTGCTCCTCCGGGTCTCGTGGGCCGAACTCTCGTGGGCCGAAGGCCCGTCGACCCGAGGCTCGTGGGCCGAAGGCCCGTTGACCCGAGGCTCGTGGGACGAAGGCCCGTGGACCGGAGGCTCGTGGACCGGAGTCCGTGTAGCCTCCTCCTCGGACGAGTCCATCGTAGCAGTCACATGCTCGGGTGAAACAGCTGGGGGTGGCGGCGAGGAAGGCGCCCTAGCAGTCACCGTACCTCCTCTCCCGCGTCCACGTGCTCCAGCTCCTCTCTTGTTCTTACCTCGTCCCCTGCTGGGCACCGCGGTCGACGAAGAAGGGCCCGGCGGTGTCGCCATACTGTCCAGCAACGCTCGGCGGAGAGGTGCGTGTGGAATGGAAGACCTCACACCACGCTCCCGACCAGCGCCCACCATCTTTCAACACCTGCCATGACAAAGAGTAAACGAAATTAGTACAACATAAAAAAATACCAACATGAATAATAATATGCATATCACTTAACTGTATCATCATCAAGTACAACATAAAAAATTTGAATACCTGACACTACTAATAATCTCGATCAGTATCATCAATAAATGCGTAATCATCATCATCATCACTATAATCAATGACGGGCTCATAGGGTTCAGTGGCATCAACATGTGGAAGGCCACATTGACGTAAACGGTCAAGCATTAACAGGTCATCCGCAGCAGTAACTTCTTATTGTTCCGGCTGTTCTTGTTCCTCCTCTGGGGTGATGTCGGATTCACTGTCGCTGTCTACTTCAATGTTTTCGGGTGAAGTATAGCGGTTCATGAAACGCTTTTTGGAAAGACATGTCTCTTGGAAGAATTCTCCTTCATATGTGTCTGGGTTAATGTGAGGTTCATAATCCTCTTCCTTTGGGGGAGATAGTCTAGCACGTGGCGGCACTTCATCAACGACATCCCAACCTTTCAGATTTGGATTAGTTTGGCAGGCCCACGGTAGATAGAATACTTGGGTCGCCTGTTGAGCCGTAGTATAGACATCAGGAACATCTAAATGGGTGCTTTGGTTGATTTCAACTAGCCCTATATGTTCATGAGTCCTTCTAGTCTCCTTCGGCTGAAACCAATAACATTTGAAGACTACGATATTCGGTGGGTTTTCACCATAGAATAGAAGTTCATAAATTGCGTCAACTCTCCCATAATACTCGGTACCTCCTTCGCCGATAGCAGATACACAACAATTTGTAGACTTTCGGTCGTCCATAGATAGCTCTTTGCCATAGGTACGAAAGCGATACCCGTTGATGTCGTATTTGTCAAATGAACGAACCTTATAGTCAAAACCATTAGCGATTTGTCTCAATTCGCGCCCATAGACTCTGAATTAGCCTACAAGTTTACTACGAAAGGATTGTTGCATTAAGCACAAATTAGCTAATGAAATGAAATTGTCTAATAGAAATTACCGTTTGTTTGAACCAAGAGATGAAACCGGAATAGCCGCCTCCTTGCTTTGCGAGAAGCTCATACTCTTCCACGGAATCCTTTTGGATCACCGCTCCATACGAGAATATGGCGACATATCGACTGTATGAAATATCCAGGAATAAGAGCAGTTCAAAGAAAATAGAAGTTGCGAAACAATGTACCGAGAACTTACTCGATGTACGGCCGCACTTCTATCAGGTTGTTGAAGATATACAACAAAATGTTCCGCCATTCTTCGTTATCCAAAGATACTGGATTTGAAACACTGGCTGGTGCGAGATTCCCTTTGAATAGGCTAAGGTTGGATCCACCCTTTTTAGGGTCATCAGCATTGTACCGAGGCTTCGGATTATGCAAATGATGATTTTTGGCTTCGTAGTGTGATGTCACGAAGTTTGCCGCCTCATCAGTGATGAATGCCTCAGCCATCAATGCTTCAATTCTATGTTTACTTTTACTTTTTTCTCGAAGCGTCTTCTGCATCCTCTCAGTTGGGTAGCACCAATGATTTTGCATGGGCCCCCCAATCTTGCCTCGGTCGGGAGATGCAAAATCAAATGCTGCATTGGATTAAAGAAGCCCGGTGGAAAGATCTTCTCTAACTTGCAGATCAACTCCGGCGCCAACTCTTCCATTTCTTCTAGCACGCCAGGCGATAGTTCTTTCGCACAAAGAAAACGGAAGAAATAGCTGAGTTCTACCAGTACTAGCCATTCATCCTTAGGGATGAAGCCACGCAACATCACCGGCATTACCCACTCAATCCATGTGTGCCAATCATGACTCTTGAGACCAAATATCTTCAATTTATCAAGACTCGCTCCCCTCTTTAGATTCGCTGCATACCCATCGAGGAACATCAACTGCATTTTCACCCACAAGATAATTTCCCTCATAGTTGGCCTTCCAAGATTGAACCATGCCTTTGGCTTCATCCTGTTCTGCTTTCCTTTCGGTTCTTTCATGTTTTGTAACGGCCAATCACATAGCGCCTCCAAATCGACTCTAGCCTTAGTATTATCCTTTGACTTCCCATCTATGTCAAACAATGTACCAAAAAGTGCCTCGGCTATATTCTTCTCAGTGTGCATCACATCGATGTTGTGTGGGCAAAGGAGGCCTTTGAAGTAAGGCATATCCCATAAGCATGTCTTGTGAGTCCAGGCGTGCTTAGAATTATACCCCTTGAAGTACCCTGGATGCTCTGGATCTGTCTTGAGAGCGTTTAAGCGATCCAGGTCTGCTGGCTCGTCAACGCAGTGGTGCAGAGTTTTGACAACTCTACCTCGATGATGTTCTTCTTGTCTTTCCTGAACTTATGGCAAGGATCCAGAACTGTCTATGCATGACGAAGCAAGAAAACTTGCGATCGCTTGAAGCCAACGAAACTCAAGAGCTCCCTTGCATGTGGGGCACGGAACCTTCCATGCACACACCAGCCAACGAATAGCGCATACGCCGCAAGTCATGCGTCGAGTACATGTACCGTATATGCATTATGAAGTTCCGCTTGCTATAGGCATCGTATGTCTTGAACCCATTATTCCGTGCTTCTTGCAATTCGTCCTTAAGCGGCTGCATGTACACATTCATATTTTTCCCGGATAGTTGGGCCCCGGAATTATCAACGTCGGAAAATGTTCTTTCTTTGCATAATCTGTCCGGGGAGATTGAGTGGAAAGACAAATCACGGGCCAACAACTGTATTGGGCTGCCGTCATACCAAACACACTGAACCCATCCGTGTTGATGCCGACTCGAGGATGCCTCAGATCTGCCGCTTTTTCAGCATGTAATTCATCAAACTTTTTCCACGCAACACCATCCGATGTGTGTACCATCATCAGATTCCCATCTGCATCTAGTTTGGTTCTTTTGCCTGCTTTGTGCCATGTCATATGTCTGGCCGTCTCTTCGACCATGAAAACACGTTGAAGTCTTGGTACGATTTGCATATACCGAAGAACACTAACGGGGATTTTGGTCTGTGTCTTCTCACCCATACCATTTTCTACCACAACATACCTAGAAGACTTGCAAATGGGACAATAGTTCAAGTCCGCATAGTCAAGCCTAAATAAGGCACTTCCTTTCTCACAGGCATGTATCTTCTCATAGGGCATCTTCAGTGCACGGAGGATTTTGTCCGACTGGTACAGGTTTGCAGGCATTACATGGCCTTTGGGTAGAAAGCGTCCAAATACTGTCATCATTGCGTCTTAGCATTCTCTGCCCAAGTTGAACTGAGCCTTCTGAGCCATTACTTGTGAGATGGCATCCAACTGAAAAAGCTCAGTGTGCTCGTGGAGCGGACGTTTTGAAGACTCCAACATTTCATTGAAGGCCTTTGCAGATTCCTCCATCTCCTCGTCCGAATCCCGAGCATCATCATAGTCTTGCAACATGTTTTCCATCCCGGTACCATGCTCGTCGGTGCGATGATGATCCACCTCAGCTCGGTCACGTTGGGCAGACTCACCATGATATGTCCACACCGTATAGTCGGGCGTAAAACCACTCTTCTGCAGGTGTTTGCCCATTTCAGCCTCTGTCCTCTTTTCCCAATTGCCGCACTGGAAACAGGGGCACCAGGTTTTCCTCGGCCATTTGTAAATGCGGCTTGCACAAACCCCTTGGTTTTGTGAACCATTCAGCGCCCATTTGTTCTCGACCAGTGTGACGGTATACATCCATGCACGATCACTCATCTTGACTTTCGAGCTACTGGACACACAACAAATATATATATATATATATATATATATATATATATATATATATATATATATATATATATATATATAATTCACCATGTATATATTCATCAGTTGATCTACTTTGTCAATTTTATTACGTCCATGCAACCTACACTCTAATAGGTAATGATAGGTCCTAATCCCACCAGTATGTGTAGATTGGGTTCATTTTCCCAAGCTAAGCTCGATCCGATGCAAAATTTGGCAGCACCTCCCGCTGTTCTCTGATACACGTCTCGCAATAAGCAGAGAGGATGTGTACCCGAGAACAACAGGGAGGCAATCATTTAAATTTATGCGTCGGATCCGAGCAAAGGAAATGGGAAAACGAACCCAATCTACACATACTGGATGTCCATGGATAGCGTTGGACAATTGAAGAATCAAGGTTATAAATATGCAAATGCATGCATATTTATAACTATAACGCTTTCGAACGGGAGACACATATTGATTACGATATCGATGATTCAAGACACATATATAGCTAGCTATCAAGTTTCATCGCCACGAACACCGAACAGAGCAAATAATTAATGGGGAGGAGGACATGTCATTTGTGCTCACCCACGAATGAAGGGGCAGAGCTCACAAACGCGCGGCGAGGTCGTCGAACACCAAACCTCGCAGCGATGAAACAACGCACATTTAAATCTACCCGATCAACACAATTATATATGATGTTTTCATAACAAAATCAAAAATATATGACCTAACTCATAATTCACAAATATATGACCCGTCGGCCTTTGAAGGCCAAAGAGCACCTTTTCGGAGGTGTCGGGGTCGTGGGTGTCGGTCGGGTCGGGGTGTCGGGGTCGGGGTCGGGGTGTCGGGGTGTCGGGGTCGGGTGTGGTGTCGAGTCGGGTGTCGGGTCGGGGGTAAGGAGGTCGGGTGTCGGGTATCGTGTCGGGTCGGGTGTGGTGTCGGGTCGGGTGTGTCGGGTCGGGGTCGGGGTGTCGGGGTGTGGTGTCGGGTCAGGGGTCGGGGTCGGGGTTGGGGTGTCGGGCTGTGGTGTCGAGTCGGGGTGTCGGGGTCGGGGTCGGGGTCGTGTCGGGTCGGGGTGTCGGGGTGTCGGTCGGGTCGGGTCGGGGTGTCGGGTCAAGGGTCGGGGTGTCGGGGTGTGGTGTCGGGTCGGGGTGTGGGGTCAGGGGTCAGGGTCGAGTGTGTGGGTCGGTGGGTCGGGGGTCAAGGTGTCGGGTGTGGTGCAGGGTCGGGGTCGGGTGTTTCCTTCTATCCTTCTTCTTCTTTCCTTCTCTTCTTCTTCTTCTTCTTTCCTTTCTTCTTCTTCTTCTTCTTTCATCTTTTTTCTACTTCTTTTACTTCTTTTCGTTTCTTCTTTTCTTCTTCTTCTTCTTTTTTCATCTTTTTTCTACTTCTTTTCTTTTCTTCCTTTCTTCTTCTTCTGCTTCTTTTCTTCTTCTTCTTTTTTCATCTTTTTTCTACTTCTTTTCTTCTTCTTCTACTTCTTCTACTTCTACTTCTTCTACTTCTTTTCTTCTTCTTCTTCTTTTCTTCTTTTCTTCTACATATTCTTTTTCTTCTACTTCTTTTCTTCTTTTCTTCTTCTTCTTTTTCATCTTTTTCATCTAAAACCCATGCACTAAATATAACACTAACACATATGTAGCACTAAATCTAACACTAACACTAACACATATCTAGCACTAAATCTAACACTAACAATTAAACAGCCAAAAAATGAAAAACAGAAGAAAAAATAACTCACGAGCAATGGGACGGTCAGGGCAGTGGTGGGTGGGCGGCGTGGCTGGCCGGGCAATGGGACGGTCGGGCGATGGGGCGGTGGGCAGGCGACGTGGTGGCGCACTGGCGCTGGCCGTGGCGGGATGGTGGAGCGATGGGCGTCGGCTGGTGGGGTGGGTGCGGCGGGGTGGTGGGGCGACGGGCAAGAGGGGCGGGCGGGGCGGCGCCGGGCGGTGGGCGGCGCGGCGGCGGATGGTGGGGAGACGGGCATCGGCGGGTGGGGTGGGGCGGGGTGGTGGGCGGCGGGCAAGCGGGGGGGCGGGGGCGGGGCGGCGGCGGGGTGGCGGGCGGTGCGGGCGGCGGGGCGGCGGTGGGTGGATCTGGTGGCGGGGCGTCGGGGAGGAGAGAGGGAGATAGTAACGGGCGGGAGTGGGGGCTCGATCACCATTAGCTAGGTTAGGTTAGTTAGCCTTTGCCGTCCGCCAAGGGTTTGCCATCCGCTTTTTTTTTATCTTTGCCGCCTGCTAGCAGACGGCAAAGAGGGGTGGCGTTAAGTTTTTCTAATCGGCTCGTTAGTGGGGGCCACCTCTCTCTTTGCCGTCAGCCAGCTGACGGCAAAGAAGTGACAGATGACAAAGACCTTCTTTGCCGTCTGCCAGTTGTTTGCCGTCTGCTTTTTGGTAGCTGATGGCAAAGACCTTCTTTGCCGTCTGCTAGCAGACGACAAAGAACTGGCAGACGGCAAAATCCCTGATTCCAGTAGTGGTGGATGAAGACAATCCCAGGCTCAATGTTTTGATTATTCTGTTCGAGTTACAGGGAAGAGTCGACAAGAGGACAAACCTAAAGATTTGGACAAAATGGTTTGGTATGTGTTGAATAACTGTCCTGAGATACCACCTTATATCAAGTAAGTGCTAAGTACTGCAGCTTATACATCGTAATCTACTAAACTTGCAGCACATTCTTATATATTTAGATGTTTGACGCGATCACTATGTTGTGCAACATCTACAAAAAGGAGTTACTGCTGCAAAATCCAAGAAACATTGACAAACTGGTTATGGCTGGATTTGCGAAATGGTTCAAGAGCCATGTAAGCTTTTGAATTGCATTGTCAGTTTTTTTAATATATTGATTACATAAGATGATCAGCTTGTCTATTTTCTAACCATAGGTTAAGAAGATGCGGGAGGATGGGCAGGCAGTTGATGATGCCCTTTACTCACTAGCAATGGGTCCTGATACTCGGGTAAGACATTATGAATCTTGCGTTGTTTGAGATGTGCGCTACAACACCCTTGCACGAGACGAAGGCAGGAAGACACAAAACAGTGCCATCATGAGCACGGATACTTATGACAAAAGACAACTGAAATGTATGCTAACATAATGTACATTGTTCGATTGCGATATATCTCCGATTTGAGGATCATCGGTGTGTGGTTACATTGTCTTTGTCGTTGGTATAACCTGTTTTCCAGATCGCAAAACCCGAGCTGATGATTATTTCAAATCCATCAATGTCAAGGCGGCGTACCGCACCAACGAGCCTTTTATTTTGGCAAATCAAGCAACACAGATATTTTTCTTGGAAGACACATTTGCACGTGGCGATGACCGGAGAGTATTGCAAAGGTTTGAGCAGAGGAATTCGTTTAATGAAGTTGCACAACAAGATGATGCTTACATCGCCTCTGATGTACAATATAACACAGATGTTCCTAATATCTTTGAGAACCATCACGTCAATGGCCTTGTGAAAAGATTGTTTGTCGTGTTGTGGACATACAAGAGTTGATCAAGAAGAAGCCAACGTTTGAGGACGTTGAGGACGAAGAAGAAGATGACACCGTGGAGAATTACGATTCAGACTGATACACATGGCGAAGATGTTGACGCTGCTGTTGTGGATGATGATTACATTGCTTTTGTCGCATTTGCCTGTCAGAAGACGTTTTTATCTACTATGTGAAATTGTGTTTGCTATGACAACTGAAACCTGATGAACATGTTGTTTAGTATTTTCCTGTGAGAACATCACTTGTTATGTATGCTGGTTTGTGTTTGGTGATTGTATGACGACTAAAACATGACGACAGTGTTGTTTAGTTGTACTCATATTTGGCGGTGAAACTTGAATTTGATGACATAGTTTGCTGCTGGACTGCAATTTGCTCGACATCTTCGAATGAGAACAAAGCTGACTCGACAGGGCCTCTGCTAATTTATTTATTTATTACCAAAAGGGCCTCTGCTATTTATTTATTTATGAGCAAAAGGGGATACCCCCTGATTTCCGTTAATAGAAATCATTGGATGTTCACAACACTACGCCCAGCCTTCTACACAGGTATCATTCATTACTAGTTTCAGCAAAGTGCTCATGTCATAGCCACTGAATACATCACGAGTGCTACATACACTGCAAATAAAGAGACAATCATCCTACAGAGCACATCGATTTTGCCCATTATCTTCACAAGCTCTTTCATCTCCTCATTGATGTCAAGGCCGTTCAGCAGCTGTTGCTTGGCCATGATCAGAGGAACTGCATCTTTAACCTTCTGCTCTACATCTTCCTCTTCTGTCGTTCCTTCAGTTACTTGTCCAACACCCCAACCTGCTTGTGATATGCAAAAGAGAAATGATGTGGAAAATAATGTGGTCAAGATGAAATTATTTCTGTTCTCTTTGCGTGATTCTGCAAATATTGGTTCTCTTCTTTGCCTCGTAATAGTATCGATTCTTCGAATAAGTGCAAAGATTCTTTTATCACTAAGTATTTTCCTTCCGCAAAAATTATTTCCCTTAGAACCCAGATCATGAATTTCAAGCAACTTGAACATGAGCACGTTGCACAATCTTGGGAAAGGATGAAAATGATGCTAAGGAATTGCCCAACTCATGGGTTAAATCTTTGGATGATCATACAAAAAAATTATGCGGGATTGAATTTTGTTTCTCGTAATCTTTTCGATTCCGCCGCGGGTGGTACTTTTATGGAAATTACTTTGGGTGAAGCCACCAAATTTCTTGATAATATCATGGCAAATTATTCACAATGGCATACCAAAAGAGCTCCTACTAGTAAAAAGTTAACTCGGTTGAAGAAATTTCTTCTTTGAGTGATAAAGTTGATGCTCTTATGAAATTGGTTGCTAGTAAAAGTGCTCCTATTGATTTTAATGATATGCCTTTGTCTATTTTGATAGAGCAAAATAGTGATGCCATTTATGTGAATTTTATCTCTAGAAATAATTTATACAACAATGCTTTTAGAGGAAATTTTAATCCAAGGCCTTGTCCTAGTAGTTCCTCTAATAATTATGGTAATTCCTATGGAAATCAATCTTACAATAATAATAGGAACACCTCTGATCTTGAGAATAATATTAAAGAATTTATCAACACACAAGAAGTTTTCAACACCTCCATAGAAGAAAAGTTGAATAAGATTGATGATTTGTCTAGAAGTGTTGATAGAATTGCTCATGATGTGGAAAATCTCAAGATGAAAATTTTTGTGCCTAAATTAGATGAATCAATTAAAGATCTTTATTTTTCTATGGATGAAAGTAAGAAAAGAACTGCTATGCTTAGAGCTAAAAGAGAATTTTTAGAAAAAGCTTTTTCTAGTGATTATTCTTGAAACGATGATGAAGATTTTAAAATGATTGGTGTTTCTTCTATTGATTCCTTGTTTAGTAAATTAAGAATGATGAAAAGGGGACTGGAGAAGAGTCAACTTTAGGTAGAAGGCGTCCCAATATTTCAGAGGGTGAAAATCTTGTTGAGAAAATTGACGAAAGTGGTTTGGAGAGGTCAAAACTTTAGCTAGTGATGTGCCCACTATTTTGGATTACAAAGACTTTAATTATGATAGTTGCTCTTTGATTGATTGTATTTCTTTGTTGCAATCCATGCTAAATTCACCCCATGCTTATGAACAAAACAAAGCTTTTACTAAACATATTGTTGATGCTATGATGAAAGCTTTGAAAGAAAAGTTGGAATTAGAAGTTTCAATTCCTAGAAAATTGCATGATGAATGGGAACCTACTATCAAACTCAAGATTAAAAATTATGAGTGTTTTGCTTTGTGTGACTTTGGTGCTAGTGTTTCCACAATTCCAAAATCTTTATGTGATGTGCTTGGTCTTACTAATCTTGAAGAATGTTATTTGAATTTACACGTGGCGGATTCTACTATTAAAAAGCCTATGGTAAGAATTAATGATCTTCTTATTATTGCAAATAGGAATTATGTGCCCATTGATTTTATTGTTCTTGATATTGATTGCAATCCGTCTTGTCCAATTATTCTTGGTAGACCTTTTTACGCACTATCGGTGCCGTGATTGATATGAAAGAAGGCAATACTAAGTTCCAATTTCCTTTAAGGAAAGGTATGGAACACTTTCCTAGAACAAAAATCAGGCCACCTTATGAATCAATCATGAGGGCATCTTATGGATCTCGAACCAAAGATGACAAAACTTAGATCCTTGCCTTATGCCTAGCTAAGGGCGTAAAACTATAGCGCTTGTTGGGAGGCAACCCAATGAATAAAATTTATTTTTGCCTTTTTCTTTCTGTTCTTGAGTTTTTACACAATTATGTTATTGTTATGATTGTGTTTCTTGTGTTTTAATTAGTGTTTGTGCCAAGTAGAACCGATAGGATCTTCTTGGGTGGTAGTTGTTTGATCTTGCTGAAAAAGACAGAAACTTCGTGCTCACGCAAATAATTCTCAAAATTCACGGGAACATGATAAATTCTAATTCTTTTTGCAGAAGATCAATATACAAATTATGTATGTTGTCCTAGATTTTCAGAATTTTTCGAGTTCCAAAAGTATTTGAACAAATAAGATTTTGATAACCCACAAGTATAGGGGATCAATTGTAGCCTCTTTCGATAAGTAAGAGTGTCGAACCCAACGAGGAGCTAAAGGTAGAACAAATATTCCCTCAAGTTCTATCGACCACCGATACAACTCTACGCACACTTGACGTTCGCTTTACCGGAAACAAGTATGAAACTAGAAGTACTTTGTAGGTGTTTTTGGGTAGGTTAGCAAGAAAATAAAGAGCGAGTAAACATAAACTAGGGGCTGTTTAGATAAAGAAGCAATAAAGTAAATATGGCGAGTGTGGAAAAGTGGTGGTAGGAGTTGTGGAATTGTCCCTAAGCAATTGACTATGTTACTAGACCGGTAATCACTATTGCAATTCTATTTGAGGGAGAGGCATAAGCGAACATACTTTCTCTACTTGGATCATATGCACTTATGATTGGAACTCTAGCAAGCATCCGCAACTACTAAAGATTCATTAAGGTAAAACCCAACCATAGCATTAAAGTATCAAGTCCCCTTTATCCCATACGCAAACAACCTACTTACTCGGTGCGTGTTCACACTCCGCCACCCACCATAAGCAAATCATAAACATATTGCAAACCCTACAGCGGGAACCCCTCACGCTTACGCGACACGGAGGGCACCATAGGACAGCACCAATAATAAAACATGCAACTCAAACCGATCATAGAAATTCATCAATCACCGATAGGACAATAGAAATCTACTCACACATCATAGGATGGCAACACATCATTGGATAATTATATGAAGCATAAAGCACCATGTTCAAGTAGAGGGTACAGCGAGTTGCGGGAGAGTGGATCGATGTAGATAGAGGGGGGAAGGTGTTGGAGATGTTGGTGAAGATGACGGTGGTGTTGGTGAAGATCGCGGTGATGATGATGGCCCCCGGTAGCGCTCCGGCGCCATCGGAAGCAAGGGGGAGAGAGGCCCCCTTCTTCTTCTTCTTCCTTGACCTCCTCCCTAGATGGAAGAAGGGTTTCCCCTCTGGTCCTTGGCTCCCATGGCTAGGGAGGGGCGAGAGCCCCTCCGAGATTGGATCTATCTCTCTGTTTTTGCGTTCTCCTTCGGCTCTGTTTCACCGTTTTGCGTATATATGGAGATCCGTAACTCCGATTGGCCTGAAACCTTCGCCGTGATTTTTTTCTGAATATTAGCTTTCTTGCGGCAAAAGAAGAGCGTCAACTGCCTTACGGTGGGCTCACGAGGGTAGGGGCGCGCCCAAGGGGGTGTGACGCCCCGATAATCAATTACATTAAACCTCTGCTAATGTTGTCATGTCACCACGATTACTGCTGATAATCTCACGATAATTCAAAACTCTTTCAAATTCAAATTTGAAATAAAGTCAAACTAGAAAAGTTTTCAAAAGTCAAAACTAATATGTTCTAAATGTAGCAAGTAATTCATAATAAACATTGGTGGAGAAGACACACTGTTATAAAGTAGTTAAATGCACTAAAATAAATAAAATAGTGGTAGAACTATTAATTAATTGCACAGTAAATTAATAAACAAATACAAACTACTTTCTAAAATGTGCTAAATTGCTTGTTGCAGTGGGATGTTTAATAATACTAATTTAGGGACTATTATTGTATTTTAATTAAATTAAAATCTATTAAAGGTTAAAAGAAAACAGAAAACAAAACAAAAAAAAAAGACAAAAGAAAAGAACCCCTCTCCCTGGGCCGAATGGCCCAGCTAGCTACAAGCCGGCCGGCCGGACCGGCCCACCCCACCTCACCTACTAACCCCCCAGGGGACACCGAACCCTAACCCACTCCTCCCACTCCCCACGTCTCTCCTCTCCTTGTCCCGATCTGGATCAGGGACGAGCGCCTCCCCCATCGACGGCGCCCCTTCTCACCCCTCTCGCCAAGACGCCCCGAGGCGCCTGGCGCCGCCGCCCGCCTCTACCTCGCTGACGCCGCTTCCTCACGGACCAGGCCACGGACCGCCCGTCATCATCTCCTCCCGCGGTCCTCACCGACCCTCGCCGCCGAGACCCGTCGTTGCTTTCGCCGCCAGACCGCTTCACCACTGCGCGGCCTTCCTCCGGCCGCCCTGCCGTCGGTGCCGCCCGCGCCTCCCTTAGCCATGCCGGTCGTGGCGATGCTCGCCGCATCTCGTCACCGCCACCTGCACGCCTCGACATCCTCCTCGTCGCTCGCTGCCGGCCTCCCCGAGCGCTTCCCCGAACCCTGTTCGCCGTGACCTCCTACTGCGCGTCCCCTTCTTCCCCCCACTGCTTTACTCGCTTTTCCACCATCACACGCGTGCGCACCAGCAAAAGACACTCGGGGCACCGTGGCCATTCCGTCATGCGCCTCCTCGCGCTGGCGACCGTCCGCGCACCACGGCGCCCGTGAGGTCGCCCCTCCGTGCCTGATCGTGCAGCCCGCGCCGTCCCTCATGCTCCCGTGTCGCGCCGCTCGGCGCCGTTCAAGCCGTCCGGCTGCCGCGCCCGGCCCTCGTCAGGCTTGTGGCGTAGCCCCTCCCATTGCGCCTCTGCCAGATTGGGCAGGTCCCTCCTAATTGGGGGTTAGATTAGCACTAACCCCCTCCTAGTTAGCCACTAACAAGGGGACATTCCCCTGTTTAAGTAAAACAAAAAAAGTAAAAGATTAATTAAATAATAATTGTTAATTAATTAGTAAGTTAATTAGTTAACTTAATTAACCTGCTTAATAACCTAATCAACGGTTTAGTTAATCAAATGTTGTTTAGTAAAACATGTATGAGTGACATGCGGGCCCCATGGGCCCTTTTGACGATCAACGGTCGATCAAGCGTTGATTGGACATTTGACCGGCCCCACCTGTCAGCCCCTTAGGCACATTCAGGTACACTTCACGTGTACCCGTAGCATTTAAATACAATTTAATTTCGAATTAAATTAAATCCAGAAATTAGAAAAAATCAATGAAAACTTTAATTATTAATATAAAATAATTTGTAGCTCGGATGAAAATACTTTGTACATGAAAGTTGCTCAGAACGACGAGACGAATCCGGATACGAAGCCCGTTCGTCCATCACACACCCCTAACATATCAAACTCGCAACTTTCCCCCTCCGGCTCCTCTGCCCGAAAACGCGAAACACCGGGGATACTTTCCCGGATGTTTCCCCCCTTCACCGGCATCACCTCATACCGAGTTAGGGCACGCCTAACATCACGTTTTGCTTTGTCATGCATCGTCATGCATCTGTTTGCATTGTATTCATTGTTTCCTCCCCCTCTTCTTCCGCTAGACACCGAGACCGACGCCGCTGCTACCCAGTACGACTACGGAGTTGACGACCCCTCTCTCTGGCCAGAGCAACCAGGCAAGCCCCCCCCCCACCTTGATCACCAGATATGGCCTATTCTCTTCTATACTACTTGCATTAGAGTAGTGTAGCATGTTACTGCTTTCCGTTATTCCTATCCTGATGCATAGCCTGTCCTTGCTACTCTGTTGATACCTTTACCTGCAATCCTACATGCTTAGTATAGGATGCTAGTATTCCATCAGTGGCCCTACATTCTTGTCCGTCTGCTGTGCTATACTATCGGGCTGTGATCACTCGGGAGGTGATCACGGGTATATACTATATACTTTATACATGATACATGTGGTGACTAAAGTCGGGTCGGCTTGTGGAGCACCTGCGAGTGATTCACGGATTGGGGGCTGAAAGGACCTTTGTCCCAACGGCCCTCTGTGTGGATCTTTGTGGCGGAGCGGCAGGGCTGGTTGAGACTACCTGGGTGAGAGGTGGGCCTGGCCCTGTTCAGCGTTCGCGGATACTTAACACGCTTAACGAGATCTTGGTATTTGATCTGAGTTGGGTCGTTGACCTTATGCGCACTAACCGCCACGTGGGACAAGATATGGGCAACCAGCGTCGTGGTATCAGCCGAAGCATTTCGTGATGTGAGCGACTGAGCGGCACGCGCCGGATTGGACTGGAACGCCTACTAGGCTAGGTCTACTTCCGGCCGCGTACACAACATGTAGGTGTGCTAAGGGCGATGGGCCCAGACCCCTGTGCGCTTAGGTTTAGACCAGCGTGCTGACCTCTCTGTTGTACCTAGGCGGGGCTGCGACGTGTTGATCTTCCGCGGCCAGGCATGACCCAGAAAAGTGTGTCTGGCCAAATGGGATCGAGCGTGTCGGTAATGTGGTGCACCCCTCCAGGGAAGTTAATCTATTCGAATAGTCGTGATCTTCGGTAACAAGACGACTTGGAGTTGTACCTTGACCTTATGACAACTAGAACCGGATACTTAATAAAACACACCCTTCCAAGTGCGGATACAACCCGGTGGTCGCTCTCTACGGGGCTACCAGAGAGGATCGCCGGTAGGATTATGCTACTGTGATGCTACTTGGAGGACTTGATCTACTCTCTTCTACATGTTTGCAAGGCGGAGGCTGCGAGCGTAGTCTTGACGGATTAGCTATCCCCTCTTATTACGGCATTCTGCATTCAGTCCACCGATATGGCCCTTTACACATATACCCATGCATATGTAGTGTAGCTCCTTGTTTGCGAGTACTTTGGATGAGTACTCACGGTTGCCTTGTTCCCCCTTTTCCCCCTTTATTTACCCAATTGCTGCGACTAGACGATGGAGCCCAGGAGCCAGACGCCATCTTCGACGACGACTCCTACTACACTGGAGGTGCCCACTACTACGTGCAGGCCGTTGACGACGACCAGGAGTAGTTAGGAGGATCCCAGGCAGGAGGCATGCGCCTCTTTCGATCTGTATCCTAGTTTATGCTAGCCATCTTATGGCAACTTGTTTAACTTATGTTTGTACTCGGATATTGTTGCTTCCGCTGACTCGTCTATGATCGAGCACTTGTATTCGAGCCCTCGAGGCTCCTGGCTTGTATTATGATGCTTGTATGACTTATTTATGTTTTAGAGCTGTGTTGTGATATCTTCCCTTGAGTCCCTGATCTTGATCGTACACGTTTGCGTGCATGATTAGCATACGATAGAATCGGGGGCGTCACAAGTTGGTATCAGAGCCGACTGCCTGTAGGAATCCCCCTTCCACACTCCTTGGCTGAAGTCGAGTCTAGAGTTTACAAAACTTTTACTAACATGGTTGTGTGGCCCATGGGCCCACGTCGCCATTGGGAGGTAGTAGGATCTTTTATTCCTCGACCTTTACTCTGGGACTCTGAACTCTCTCCTATTCGGGTTAAATGATTTTGCTAAAAATACTAACTGTTGGTCTCGTAAATACTTTCTCCCGGAGAGCCCCTCACTTCAGATGATCGCTTGCTCCACCAGAAGATTCTGAAGATACTCTCCGAGGTTTTCCCGAGACCCTTGTGCCCACCGAATTTACAATCCCCTACCACCGATATACCCTTAAGGATAACTACCTACAATTGTCATTCATACCTTCATTCTCAGTTGCTCTTGTTATTACAAGATGCCCTAAATTTCTCTCCGTTGTTCTGAAAACCCTTTAAGCTTACTGCCTTGCAGTTCTTTACCACATGAATACCCCTATTGAAGATTCCTCGCACTTATTGAGTACCTGTTCATCCCCAATTGTTCGTATGTTTCATAAGATACTCTGAAATACTATCCGACCTTTTGAGCATCCTCTTCGAACTATTGCTCTGCAAATACTTGTATGCTTACATTATGGATGCTCCCATATCACTAGCACTATTCATTAGTATCTTTTGACACTATAATTTTGATCCTATTGATTTAAGATGTGTGCGAATACACACAATCATCAATCCACCCTTCTAAATTATCTTTCCGGCTCAGACGTCATTTTGAACATGAGTTGGTACTCGACCAAACTATTTGTCGTTGATTGTGCCTCGGGTCTATTCAGTTTATCCATCCTTGATCAGAGCGTCTGCTTCTGATACTTTGTTTTGGAAATCATAATTCCTTTGTTATCTAAGTATCGAATTATTCAGATGTTCTATAATCTGACGCCCTTGCATTATTTCTTCCTCTGATTGAGTACCGATACTCACATCAGCTTCGGTGTGGATCGCCCGATCCATTGTTGGATTTCATCCGACATCGTCCTTCATATTCAATAACCTTGTGAGCCTTTCCACGGGTATATAATGCCTTTGGTAAATTGTATCATCTGCTTTGTCAACCATGCTCTACTTTCGAGCTTGTATTATTTACTCCAAAATTTCTGGTATAGGTTCCTAAGATGCCCCGATGGGTTGAACCAATGCCTTCCCTTATCTGTGTGAACCCAAAAGATTTCATGGGTCATACTTATCTGGTATTGCACCAGGTAAAACTTACAACAACTAATGTCATTTTCGAAAAGCGAGAGGTGAATGGAAGGTTATACATTGAAGAAGTGGGAGTCGACCTTGAACTTGTGTTCATGCCCATGGACACGATGTAGATCCTATCATGGAAGCTTCTTGTAATAATAACTATTGCATTGATATAATATCATCTGGTATCTGTGAATTGATCCTTTGCAATCATGGTTCCGACCATATTTTCTACTTGATCCCATTTCTCAAGCAAGTGAAAACACTTGTCTTCTGCGGATCAATACATCTCCGCAACCCCTATGTCAATCTTCCTTCGAGTAATACCCTCCAGTATCTCGAGAATATCAACGAACTGTGTTGCTTACTATGAGTCTTCATCTATTATTGCTTCTCATCGATTTCAGATTTCCCCCGGGTTCTGAGTTATTTCACTCAAGAACACCGGTAAGTGAATCGATTCCGCACTCCGATTCAATAACTCAAAGTAATTTTCATTGCTTACGAGTTTAATAATCCTTCAAGTCATTCCTAGCCTAATCGGCTATATCATTGTGCTAAATTTTAACTGTGCTACCTGGCCCTTCTTCCCAGAGCATAATTTTCGACGATGAGATAACCTTACGCCATTCTTCCTCATCGTACCATTTCACCTTGAACAACAAGCTTAATTTGGAGTTTGTGCCATACCCGTGGTTCCAATAACCTTTCGCTTCATCATTACTTTGACTTGATGTCATCACCAATCGATTACATCTTCATGAAATCACTCAACAAATGTGTCATGATCATCATCAACATTCTGAGCTCTTTCAGGATATCGATCGAATTGATGATGATGAGTGCCATCCTCATCCTTGGAAATTTGAGTTACCATCAGTAACATCCTCATCTTCCTTTCATCACAACATTGTTCGTGATGTGGATGCGACTTGCTATCCAGCTTGTATTATGACCTACCTTGAAGTATTACCATATTTTATGTCAAGGATGTTGTGAGGAATGCTCCACCTCTTAAGAATTCTTGTTATAGTATTACTTCTCGACATCTCCGTTCATTTCTTGGTCCCTATGTTGTTTCTAATCGGAATACCGGCAATTGAACTTTGAGGTGTGAATTCAAATCTTCTAGCAACCTTATTGCTTTGAAGTTAATGGTCGGCCGTTCATTCTTAGACTATTGATTATTGAACCACCATTCCGACGTTGGTCGTGCAACCCAGCCCATATTTCGGGTGCACCTTTCAACCAATGTTTAATTGTGTATGTTTTCCTCGAGCATACATCATTATACCATTTGATCTGACTAATGTTATCTCCTTGTTCACTTAATTGTGGAAACCCATCTTTTGGAAGTCTCGTTGAATTGTCGTCGAGTTCATCAACTACCTCCTTATCCCTTCATTGGTTTAATGATGAGCTTTTGTTTCGGAACTCGCTCCCAAAGTTCATTTCCCGAGAATCTTACATGGTCATCTCGTAAAAATTGTGTTGCACCTTTTCTTCCCAGGCATCCTTAATGTCTGAGGTATCCTGACACCAATCGGATCTGAACCTCGGTCAGATATGATGGTTGAAACATTTTTCAAGAGTCATAACGTTGGTCCTTATATGACCCGGTAAGGTGATGTCGTGCCTAGCACACCTGACCGGAGGACCAAATGTTTTAGTTTCCTTTTTAGCAAGGTTAACCATTCTTCCATGAGGAAATTGTATAACTTATTCTACAAGTTGTTCTTGATGGATTCTTTGTGTATCCGAAGTCTGACCTTTGCTTGGAGACCATGTCGATGCTATCTCGAAGCATGTTTGTGGTACTCCGATTTTCAACAAGAACATTTGAAGCCCAATGCTAAATGTTACTTGCTCTATTATCCAGGCACCGTTGTACGGGTAGTGTCATGAAAATTCTCTCCCCTTTTCGAAAGGGTTTCTTACATTATATCCTAGCACGAATATCATGATTTAATCTCTGCTTGTCCTTGGGAAGGATATACCCCTGGAATATGTGTTTAAACACATTTTTCCTTTCCATTGTTCGGTTTAATCTGATAATCATATTTTCCTTTCCATTGTTTGGTTTAACCTTTCTTGAGGTCTATATGATCTAAGCAGTAATATTCTCCTGCTTTTGTAAACACCTCAGTGTACAACTCTGTCAGAAAGACCCTGTTACTTTTGTTGATGACATTCCGGTAACCGCCGATGGACGAGAACTTTGCCCTCTTGGTCCGCCTTGTTCAGCGAAAGCGTAAAATGGTTCTCTTCGTCCCTCGCCCTTGGTACCGATGTTGTTGCCGACATAACCGACAGACTATCCTGTGACATGCCTTGCTCACATGATCGTGCAAGATGTCATCGCCCTTCCTACTTTTAACCCACATGGTGGGCCCATAACCCACAGTTCCACAGGATCGAAACATGGCTCTCCTGTACAACCTATTGTCAAAGTTATTCCCCACGTTTGACTTTGTATGTAATTCACGGGCCACCTGCCTAGTGATCTATTATGGTATCAGACGCAATACTTATTCCCATTGCTTTGAACCCTCTTTCACACTTCGTTTTAGGCAACGAACGATTGCCTAAGCGCTTGAAACTTCTATTTTGCACCTCCTTACTTTGCTCTTGATAATTTCTTAAGTTTCAATTCGAGAGTTACTATTCGTCACCCTCCCTGATGTTCTCTACCAGATACGTGACCTTGTAGAGGTCAGTTCCTCTGAAGATAACCTTGATCATTTTTCATAAGTACGATGAGAACCCCAAAGAAAGGATGAAGATTTCATCATGATGACCTAAAGCAGAGAAATGAAGACATCAACAAGAGGGTTCAACTTTTTCGAGAAGGGCAACCAAGACCGAGAAGATTCATTGAATATCGTAACCAGACCTTTCCCCCTTGCTCTACCTCTTAAATCTCGGGACGAGATTTCTTGTAGTGGAGGAGAATTGTGACGCCCGGATAATCAAGCTACATTAAACCTCTGCTAATGTTTTCACCTCACCACGATTACTGCTGATAATCTCGCGATAATTCAAAACTCTTTCAAATTCAAATTTGAAATAAAGTCAAACTAGAAAAGTTTTCAAAAGTCAAAACTAATATGTTCTAAATGTAGCA
Organism: Aegilops longissima; assembly: GCA_021605205.1. Taxonomy (NCBI): domain Eukaryota; kingdom Viridiplantae; phylum Streptophyta; class Magnoliopsida; order Poales; family Poaceae; genus Aegilops; species Aegilops longissima. The sequence continues at coordinate 351,101,351 of CM038676.1, read as the reverse complement.
AGTAATTCATAATAAACATTGGCGGAGAAGACACACTGTTATAAAGTAGTAAATTGCACTAAAATAAATAAAATAGTGGTAGAACTATTAATTAATTGCCCGTAAATTAATAAACAAATACAAACTACTTTCTAAAATGTGCTAAATTGCTTGTGGCAGTGGGATGTTTAATAATAATAATTTAGGGACTATTATTGTATTTTAATTAAACTAAAATCTATTAAACGTTAAAAGAAAACAGAAAACAAAACTAAAAAAAGACAAAAGAAAAGAACCCCTCTCCCTGGGCCGAATGGCCAAGCTAGCTACAAGCCAGCCCGGCCGGACCGGCCCACCCCACCTCACCTACTAACCCCCCCAGGGGACACCGAACCCTAACCCACTCCTCCCACTCCCCATGTCTCTCCTCTCCTCGTCCCGATCTGGATCAGGGACGGCCTTCCCCATCGACGGCGCCCCTTCCCACCCTCTCACTTGACGCCCCAGGCCCCAGCGCCGCCGCCCGCCTCTACCTCGGCGCCGCCTCCCCACGGACCAGGGCCATCGGACCGCCCGTCATCATCTCCTCCCGCGGTCCTCACCGACCCTCGCCGCCGAGACCCGCCGTTGCTTTCGCCGCCCGGGACCGCTTCACCACCGGCGCGGCCTTCCTCCGCCCGCCCACAGCGTCGGTGCCGCCCGCGCCTCCCTTGGCCATGCCCGTCGTGGCCGATGCTCGCCCGCATCTCGTCACCGCCCTGCACGCCTCGACGTCCTCCTCGTCGCTCGTTGCCGGCCTCCCCAAGCGCTTCCCCGAACCCTATTCGCCGTGAGCTCCTACTGCGCGTCCCCTTCTTCCCCCCACTGCTTTACTCGTTGTTCCACCATCGCACGTGCGCATCGCGCCTAGACACCCGCGGTCCCCGTGGCCATTCCCGTCCGCGCGCGCCTCCCCGCACCTGGCGACCGTCCGCGCACCACTAGGCCCGTGAGGTCGCCCCTCCAAGCGATCGCGCAGCCCAGCGCCGTCCCTCATGCTCCCGAGCGCGCCGCTCGCCGCCGTTCGGCCGTCCGGCCTACAGCGCGGCCGCGGCCCTCGTCTGTCTTGGGCGTAGCCCCGCCGCTAACGCCTCTACCAGATTAGGCGGGTCCACGCTGGTGGGGGTTAGATTAGCACTAACCCCTCCTAGTTAACCACTAACAAGGGCCATGCCCTGTTTAAGTAAAACAAAAAATAAAAGATTAATTAAATAATAATTGTTAATTAATTAGTAAGTTAATTAGTTAACTTAATTAACCTGCTTAATAACCTAATCAACGGTTTAGTTAATCAAATATTGTTTAGTAAAACATGTATGAATGACATGCGGGCCCCATGGGCCCTTTTGACCGATCAGCGGTCGATCAAGCGTTATTTGGACATTTGACCAGGCCCCACCATCAGCCCTTAGGCACACTCTGCGTACACTTCATGTGTACCCATAGCATTTAAATACAATTTAATTTCGAATTAAAATAAATCCAGAAATTAGAAAAAAAACAATGAAAACTTTAATAATTAATATAAAATAATTTGTAGCTCGGATGAAAATACTTTGTACATGAAAGTTGCTCAAAACGACGAGACGAATTTGGATACGCAGCCCGTTCGTCCGTCACACACCCCTAACATATCAAACTCGCAACTTTCCCCCTCCGGCTCCTCTGCCCGAAAACGCGAAACACTGGGGATACTTTCCCGGATGTTTCCCCCCTTCACCGGCATCACCTCATACCGCGTTAGGGCACGCCTAACATCATGTTTTGCTTTGTCATGCATCTGTTTGCATTGTATTCATTGTTTCTTCCCCCTCTTCTTCCGCTAGACACCGAGACCGGCCTTGTTGCTACCCCAAGACGACTACGGAGTTGACGACCCTCTCTCTCGGCGAGCAACCAGGCAAGCCCCCCTTGATCACGGATATCGCCTATTCTCTTCTATCTGCTTGCATTAGAGTAGTGTAGCATATTCTTGCTTTCCGTTATTCCTATCCCGATGCATAGCCTGTCCTTGCTACTACTGTTGATACTTTTACCTGCAATCCTACATGCTTAGTATAGGATGCTAGTATTCCATCAGTGGCCCTACATTATTGTCCGTCTGATGTGCTATACTATCGGGTTGTGATCACTCGGGAGTTGATCACGGGTATATACTATATACTTTATACATGATACATGTGGTGACTAAAGTCGGGTCGGCTTGTGGAGCACCCGCGAGTGATTCACGGATTGGGGGCTGAAAGGACCTTTGTCCCAACGGCCCTCTGTGTGGATCTTTGTGGTGGAGCGGTAGGGCAGGTTGAGACTACCTTGGTGAGAGGTGGGCCTGGCCCTGTTCGGCGTTCGCGGATACTTAACACGCTTAACGAGATCTTGGTATTTGATCTGAGTTGGGTCGTTGACCTTATACGCACTAACCGCCACGTGGGACAAGATATGGGCAACCAGCGTCGTGGTATCAACCGAAGCATTTCATGGCGTCGGCGGCGGCGGCGCGCACGGATTGGACTGGACGCCTACTAGGCTAGGTGCGCTTCGGCACAGTCGCATAGCGTCTTGAGTGTGCTAAGGCGATGGGCCCGCACCCTGTGCGCTTAGGTTTAGACCGGCGTCTTGACCTCTCTTTTGTGCCTAGGTGGGGCTGCGGCGTGTTGATCTTCAGCGGTCGGGCATGACCCGAGAAAAGTGTGTCGGCCAAATGGGTTCGGCGTGTCGGGTAATGTGGTGCACCCTGCAGGAAGTTAATATATTGAATAGCCGTGATCTTGATAACAGGGGCGACTTGGAGTTGTACCTTGACCGATGACAACTAGAACCGGATACTTAATAAAACACACCCTTCCAAGTGCGGATACAACCCGGTGGTGGCTCTTTAACAGGGCTAAGAGGAGAGGATCGCGGTAGGATTATGCTATGCGATGCTACTTGGAGGACTTGATCTACTCTCTTCTACGTCTTTGCAAGGCGGAGGCTGCGAGCGTAGTCTTGACGAGGATTAGCTATCCCCCTCTTATTCTGGCATTCTGCAGTTCAGTCCACCGATATGGCCCTTTACACATATACCCATGCATATGTAGTGTAGCTCCTTGTTTGCGAGTACTTTGGATGAGTACTCACGGTTGCCTTGTTCCCCCTTTTCCCCCTTTCTTTACCCAATTGTTGTGCCCACTACTACGTGTAGGCCGTTGACGACGACCAGGAGTAGTTAGGAGGATCCCAGGCAGGAGGCCTGCGCCTCTTTCGATCTTTATCCTAGTTTGTGCTAGCCATCTTATGGCAACTTGTTTAACTTATGTCCGTACTCAGATATTGTTGCTTCCATGACTTCGTCTATGATCGAGCACTTGTATTCGAGCCCTCGAGGCCCTGGCTTGTATTATGATGCTTGTATGACTTATTTATGTTTTAGAGTTGTGTTGTGATATCTTCCCGTGAGTCCCTGATCTTGATCGTACACGTTTGCGTGCATGATTAGTGTATGATTGAATCGGGGGCGTCACAGGGGGTCAGGTGCCCCCCCTACCTCGTGACCACCTCGGGCACCGTCTCGCGTGGATTTTTCTTCCGGAATTTTCCATATTTTCCAAAAATAAGCTCCGTCCGTTTTTATCCCGTTTGGACTCCATTTGATATGGATATTCTGCGAAACATAAAACATGCAATGATGTGAACTGCACTGGCCTTTGGATCAATATGTTAGTCCCAAAAATAATATAAAAAGTTGCCAAAAAGTATATGAAAGTTGAATAATATTGGCTTGGAACTATCAAAAATTATAGATACGACGGAGACGTATCAGATTTCTACAGACTGTTCTGTTTTAACAGATTTTGTTTTCTTTGTGTTGTGTGCTTATTTTGATGGCTCTATGGTTTTCTTTGATAAGTTTTTGCCATAGAAAAGTTGGAATATGGTAGATATAATACAAAAACAAAATATGAATTGGTTTGATACAACACTTATAGTAGTGATTTATTTTTCTTACACTAACGGATCTCACGAAAGTTTTGTTGAGTTTTGTGTGATTGAAGTTTTCAAGTTTTGGGTTATCTTACGATGGATGAAGGAGGATGTAAGAGCCTAAGATTGGGGATGCCCCGGCATCCCAAGCTATTATCCAAAAATGAGCAACCAGCTAAGCTTGGGGATGCCCGCGAGTGGCATCCCCGCTTTCTTCCAACAACTATCGGTATTTTACTCGAGGCTATATTTTATTCGTCACATGATATGTGTTTTGCTTGGAGCGTCTTGTATGATATGTGTCTTTGCTTGTTTTATTTTGTGTTTTAAGTCATAAATCCTTGCTGGACACACCTATTTGAGAGAGCCAAAATTATATCATGACTTGTTAGAATTGCTCTCTGTGCTTCACTTCAATCTTTTATAAGCTAGGACTTGCTCTAGTGCTCCACTTATATCTTTTTTAGCATGGTGTGCTTTGTTATTTTTGAAGAAATACTCTCTTGCTTCACTTAAATTATTTTGAGAGAAAGAAAATTTGTTATGCTCATGATCTTCACTTATATTTGTTTGAGATTGTGAAAAACAACACATGAAAATTAGTCCCAAAGTGATAGATATCCAAGAAGGATAAAGTAAAAAATGTCATGAAGATCATTGGACAAAATAAACTTGATTCTTAGTAATAGTTTTGAGATATGATGATGTGATATGTGAGTTATGTTAATGAGTAATTGTGCTCTAGTAAGAATATTGGTGTTAAGGTTTGTGATTCCCTATGCATGCACGAAAGTCAATAATCATGCAATATCCTACTTGTGGTGCATTATTCGGTGTTAATTATGCGTAATGCTTGCTTATGAGATTATTCGTTTCTTGGTTGGTCGCTTCTCAATCTTTTTCTAGCCTTCATTTTGCACTAAGTATGACCTCTACTTGTGCATCCAAAATCCTTTAAACCAGTTTTGCCACATGAGTCCACTGTATCTACCTATATGCGGTATTCTTTTGCCATTCTAAGCAAATTTGCATCTGCCATCTCTAATTTTCAAAATATACTTCTCTTTTGTGTGTTTGTTTCGCTTGCGGGACGGTAACGAGTGGCTAATATTTTTCATGTTGGATGTGTTATTCTCAAGATGAGTGTTTATTTACTTGTCATTGCACGAGAGAAAGGAAAAGGTTTTAGGATGCCCAGTCCCGAAATGCAAAAAAATTGAATTTACTTTATGTTGTCAAATAATAAATTCCTTGGAAAGTATTGGTATGGAGGGCACCCGTGGATACGGTTAGCCATGGAAAGTGAAAGAATGGTGGAAAAAAGAATACACTTCATTTTCTGTTTGGGAACTGCCTATGGCATATCTAGCATGGAAAGTGTTTGGAACTCTAAGTCGCTTTCGTTGGTGGGATGGATACACTTCCCAAAAAAATTTATCTCTAATTTTTTTAATTTGAGCTCTTGCACCTCTCCAAATCCCTACTTCCCTCTGCGAAGGGCCTATCTTTTACTTTATGCAATTTTTATTTTGAAATTTGAGTCTCCATCTTCTCTCATAAAAAGCACCAACTAGGAGGCAATATGATCGTGCTCAAGTATTGGGTGCAGTTAATATTCGAGTGTGTTTCATGAATGGATCAATGTTTGAGCATGATGGGCTAGGGATAACTTATTTTAGCGTTGATATTTTGAAAAACATGGTTGCTTGTTGATATGCTTGAGTATCTAAATTATTATGTCAAAACTAGACTATTGCTTTGAATCACATAAAAGTCCAAATGTCCATGCTATAAAGAAAAGAATATGATATGACTTGATGAACAACACTCCACATCAAAATTCTGTTTTATCCTTACCTACTCGAGGGCGAGTAGGAGTTAAGCTTGGGGATGCTGATACGTCTCCAACGTATCTATAATTTTTGATTGTTCCATGCTGTTTATTATCAATCTTGGATGTTTTATAATCATTTTATAGTCATTTTGTATCATTTTTTGGTACTAACCTATTGACATAGTGCCAAGTGCCAGTTGCTGTTTTTTCCATATTTTTTACATCATAGGAAATCAATATCGAATGGAGTCCAAATGCCACGAAACTCCATGATGATTTTTTATGGGCCATCATGTCATCGTTCTTATTGCATTACTCCATTTTTCCATGAACTTAATACACTAGATGCATACTGGATAGTGGTCTATGTGTGGAGTAATTGTAGTAGATGCAGGCAGGAGTCGGTCTACTAATCTTGGACGTGATGCCTATGAAATGATCATTGCCTGGATACCGTCATAATTATTTGAGGTTCTATCAATTGCCCAATAGTAATTTGTTTACCCACCATTTGTTATTTTTCTCGAGAGAAGCCACTAGTGAAACCTACGGCCCCCGGGTCTTCTTTCTCATATATTTGCATGCGATCTATTTTTCCTTTGCACTTTTATTCAAATCTATTAAACCAAAAAAATACAAAAATACTTTGCTGCACTTTATTTTATTTGCGATCTATTATTTCAATCTATTACCATTTTCTCCCGTCCGTGCACCGTTTCTGGCGCCGTACCTCGAAAGGGATTGGCAACCCCTTTAACACGTCGAGTTGCGAGGTGTTGTTATTTGTGTGCAGGGGTTGTTTAAATTGTGTTGCTTGGTTCTCCTACTGGTTCGATAACCTTGGTTTCATATCTGAGGGAAATACCTACCGCCGCTATGCTACATCATCCCTTCCCTTTGGGGAAATACTAACGTAGCTTCATGCGACATTAGGCATTCACCCTCCTTCGACGCTGGTGTTAAAAAATCTGAAAGCCACTTGGTTCAGAGGTGCGGGGCGGGGTCCGGGAGAGGCGAAGAGCAGAGCCAAGCCAACTGCTCGTAAGGCACCAACAAAAACCGGGCAGTTTTCTGGAGGCAGCGGTAGTTATGATGCTGACATGGAGGACGCGGATGGAAACAGGAAGCGACCCCAAACAGACCCAGCTACAATGGCCAGTTCTTAGTTGACCAACGCCGGTGGTGGCGATAGGGGCGGGGTGCTGGCCCTACCTCCTCCGCAGGTACCGCTTAGTCCACCGCCAAAACAGGATCTGAAGCGGACTAAGTTTGATCAGCAGTGGAGAAGTTCAATCAGGAAAAGGGCAACAGCATGAGGAACGCAACACATCAGATGCAACATCGGCGGACTCCTAGTGGAGTATCGTCGGGCACAATGAGTATCCTTAGCTGGAACTGTCGCGGCGCGGGCAAAGCCGTGCCAGTTCAGGAAATCCGCGAACTAGTGCAGAAATTTGCCCCTACCCTACTTTGTATTTTTGAAACTCAAATTGATAGAGTTAGGGTGGAAAACCTAGCGAGTTCTTTTGGTTACGATAACGCGTTTGTTGTAAGCAGTCAGGGCCGCAGTGGTGATCTTGGAATATCTTGGAATAATCCAATAAAATTTGAGATTTTGGGTTACTCTGTGTATCATATAGACTACAAGATTGATGAGTCGGGGAGTGATCCGTGGAGAGCCACCTGTTTTTACAGAGAAGCACAAACACACTTGCGCTATCAGACATGGGACACAATGAAGGGAATTGCTAGTTTGAGTGAGCTCCCATGGGTATGCTTTGGGGATTCCAATGAGGTGCTACTTCCGGAGGAACAAGAAGGTATTGGAGAACGCAGTAATGCGCAAATCCAGGGTTTTCACGAGGCGGTTGATGTGTGCATGCAGGAGGATTTGGGCTATCAAGGAAATTCTTGGACGTTTGAGAAAAAGGTCACGGGAGGGAGCTGCACTCGGGTTCATCCGGACCGGGCGCTAGCATCAGTTGACTAGATTGCGAGGTTTCCCTCTGCGTATGTTAAGCACTTAGCAGCTGCTACCTCAGACCATAGTCCGATACTAATCAATATGGCTGAGGATCATGTTTTACCGGCCCCAAAACCTCCTTTCAGATATGAGGTGATGTGGGAGACTCATGACTCATGGAAGAAAACAATGCAGCAATGTTGGGGAGGAGTTACACCGGCGCTAAGTCTAGAAGAGTTACACGAAAAACTCAAGAAGGTGGCATCCAATCTCGGTAAATGGAATAGAGAAATGTTTGGAAGTGTCAGGAAGGAGATAAAGAAGTTGACGGCCGAGCTTGAACGCTTGCGAAGCGAACCAGCTAGAGCAGGACCTTCACACCTGGAGATTGAGATTAATGATAAATTGGTAGAACTTTATCGCCGCGAAGAGTTAATGTGGCGCCAAAGATCGAGGATTGAGTGGCCGGCATCAGGAGACAAAAACACCAGATTTTTTCATTTGCGTGCAAGTATGAAAAGAAAGAAGAATATGATAAAAGCCTTAGCAAATTCATTGGGAGCACATGTTCAGGATCCGGCGGAATTGAAGGAGATGGTTACTGCATTTTATAAAAACTTGTACACAACGGAGGGGTGACAGATATGGACCGAGTGCTCCAACATGTTCCCAGGAAAGTAACGCCACGGATGAATGAGATATTGTCGGCTCCATATACAAAAGATGAGGTAAAGAAGGCGCTTTTGTAGATGGGCCCTACAAAGTCACCGGGACCAAATGGTTTTCCAACCATTTTTACCAGAGGCACTGGTATATTTGTGGCGATGAAGTGACTGCATTAGTTTTTTGGATAATTAGAGGGGAGGAAAGTGCGGCGTGTGTTAATGATACAGTACTGGTGCTTATTCCCAAGGTGATGAACCCCACTCTCCTTACCCAATTCCGGCCCATCAGTTTATGCAGTGTCATATACAAAATTACCTCCAAGGTTGTTGAAAACAGGTTGAAAAACATCTTGCCCGACATCATATCAGAGGAGCAGTCCGCATTTGTTCCAGGTTGGCTAATAACTGATAATATCATTTGTGCTTACGAGTGTTGGCATTTTATGAAGAGGAGCAGGTCCAGGTCAAACAACCATTGCGCACTGAAGCTGGACATGATGAAAGCATATGACAGAGTGAATGGCCGTACCTCAAGGCAATTATGATCAAGCTAGGCTTTGCACATCGGTGGGATGACATCATCATGAGCATGATCAGTTCTGTCTCTTTCTCAGTGCTATTTAATGGGGAGAAGTTAGAGTCTTTCACACCATCACGAGGTATTCGACAGGGAGATCCGATCTCCCCCTCCCTCTTCTTGATCACAGCAGAGGGCCTTTCGTGCCTACTTAAAACCAGTTCTCAGTCATCTGTGTTGGGTGGGATCAAGGCGGCAACTTCAGCTCCGGCTATAAATCACCTCCTATTTGCGGATGATAGCCTATTGTTGTTCAAGTCGAGTAATGAGGGGGGAGTAACGGTTTCAAACCTATTGGATGTTTATTGTAAGGCATCGGGACAGAAAATCAACCACGATAAATCATCAATATTTTTTAGTAAAGGATGTCCACAACAGTTGAGAGATAGCATCAAGGCAACTCTGAATGTTCAGAATGAGTCTCTTAATCAGCATTATTTGGGCATGCCCACTGATATCGGCCAGTCAAAGATGGACACCTTCAAATACCTGAGAGATCGGGTGTGGGAGAAGGTGAAGGGATGGATGGAGAAGCTTCTGTCAGCAAGGGGAAAGGAAGTGCTAATCAAAGCAGTGGCACAAGCACTTCTGGTTTATTCCATGGCCTGTTTCAGGCTTCCAAGGGGACTCTGTGAGAACATAACCTCCATCATACACCGGTTCTGGTGGGGGAGTAAGGCCGGTAAACGAAAACCAGCATGGGTGGCATGGGATATTATGACATGGCCGAAGCACCTAGGGGGACTCGGATTCAGGGATATGGAGATTTTCAACCTGGCTTTACTAGCAAGACAGGCTTGGAGAGTTTTGACGGAAGCAACATCGTTGAGTGCGCGTATTCTGAAAGCCTCATATTTCTCCGAAACTTCCATTTTGGATGCGGAGCTGGGGGGGCGACTCTCGCAAATCCGGCGAGCAATTCTATATGGAAGGGATATGCTAAAGTTGGGTATAGTCCGGAGAATTGGCAACGGGCAAACAACTAAAGTTTGGACACACAATTGGATTCCAAGACGGGAATGATGAGAGCGGTGTCGCCTTTAATACCAAATCCGCCACACCTGGTGTCGGAGCTTATAAATGTCTATGAGGCCACTTGGAATGAGCAGCTTGTCCGGTTTGTACTTTTGCCCATCTATGCAGAAGCAATACTGTCTATTCCCCTATGTACTTGCAACATAGAAGACTTTTGGGGATGGAGTGGAGAAAAGAAGGGTAATTTCTCTATAAAATCGGCCTATAAGCTGATTGTGCAAGCAAGGTTAGCGGGGGAGCAGGGAACTGAAGATACTGCATCAGCTTCTGAACACACGAGTAATGAATGGACAAAACTATGGAGGATAGATGTGCCACCGAAGGTGAAGATGTTCCTATGGCGATTTGCGCGAAGCTCCATCCCAACAGCAGAACTGCTCCACCATAGAAACATGTTGACTACAACTACATGTGTGTTATGCGGTGCCAGGGACTCATGGAGGAACGCTTTGCTTGAATGCTCGATGGCAAGCAGTGTGTGGGCTCTATCTGACGACGCTCTTGTCGAACATATGAGTCAGCATGATGGTGAAAATGCAAGGGAATGGATTTTCGCTTTGAAGGGTGCCCTCACGCACGAACACTTTGTACGTATGACGGTTACCTTGTGGGCAGTTTGGGCAGCAAGGAGGAAAGCCATCTATGAGGATATATTCCAGAGTCCTTCCACAACACACTCTTTCATTAATTCTTTCCTGAGTGATCTACAAGTAGTCAAGAACCTGAGCAATACAGTAGTGCAGGCCAGAGTGGAGCAACCAACACACTGGTTGCAACCGCATATGGGCACCTCCAAAGTAAATTTTGATGCGGCCTGCATGGGAAGTTCAAGCATTTGTTCATTAGCGGCGGTGTGTAGGAACAAGGAGGGGCTCTTTCTAGGTGCATCCTCTATTGTGGTCAAGGGTATCTCCGATCCTACGACCCTAGAAGCCATGGCAGTCAGAGAATCAATGGCACTAGCAGAGGACCTTCAATTGCAAGCTATTCACGTGGCGATGTATTGCATGGACGTGGTGAACGACATCAAGAAGAAGAGTAGCCCGAGCTATGGGGCCATTATACATGAGATTATAGAGTACTCTAGTAGTTTGAACTTATGTACTTTTGCTCATGAGTTTAGGAGCTTGAATTTCAAAGCTCGCAATCTAGCGAAGCATGCTTTGGGACAGGGGATAGGTCGCCATGTCTAGTTAGGCCACCCCTGTAAACATTGTGATGGTTTAATAAAAGCTTCGCATGATTGTCTCAAAAAACCAGGAGGGTTGGGGCGCCCCCTTAGGGCTTCCCACCTCCCGACTTGGGGGCAAGTCACCTTAGGGGAGATCCCATCTGCCCTGGCCGCCCCCCATCCTAGGGGAAACGCTAGGGGCGCCACCCCCTCCTCCCTTCCCCTATATATAGAGAGGTAGAGAGAGGGCATCCGCACCCCAAGAGCACATCTCCATGCCACAATGTTGCCTTTCCTCTCCCTTGCATCCCTCTTCTTCTCCGTAGTGCTTAGCGTAGCTTTGTTGAGATTCCACCACCACCATCGCCACCACGTCGTCGTGCTGCCGGAGGACTCGAGCTAGTAATTCACCATCGCTCGCTGGATTGAGGAGGCAAAGGCGTCATCAAGCCGTACGTGTGTTGAACGCGGAGGTGTCGTCCGTTCAGCACTTGGATCGGGAGTTCGCAGGACGGATCATGATTGGACTGCGAAGACGTTCGACTACATCAACCGCGTTTTTTAACGCTTCCGCTTAGCAATCTACAAGGGTATGTAGATCCAATCTCTCCTCTGGTAGATGGTCATCTCCTAGATTGGATCTTGGTGGGTGTAGGAAATTTTTTGTTTCCCATGCAACGTTCCCCAACAAAATCTACTCAAAACATCATAGGATGGCAACACATCATTGGATCATAATATGTGGCATAAAGCACCATTTTCAAGTAGGGGATTACAGCGGGGTGCGGGAGAGTGGACCGCGTAAAAGAGATGAGGAAGGTGATGAAGATGGTGATGTTGATGAAGACGATCACCAGGGCGATGGTTCCCCTGGTGGCACTCCGGGGCCATCGAGAGAGTCTCCCCCTTGTGCTTCCTCCTACATGGCCTCCCCCCTAGATGGGGAGAGGTTCTCCCTCTGGTCCTTGGCCTCCATGATGATGATGGCCCCCTCCGGATTCCTCCTCCATGGCCTCCGGTGATGACGGCCCCCTCCGGCAGGGTGCCGAAGAGGGCATAGATTGATTTTTCGTGGCTACAAAGGCCTGCGGCAGCGGAACTTCCAATCTAGGTTTCTTTCCGGTGGTTTTGGTATTTATATGAATTTTTGGCGTCAGTCTCACGTCAAGGGGGTCCATGAGGCAGCGGCAAGATAGGGGCACCCTCCCAGGGGGTAGGGCGCGCCCCCCTACCTTGCCGTAGCCTTGGGACTCTTCCGGCCCAACTCTGATGCCTCGGGGGTCTCTTTTGGTCCATAAAAAGTCACCGTAAATTTTCAGCCCATTCCGAGAACTTTTATTTCTGCACAAAAAACAACACCACAGTAGTTCTGCTGAAAACAACGTCAGTTCGGGTTAGTTCTAATCAATCATACCAAAATCATATAAAATTGTTGTAAACATGGCATGAATACTTCATAAATTATAGATACATTGGAGACGTATCAGTGATCCGAGTAGGCCTCTAGCATTTTCGCACGGAACACCACGCGGGAATAAGTATGGGCACTCGGTGTTGTACGATTCTTCGAAAACTCTTCGGACGTCAGCGACTGAGAGGCGCGCCCCCGGTTGGATGGGAACCACCTACGCTTGTATTAGGGGTGGGTCTGCTCCAAGTCGCGTATGCAACATGCAAGAGTGCAAAGAGCGATGGGGCCCAAGAATCCTGCGTGCTTAGGATGTAGACCGACATGTTGGCCTCTTTGTTGAGCCTAGGTAGGACTACAACGTGTCGATCAGCCGAGTCCGAGCATGACCCAGGAAAGTGTCTTCGATCGGAGTTAATCGAGCATGTTGGGTAAGTTTGTGCACCCTTGCAGGGAAGTTAATCTATTCGAATAACCCTGTCCACGGTAACGGACGCTCGGAGTTGTATCCCGATCTATACAGCTAGATCTAGATAACGAGGGTAGAGTATTCAACCCAAATTTATTGATTCAACACAAGGGGAGCCAACGAATATTTGCAAGTATTAGCAGTTGAGTTGTCAATTCAACCACACCTGGAGACTAAATATCTGCAGCAAAGTGATCAGTAGCACAGTAGTATGATAATTTGATAGCAGTGGTAGTAGTAGCAACAGTAACAGTAACAATAGTAGCAGTAGTTTTGTAGCAATTGTGACAGTATCAGCAACAGTAGTAACTTAACAAAGATCAATATGTGAAAATCTCGTAGGCATTGGATCGGTGATTATGTTGGATAACATTCATCATGTAACATTTATAACCTAGGGAGACACAGAACTAGCTCCAATTCATCAATGTAATGTAGGCATGTATTCCGTATATAGTCATACGAGCTTATGATAAGAACTTGCATGACATCTTTTGTCCTACCCTCCCGTGGCGGCGGGGTCCATAAGAAAACTAAGAGATATTAATGCCTCCTTTTAATAGAGAACTGAAACAAGGCATTAACACATAGTGAATACATGAAAGGATCGAGAAGAGGTGTCTAGAGGGGGGTGAATAGACTCTTAAAAAGAAAAGGTTACAGTTTTTATTTTCTTCGAGTTAAGGTAGAGTTTTAGCACAAGTTTAAACATTCACAATGCATTCAAGCAAGCATGGCAAGAGTATATGAGCAGCGGAAAGTAAAGCATGCAATTTACAATAATGTAAAGGGATGGGATTGGAGTGTGCAAACACAATTGGAGACACGAAGATTTTTTCCGTGGTTCCGATAGGTGGTGCTATCGTACATCCATGTTGATGGAACTTCAACCCACGAAGGGTAACAGTTGCGCGAGTCCACGGAGGGCTCCACCCACGAAGGGTCCATGAAGAAGCAACCTTGTCTATCCCACCATGGCCATCGCCCATGAAATACTTGCCTCACTAGGGTAGATCTTCACGAAGTAGGCGATCTCCTTGCCCGTAGAAACTCCTTGGTTCAACTCCACAATCTTGACGGAGGCTCCCAAGTGACACCTAACCAATCTAGGAGACACCACTCTCCAAAAGGTAATAGATGGTGTGTTGATGATGAAATCCTTGATCTTGTGCTTCAAATGATAGTATCCCCAACACCCGACTCTCTCTCACAGATTTGGATTTGGTGGAAAGACGATTTGAGTGGAAAGCAAGTTGGATAAGGCTAGAGATCCAGATTCATATGGTTGGAATGGAATATCTTGACCTCAACACATGAGTAGGTGGTTCTCTCTCAGAAAATGTATGCTGGAAGTGTAGGCATGTTCTGATGGCTCTCCTCACGAATGAAGAGTGGGTGGAGGGGTATATATAGCCTCCACACAAAATCTAACCGTTACACTCAAATCAGCAAACTCGGTGGGACCGAATCAGAAAACTCGGTCAGACTGATTTAGTTCATAATGTGACCGTTAGGCATTTCGGTGGGACCGATATGATCAACTTGGTGGGACCGATGTGCTAGGGTTAGGGTAAAACCTCATCTCGGTTTGACCTATTACACAAACTCGGTGGGACCAATTTTGGTAATAAGCTAACCAGAGAGTTGGTCAGGCAAACTCGATGAGACCGATTACAAATCTTGCTAAGACCAAAATCATTGCAACAGGCAACAGAGAGTTTGCAAGCCCATCTCGGTGAGACCGAGATCCCATCGGTGAGACCGAATTGATTAGGGTTTCTGGCAGTGGCTATGTCAAGTGAACTCGGTGGCGCCGGATAGAATGTTTCGATGTGGCCGAGTTTGACTATTGGTTTGGGACCTATGTGGGTATGAGAAAGTGGTTGAGGGTTTTGGAGCATATCACTAAGCACTTTGAGCAAGCAAGCCATTAAGCAACACCTCATCCCCTTTTAATAGTATTGGCTTTCCTCTGGACTCAATATGATCCTGGATCACTAAAAGTAAAATGTAGAGTCTTGAGCTTTTGAGCTTGAGCCAATCTTTTGTCCTTAGCACCTTGAAGGGGTTCCACATCCTCTTGTCCATGCCCCATCTGTTGAACTTGTCTGAAATATTCTATATAAAACATTAGTCCAACAAGAGATATGTTGACATTAATTACCAAAACCACCCAGGGAGCACTTGTGCTTTCAATACATGAACTCCTCAAACTACGATAATCACCGGAAAGAATCCAAATTATTGTCACCTTGGGGTATGCGGATCATAACACTACAAAAAAAATACACTTCCGTGATGATACGTGTTTGTCACAGTAGGTCGCTTTTTTTGTCATGCATGTACATCCATAACAAATTTATGACAGAATCAAGATAGTCATACATGTGCTGTCGTAGAAGTGTTCCATGACATTGCCAAAATTATCATCACGGAAGTGTCCACTTCCATGACGATAAACCGCGCGTCACAGAAGTGCTTTTGGCAAGGGTGACCGACACGTGGCATCCACCGTAACAGAACGCCGTTAAGCTATCGGGTCGGGTTTTGGATCCGCTAACCCGTTAACAGCCCCGACCAATGGGAAATTTCCACGTGTAAAATTCTTATTGGTCGGACGAAACACGTGTCAGCTCGTCAGTGGGTCACATAGACGCCTATGATACGTCGACACGTGGCACGGCCCAACAGAGGCCCATTATTGTGAAAAGGCCTGCCTGTTTGACTTGGTCAAAAGGTAGCGGGCCGGCCCATGGAAAGCCTGTTAACGGCATGTTCGCATATAGCCCATTTACAGCCCGCTAAGCCAAGGCCCGTTACGCCCTATCCGAATTAGGCCCAGTAGCGTCATATGGGCCGTCCAATATGATTCCAGCCTGTTTTCACTTCTGGCCCATGTATAGCCCATGACGTCTTTCGGCCCATATGAGGCCCTTTGTAACTCTTGGCCCATTAGCGGCCCGTGCTGAAACTGGCCCGTAATGAACAGTGTATTACTTTACACCCATTAACGGTCCGTGGTGAAACTGACCCGTAATGAACAGTGTATCACTTTATACCCATTAACGGCACGTTATTCCGTTGGGCTGTTTCCATCCCAAGTTAACTTTCGGCCTTCTGAGGGCCCATTTATTCTTGGTCTCATTTGCAGCATTCGGTTACTTATGGCCCGTTACTGTCATTTCCTGCTTGTGGGCCAAATTCAGGCCGTCGTTACAGTCGGCCCGTTTGTGGATCGTTAGTCTGTTGGGCCAATTTCATAGCATCACCAAATACGGCCTATTAATGGCCCGTTATGGTCAGCCCATAAAACGTACGATTTACATTAAAGGCCCATCTACGGCCCATTAAAGGCCCGTACAAGACCCATAAATGAGTCGGTAGCCCATGGATCCTATGAGGCCCATGGATCCTACGATATGTAGAAGGCCCATGGATCCTACGAGACGTAGAAGGCCCATAGATCCTACGAGACGTAGAAGGCCCATGGATCCGACAGCCCGTGAAGGGCCATGGTCGAGGCTTAATTGGCCCCATTTGAGCGATATAGCATATTCAAAGAATTATCCTACTCAATACTATCACCTCTAAAAAGCCTACACTATTACAACAAAGAGATCAAGGCATAGAAAGGTAGAATAATCCTACACTATACAATAAAGAAATTACAGCCGATTCTACCCATTTGGGCATTATGGTTCGCACGGTGATAATAAAGCATACACAAACAGCAAATTACATACACTTGGGCAAATACAGCTCATACATCATGGACGCCGCATCAACTTAACTCCATTTGAACTATAATTTCTTGAGAAAATAGGATTGGCGGATTCAAATAGCACAAATTTCAGTCTGCAAAATCTCCAATTCCTTCATGGTTACCTCGGTGTCTTGTTTCATTTTTTGACTCCTGCATCTAATACACGCATGTCCAGTCTCAACTTATTGATTATCGTTGACAATCATGTACACGTTGTCTTGCCACCTCTAGTTGATGCTCAAGAACATCAGCACATTCCAATTCAATCCATAATCATTCGATAACGGCCATGCCGCCTTTGCCGCAGATCTTTGTGTTGATGTCACTTCATCACGAAATGTTTACGTAAGTACACATGACTAGGGCAAAAATATAGTTACAACGATTGAAGCGAACAAGACACTATTTTGTACTACATGGCAAAACAGGACTAACAATAATGTTACACGTCACTTTAAAAAAATGTTACACGTCATGAAGCATAAGCAGGTGATATTTTAAAAATTATTAAAAAGATAGTATGTGCAGCCTGCATATAGAAATCCTTCTTAGCTCACCAGAGGAGCATGATGTTGGGGCCCAATTGAAAACACAGACAAATTACAAATTTAGACAGCATGTTGCGTATAAGTAAGCAAGCAGTTGGCCATTCTGTGCCTCAATTAAAGTCTTAGGGAGCATAATGAACAGCAGAGACTTTCATACAAACATACTACAGCAGGCAAAACTATGCAATCATTAGCGTAGTATAAACTAGATTGTGAGCCTCATGCAATAATAGTTGGTTAATAGACTTCAAAGCTTCAGGCACACTTCGGCAGAGTAATTAAATGGTAAGGCCTTTAATTATGTCAACTAATAGTGATACAAGTACCGAACATCAGGCATGATTATTTGGGCATCTCACTAACTGAGGACAAATAAAGCAATTGAAAGAGAAAATTAACTATGCCTGAAACAAACAAGGAATTGAACTGTTGAGTTGCATACAGTGACTTACCTTAGCAGGTTGAAGAGGCTCAGCATAGCTCCTACTTATCTTGCAAGGCTCCTTCCTAACATCTTGTACTTGGAAATCCTCAATCTTATCTTCATTGCACCCCCTCTGCAAAGGTGACACAAACTAGTTACTCGTCTCCTTGGAAGATAAATATGCATACTTTCCAGTCTGTGAACACAAAAGGATGAGATTATAACAAAAAAACACCACATAATGAAACATGCCACATCTCTTGCACTTGCACACAATGAAATGAGCATATGTCTGCACTATGTAAAAACTAGGCATACCTTCGAACTGGATCTCCAGGTACTCTTGGAGAGCCCTCTTGTAGTGTCTGACCAAACCTTTATGTCACCTATGAGTTAGACAAGGCCCCACTACAGCAGCCCTTAGTGTTTAAATCATTGACAAGCTCTATTAGAGTGTTAGGTCAAGAACAGCAAGTAATCAAAGCAAACAGTCCTAGTATGGCTGGGTGATGCAAACAAGCAATTGAACAGAAGTGTGAGCAAATCTTACATATGAAGAAAAGAAGCAAGGAAGGAGGCTTAAAGACCATCACTTGACTGACCAGATTTAAGGGGCATTTAAACATCATGTACAACGTATGAACTAACGTAAACATTGCATATTCCAGATTCTACAATGGAATGCACATGTATTAGGTTATGCCATGTATGATGATGCCTAAATGTACGAGATAGCGAGCGGGGAGTGATTCATCATTGCACGACAATTGAATTGCAGGTTAAGGGCGATTCGATTCCGCCTTTTCAGGCATATTATCAAAATAAGCCATAAAAGATGTAAAGAAGTCATTTTTGAGTTATGGGCTTGGGCTTAACTAATTTAGCTATGGGGGGTGTTTGGGTAGAACCTCACTAAAAATTGAAGGAAGGGAATAGTGAAATGACTCTGTTGTGCGCCTATATTACACTCAAAATGCAATCTACGACGCCTTGCGTGTCACACGACCCTCAAGTAAAACAAACACATAAGCATTCATTGCCCTGCCCGCTTGCATCTCCTCTCCCTTTCCCTCTACCTCGATCCCCGCTCAGTAGCACTAGGGTTCCTCCAACAGCCGTCGCCATCGGGTCCCATCCGGCCTTGTCCTCAACGATGTTATGTCCAGCTAGGCTACATGGCGGGGAGGGCAAATCTCCCCGGCTTCTCCTCCCTCTGGTGCCGCCCCTCATTCTCATGGTCTCCAAAGCAGTGCTCCATTGTGGTTCGTCCAACGACTACTCAGTGGGCGCTGCACAAATCTGGTGATGCCACATCTGCGGCGAAGGCACCTTATTCCCCTCCCTCCTCCCGGCCATGGCCTTGAGGTGCTGTTGAAGGATGAGCTCATCCAACAAGGTGAGGATCTCCTCGATTTTTGCCAAATTTTCATTCGGATCCACTATACGATGAATTGCTATGAGCTGCTTCTGCTGCTGCTATATGATGCATTGCTATGAGCTGCTCCTGCTGCTACTATATGATGAATTGCTATGAGCTGCTGCTTCTGTATGATGAGTTGCTATGAGTTGTTGCTGCTGCTATATGATGAATTGCTATGAGCTGCTACTGCTGCTATATGATGAGTTGCTACAAGCTGCTCCTGCTGCTGCTATATGATGAGTTGCTACAAGCTGCTCCTGCTGCTGCTACATGATGAATTGCTATGAGCTGCTCCTCTTGCTGCTATATGATGAATTGCTATGAGCTGCTCCTGCTACTGCTATATGATGAATTGCTATGAGCTGCTGCTGGTATATGATGAATTGTAGACTGCTGTTGTTGTATGATGAGTTGCTATGAGTTGCTGCTGCAGCTATATGATGCTTTCAGGTGGTGATACTATACGATAATAACTAGCCACTTGGACCATCGAATTTCAATAAATAATTGTTCTTCATTTAAATGTGGGTCATGCGTTCTTTGTTTAAATTAGGCAATGGGATCTCTATGGAAAACATTGACCAAAGTAGATTGTGCCAAGTAGATGGTATCTTTGTATTTGCATTTTGAGCAAATACTGATGGTTTGTTTTCCTATCATATTAATTACTGCATTGGGTTCAATTTGTGATGTTTGCAAGTCAAATTAATTTCCATATGGACAGCAAAATGAAAAAAAAATTGCAATCTAGACTTTCCACTGATCATACCAAAGATAAGCTAAAAACGCAATGAAAAGAACTGGTTGGCTTATTACATGGAGCTTATATTCACATGTGCTTATTTTCTTAGGATAACTCGTAATAATTGTCCCTAAGAAACTTGGCTAATAGAACTGGCATACAAATAACATGTCATGATGATTGCAATGGAGGAGTGACGTACCATAGCACACCTGTATAGGCTCACCGCTGCCTCTCCTTTTTTGCGATGTTCCATGAAATTGCCACATACATCTTGTACTTTTTCATTGTGTAACCCTATACGCAAGTTGACACGGCTAATTCGGACATATCTACATGATACTACATTGCATATCCCTTGCATATTTAAACCACCAATTAACGATTGTGTGCGTACAATAAACTAGCCATGACTCAGTATCTTTGGACTAGCAGGCACTCTAAGGGAGCCTAATGTAGTGCCTTCGGAATTCCTACATGTCATCTACGATTTTGTGTAATGCACTCCCTGTTCCTAAATATATGTCTTTGTAGAGATTCCAAGATGGACCACATACAGATGTATATAGATGCATTTTCGAGTGTAGATTCACTCATTTTGCTCCGTATGTAGCCTATAGTGGAATCTCTAGAAAGATTTGTATTTAGGAACGGAGGTACGAGTAGTATCATGTATGACATCTACATATCTAATTTAGCAGCCATGGTAGAAATCATTATGCGCACAAAGGGATTCTTGGTGAAAATCCTAGCAAAGCACGTTTGGCGAGCCGCAGAACAATACAACGAGAGAGAGCGCTTACAAGATCATAGCAATGCCTCGATCCGGGATCTTGGTTGGCCAAGCTGTTAGATCCGGAAGAAACATCGTCCTTGTAGTTTTGCCACTGCATAACAGTAATAGTGACGGTTAGTATATTTGAAGTACATCGGGCGGTGATGCTAGACGGGTTTAAAGGTGACAAGTACCTAGGCCGTGGCAGGTGCTTGGCATCTCTCCAGACTGTGGGAATCAGGTTAGAAACATCGAGGGTGATGACGGCTGGCTGTCGGGGTCCGGTAAGGAGATCTAGAACCGTCGAGTAGGGTGTTTGTGGAGCGGCTCCGGTAGGGTGGACTACGGTGTGGGCAAAGCGAATCTATAGCCGTGGACGAGGGCGTAGGTGAAGCTGCTCCGGTGGTTGGGTTAAGGATGGTGTCGACGATGCGGATCTGCGGCCGTGGACGGGGCATCAGAAGCTGCTCCGGTGGTTGGGTTAACGGTGGTGTCGACGATGCAGATCTGTGGCCGTGGATGGGGCATTAGAAGCTGCCCCGGTAGGTTGGATGAGGGTGCGAGGAAGCGGATCTAAGGCCGTGGACTTGTGAGTTGGCAAAGCGGCCCCGGTAGGGTTGAGAATGGTATAGGTGAAGCTACTCCGGTAGGGTTGAGGAAGGTGTCGGCGAAGCGGCTCCGGTAGGGTTGAGGAAGGTGTCGGCGAAGAGGATCAGAGGCCGTCGACGGGGGCGTCGGTGGGGCGGCTCCGGGGTGTGAACGGTTGTCTCGGTGGGGAATCTGAATGAGCCGCTGCAAATCTGCCGGCGATTGACGAGAGTACCAATGAAGCAGATCCGCACCGTGGACAAGGCCCGCACTGAATGGGCTGTGGTACAGTGGTGGATGAGCAGTCTACTTGTTTCTAGGGAGGTGGGAGGGTAGATCGGCCGTGAAGAAGATCCGGCGAGGTGGGCCTTGTGGCGATGAATGGGCTATAATGCGCGGTGGATGAGCAGTCTAGGGTTTGAGAGGGAGGGAGAAAGAGGCGATGAAATGCAGACGGCGTGATGTAAGATGCTCCGGTGTTGTGGAGTTAGTCGTTTTGCGGGAGGGGAGAGGAAATGGGGTGCCGTGTGGTGGGGAACGGAAGTTACCAAAGCAGCCCGACCTATCATGTAGATGAGGCGATATTGTAGCGGTTGGTCTCCGTGCACCAAGGACAAAAGGGGATTTCGCATGCTAAAGACTAAGGTGGCGGAAATTTTAGAAGGAGGCGGAGATTTTTCCGCCCATGGATCCTTCAGTATCCAGTTTCAACTAATTTTGGACCGTGCTAGTGGGAAGGTCATGC
Organism: Aegilops longissima; assembly: GCA_021605205.1. NCBI lineage: Eukaryota > Viridiplantae > Streptophyta > Magnoliopsida > Poales > Poaceae > Aegilops > Aegilops longissima. The sequence continues at coordinate 351,079,243 of CM038676.1, read as the reverse complement.
TAGGCTGTGTACACGGGCACGCGTCGGCGATTAATAACTGTGTGAAGTCCACCCGGAAAAAAGACAATAACTTCGGGATGATCGCCGATAACTTGGGCGTTCACAGGCGTGGCTAATCGTGACGGGTGTAGTGGCTGCGTTCACAAAAAAGGGATCAAACGCTCAGCCTATGTATTTCTCGTGTAAATAGATAATTTAGTGCCATTGGTTATTTACTTTAAACATAATGCATTGACGTGTTAGTGTAGAGGCGCAAAAAAATAAATGGATATTGTAGTCAGCTACTTAAAAGTGTTACCTCATATGATTACATAGCCTCCATTTCATAAATTGCGTACCCGTTGAATTCATATATGAATATTACATATATTACTTCAAATAGAAACTTAAATCATCCAAGACTAACGAATTTGAATGCAAGAGTAACAATGGTGCATGTTCATGATAGCTACATTGGTTGTTTGAAGAAACATCACTGTAACTTTGGCATGCACAACTAAAAAGGCTTATTTAAATAGAAAAAATGTGATATGTGAGTGTCCAATCTTTATAGCGTTGAATCGATATTGTACCTTTGGCCACGATCTGAAGTAGATATTGACTTATGTTCAAGCGATGCACGTCCACGATCGCTAGATAGTGATACGTGAATGAATTGTGCAATCTCTCTCACACGCATACATATCTCATTTCCTGTGGGCATCGGAATCACACACGTTCACTCCGTGTATTTCTTTCCCCCGTCGGGTTAAATTAAATCTTTCTACCCGTCCTACAAGTCTCTCACACGTAAACACACACGCTCTCTATGTCTAACACGCCCACACCTTTAATTCCGCCCACCCACAGCCACTAATGTCTCTCACACATATGCTATCTACCTATCCCTTTATATAGCTAGATACGTGTCACACAAACTCCTTCTCCCTACTAGCAACATGCCTATTGAAAGTGCGTTATATCGACTAGAGGGGGGGTGAATAGGCGATTTTTATGAATTCTTCACTGAGGAATTTGCCGGTGAGGAAATTTCTTTGCGAAGAACTACTTGCAGCGGAATAAGTACTCAGAAGTAAGCATAACAGAATGCGGGCATGGTCATCATGATGAAATGAAGACAAACAAAGAGTACAGAAAGCGTAAACACAGGATAGCACAAGATGAAGACAAACAGATGAAGAAATTGAACGAGGAAATTGAGAAAGTCTTGATCAAAGTCTTCAAACACAGATATGAACAAACACTTAACACAAGAATGAGGAAATGAAAGGGTTGAGGAAATAGAACCAGATAAGTTTGGTGAAGACAATGATTTGGTAGACCAGTTCAAGCTGCTGTCTCGGTTATGCGTCTGGTTGGAGTGGCTGAGTATTTAAACTCGAGGACACACAGTCCGGACACCCAGTCGCTGAGCACGCAGCTCAGGACACCAAGTCCTCACCGTATTCTCCTTGAACTAAGGTCACACACACCTCGTCCAATCACTCATGGTAAGTCTTCAGGTGACTTCCAAACCTTCACAGACTTGGTCACTCGGCGATCCACAATTCCTCTTGGATGCTCTAGACCATGACGCCTAACCGTTTGGAAGAAGCACAGTCTTCAAAGGTAACAAGTGTCGGATCCACGCAGGATCAATCTCTTCAGTGATGCTCAATCACTTTGGGTTTGTAGGGGTTTGGTTTTGGGTTTTTCCTCACTCGATGATTTTCGCTCAAAGTCCTCAGAGAATGGGTTGCTCTCAAATGACAAGTGTCAAGTTTCTCTCGGAGCAGCCAACCAGCTAGTGGTTGTAGGGGGCGGCTATTTATAGCCTAGGGAGCAGCCCGACATGATAAGACATAAATGCCCTTCAATGATATGACCGTTAGGTGGATAAGGTATTTTGGGACAGGTGGCGCAAGACAAAGAACGGTCGGAAATTTGAATCTCAAATTCCTCGGGGCTATCATGTTCCTCACTTGTAGGCAATCCATGACCGGCAAATTCCTAACTCCTCGGTCGAACAAATTCCTCGTGACGGAAGAACTTCGTCTACATCCTTTCAAGAAATTGACTGAGCTGTATGAGATTTCAAAGGCTTCACTCGAAGGGTTTGGTAGGTGTAGGATTTTGAGTTGAGCATCACATGGAAATTTTTCCTTAGTATTTCCTCGACCCCTTTAACGAAGATGGTGTTTCCTATGACTCAAGAAAGAAAAAACGAAACTACGAAAACAAAAGTCTTCACGCTTCATGTTCCTCAAATGAATACCAAGTCTTCAAGGTCACACCAATTTCTTCACTTTCAAAGTCTTGAAAAGTCTTGAGAATATCAAAGTCTTGATCGAAGAACATTATTTTAGGGTCGACTTTCTCTGTAAATATCAAACTCCTCATAGACTTATAGACCTGTGTACACTCATAAACACATTAGTTTCTTAACCTATAAGTCTTCAATACACCAAAATCACTAAGGGCACTAGATGCACTTACAATCTCCCCTTTTGGTGATTGATGACAATATAGGTTAAGTTTTCAACGGGGATAAACATATGAAGTGTAAATACTGATATTGAGGAATTTGATTGCAAGATATAGAAGAACTCCCCCTGAAGATGTGCATAGTGAGGAATTTGCTTTTGAGGCAATGCACATTTGAAGAGTTGAATCATGGAGATCTCCCCCTATATCTTGTAATTCATACACGCATTTGACATATAATATGAAGAATTTGAAATGCATGATGAAATATGGTGCTTGATGAAATTCAGCATGCGTGTGATAACATTAATGAGGAACAAGCATGCAAAATAACGCATCAAGAGTATCAGAGCTCAGGAGAATCAAAGCTCAGTGCATCAAAAGTATCAGAGCACCATCGGGTTTAAGAATACAACTCGATCCAATAAAAAGTTTCAGAAGAACGAGAGTTGTAACTTAACAAAAAGTTGCCCATATAATAGACCCGCTTGAAGACTAACTCAAATTTCTCCCCCTTTGTCATCGAATGACCAAAAGGATCGGCCGAGGACTAACGCCTCAAGAATTTCAAGTTGAAGAAGGAGCGCCAGGCGTTGTTAGGGTCGGTTTGTTGTAGTAGGGCCTGCCGCAGTGTCATCAAGTCTTCATTTTCATCGGTGTCACGCGATGAAGAATAGGAGCTAGCCACCAAGGAAGGAACTTTGACCTTCTTGTATTTCTTGGAGGAGGTGCAGACCAGTCAAATTCTTCCTTGAGACCCATTGTCGTCGCTTCTTCCGCGTTGTAGACATTTGAAAGAACAGCCAGTGCGTTTGAAGGTTTCATGGAGGTAGTAGTGGTTTTCTTCACTTTGCATTGTGTGTAGAGGTCATGTTGTGAAGAATTGAACCAAGCGATGCTTGACCCATTTATGATTGCGATCAACCTTGATGAAGGCGAGGAGTAACTCACGATCACCATCACCACAGGTGTTGTGGCTTGAGGACTTTGCTTGGTGAGGTATTTGCGGCGAGTCATGTGTGGCGAGTCATCATTGGTGGAGTAGGATGCTGCTTTGAAACTGTCCATCCAATGGGCGAATGCCTTCATCGATCACAGCAGAGCCTTGCCCTTGTCATCACCGAGGTAAATGTCCGTTTGAGGACTTCAATCGGGGCAAGTAGCTGCGAGTGGTTCGAGTATCGATCTTGTAATTGAGTGAAGACCTTGTCTGATGAATCTCATTATCCAAGGCGCATAAGGCTTCAGCTCAAATGGTGACATAGCAATGTTTGCGAGTCCTCATGAAGAAATCATGGAAGTTGGCGGAACGCCATGAATGATCTTGACAAGCATATTCTTCATGATGCCAACGACTTCTTCATCATTTGAGTCGTGGCCTTTGATAGGACTCATTGTCTTCGTCGAAATCCGATAGACAGTCCGAGGCACATACAATAATTCCTTGACGAGGAATTTGGTTCTTGGGGCCTGCCACGGCTTCAAAGGCTTCATCGGCACTTGCATATAGTGATTTGAAAGTTCGGTTCGTTGTAGATACAACGAGCACCATCAAGTGGAGGATCGAGTGGTAGAGCACGCAGCAATTCGATTCTTTGGTGCCTTGTAGTGAGTATTTTAGACATCGGTCCAACACCCATGAGTTCACGTCTTGGCGTCTCCGGTGATGTGCAGCGTTGCATAGAATTGAAGAATGAGTTCTTCATTCCAATCCACGAGATGTCGGTGCAGAAATTGAAGTCTGCGTCGTGAAGAACACCGAGGACTGGCTCAAAGCTGGCAGAGACTCCATGTCCACATGAGGAATATGTGCATGATCGAAGACTTTGTCTTTGTTGAAAGCACCGAGGAATAGAAATTGGCTTGGTGGCAGTCTAGAAACGCCTCTTCCTTATCGGCGTAATCATATGGATTATAATCGATGAAGAATACATGCTCGTCAAGAAGTCTTCAGCCTTGAACTTTTGCTTTGTTGAGAAGGATTCTTTGGCTTTGGCGGTGGAGTGTCGATGAGTTGCATCACGACCTCTGGAATCGCAATCTCGTGTTCTTGGTGAGGAATTTCTTGTTCCTCTCAGTGCGATCGAGGATCAACAAGAAGAGTTCATCGGCGCTAGTGGCTGGAATTTCTTCATGGACAGATGAAGTGGGATGAGTTTCTTGAGCCCATTTGAACAGTTGGAGCGGGGGGCGAGGTATCTGTTGGATTGGGGTGAAGAGTGGAGAATTTGGATGCTGACTTTCCCAAAAGTCATCGTTCATCACTGGCGTTGTGCTTCCAATATCCACATCTTCTTCAATTTCCTCAACACCGGCCTCTTCAGCTGTGAACTGAGTCATAGGCGAGGAAATGATTGGGGTTGAAGGGATTGCTTCCACTTCAATTTCTTCATCAATCTGCTCTAACGAAGCAGCAGAATGATTTTCTTCATCAGATCCGCCTGGGATCTCATAATCTTCATCAAAAGGAACAAGGTCCTTTGATGGAATTGAGGAGATTGGAACAGCATCAATAGGATTTTCAAAGGAGCTGGTCATTGGCTTCATTTTCTTCGCAACCGAAGAATTTGACGCAGCTGATGCTTTCCGTTTCTTCACTGCAGCTCATTCTGCAGCCTTGGTCTTCTTCACATCAGAGGCAGATGGAAGAATTGGAGTTGGTGTTGGCGCAGGAGGAGCTGAGGAATCTGGTTGATTTTCCTCGGTATGGCGATGCAGATTGCCTGTCTTGTTCGATTTCTTGAGCGCACCACTAGTGGATGCCACGCAATTTCTTCAAGAATGGAATGGGATCATCAGCCTGGAACTAGCATTTTCTTCAGCAGCTGAACTTCATCAGCAGGTCTTGGCATGTTCTTCATCTGCTAGCCGAGGCTCCACTGAGGAATTTCTTGTTGCGTTGGGGCAACAACATTGGTGAATTTCTTCGTCAGGTTGATTTAATCGACTTTGGCTCCTTGCCAATCAGCATAATAAGCATCAAAGTTTTTGCTGAGGGCTTGAATTTCATTCTGGACCTTGAGAAGTTCCTCAGGTGTCATTCTGACAACGTTTTTCTTTAGGAACTTCTCCTTTCTGTATTGAGCTTTCTTGATCTCTCTTGCCTTTTCAAACTTCCATTTCTCTTCAGTGATGAAATGGGTCAGCATGTGACTTTGTCCAGGGGTCAGATGAAAATCAGGCATAGGGGTGTTTGGATCCTTGTGCCAGAGATCAATGCAATCGAGGATTTTCCTCGGATCCAACAGCAGTGGCATAGATGTGCCTTTGGCTCTAGCGGCCCTTTCTTGGCGATCTCTGATGATTTCCGCAAGTTCATCATCATCAGCCTCATCATCTTCAGGTGGCACTTGGAAGGCGACTGTTTTTCTTGGGGCTTGGCGAGGACCTCGTCCATTGTGGCCTTAGTCTTCAGCAGAGTCGGGCGGATGAAGACTTTGGTGCACCGAGGAACTTGTCAAACACGGAGGCAATGGAGAAGCTGCAGTCATTTGGCACGTGGCGGATGCACAGTCTTGAGGACTTTGTCGGAACTGCTGAGGACTTGGGAGGAGTTCTTGAGGACTTTGAAGGAGCCGAGGATTTTGGAGGAGCAGGAGCAGCATGAGGAATTGGCCGTGAGGGCACAAATGAGAACTTGGCCGTGAGGGCACTTTGTTGGTGAAGCACTTGGCTTGTGTGCGGGCTTCTTTGCCATAGATTTTCTTGGCTTGACAGAGGCCTCGATGGCAGCAGCGATGTGAGTCCTCATTGAATTTCCTCACCGCCTCGTTGGCTTGTCTTGCCAATTTGGCTTGGCGCTTGGCCCATTCTTGGAAAGTCCTCACCACGCTTGATCTTTGGTGGGGTCGACTTCTTGACCAGTGCCAATGGAGCTCTTGGGCATGGAGGATTGAGTGTGAATTTCTTCATGTACTTTGGAGTTACATATCTGTACTCCTCCATTCCCTTGCCCATCTCCGTTCAATCCTTTGAATCGCACCTTGCGCTGATTTTTGTTTTCTTTGCGAACTCGGCTTCATCAAGTGTGCAATAATCAGCATATATTTCCTCGAGGATTTCAAACGCGTCATGACCTCGGGCCTCTTTCATCCTTTCTCGTGGCTTCTTTCCTTCGCCATATTCTTGGTGAGGAATTTGAACAAGCGAATTCTCTGAAGAAGTATGCAACTTTTCTTCGAGGAACGCTGCAAATGAGTTAAGTTGATGAGAACCTAGTGATTCAGCAATGGACATGAGTACCTATGAATAGAGTATAGTTGCGAGGAATTTGGAGAGGTCATATCGTTCTCGTAAGGTTTTCAAAAGAACAAGTTTTGAGGAATTTGACCAGATGAGCCTTGAAGAATTTCACTAAGTGTTCTTTGTCTTAGGTTCGAGTTGTATAGATCGAGGATCCACACAATTGAGGAATCTTGAAGAAAATCATTGCTTAGAGAAACGAATCAAGAGCATATTTTGTTTGAGGTGTTCATATGTGTGAAGATTTGAAGAATAAACACCTTTGAAGATTTTCGGTAGGTTTGAGAATCAAAGCGAGTAATAAAAGTAACTTTTAATTACCGAAGTGAAGAACACGATGAACTAAGAAGAACAGTAGGGAAGTTAAATCGATTCAGATCTTCCACGCCCTAACTTGGCGGAGGAAGACAGCTACTGGCGGCGGGAGTGAAGATTTCCTTGATCGGTCGAGTACGTCGGCGACGAGGTCGAGGCGGTGAAGCTCTTCCTCACCGGCGACGATGGAGTAAGCGGCGGCGCTAGGGTTTGAGAAGCTCGGCGAGAGAGAGCGGTCGAGCGGAGTAAAGGAAGTGAGGAAGGGAGTGGGGAATATATATAGCCACGGTGAAAAATTGTTAGCCAAGATTTGGGACGAGCGTGCCTGACCCTTCTCATTAAACTGACATGTGTCACCCACGTCTTGAAAAGTGGAGATCGTGTTAGATCGTGGGTGAATAGATAAATCCATCGTGGGATGCGGAGCGGTTTGAGCGGCAAAACCGAAAGTTTGGATAAGATCAGTTTTAAAGTTCCGTTCGCAATTTCTTGGTGACAAGGACACAAAGAAGATTTTGAACGAGTTTCAAATAGAACGCACATGAAGAATTTGTGAATAGACTGGGTTGAGTATAGCATAGAGAGGGAAGGGTCCGATCACATTCACTTAGCAGAAAAAAGGCAACGTGAAGAAATAGCCATAAGTGAATGCTGTAGAGGACATAAACCCATATATATATATAGCCAATGAAGAAAAACGACGGAAACAGTGAAGATTTTGCAAAGTTGAAGAATTTGAAAAACTGAAGATTTTCAACTTTGGTGGTGGCGTGACCCACCGTATAAGAATGATGATTTCAGACACCGCGTACAATTGTCGTAGGGTTCTGAGAATCAAATTCTTCATTAATTTCTTCACACTTAGAGTGTTATTCTTCATGGATTGAAGAAAAACGTTTCTTCATGTGTTGCACATCTAAGTCATCAATTTTGCATAAGTATCAGGATGTGTGTCCTTTTCAAAGAACATTCGAAGAATATGCTTCACAGCCTTATGGTGTGATTCCTTCGGTGTAGCTTGAAATTGGGCACACATGCAAACACTAAGCACTATATCTGGCCTAGATGCACATAAGTACAATAGAGAACCAATCATGGAGCGGTATACCTTGTGATCGAAGTCAATACCATTTTCATCGATTGCATAGATGGCCATTTGTGGGCATAGGAATTTTGACGCCTTTGCAATCTTGCATGCGAATTTCTTCAGGACATCTTTGAGGTATTTCTCTGAGATATGAATATGCCATTGTGTTGTTGATTTAATTTGAAGACCTAAGAAGAATTTCAACTCTCCCATCATAGACATTTGATATTCTTCACTCATCATATAGGCAAATTCATCACTATAACGTTGGTCGAGACAGCCAAAGATAATATCATCAACATATATTTGGCACACAAACAGTTCACCATCATATGATTTAGTAAAGAGAGTAGGGTCGAGTGAACGGGTGTGAAGCCATTCTTCACGAAGAATTCCTTCAATGTATCATACCACGCCTGTGGGGCCTGTTTGAGACCATAGAGGGCCTTGTTGAGTCTCAAGACTTTGTCGATTCTTTGGATCTTCAAAACATGGGGTTGAGCAACATATACTTCTTCCTCAAGCTTACCATTGAGGAATGCACTTTTCACATCCATTTGATATAAAGTGATATTGTGATGGTTAGCATAGGCAAGTAATATGCGAATAGACTCAAGTCTAGCAACAGTGCAAAAGTTTCATCGAAATCAATTCCTTCAACTTTGTGTGTAGCCTTGAGCTACAAGTCGTGCCTTATTCCTCACCACAAGGCCATTTTCATCTTGCTTGTTGCGGTAGATCCACTTTGTGCCAATGATATTATGCTTGCGAGGATCTGGACGTTTGACCAGTTCCTGACATTGTTGAGCTCGAATGATGTAATTCTTCTTGCATGGCCTGAATCCACTCGGGCTCGAAATGCTTCATCTACCTTAGTGGGCTTTGTGATAGAGACAAAAGCATAGTGCCCACAAAGTTAGATAAATGTGAAGCTTTTGAGCATGTGAGAGGACTGGCACTTCAATGTCATCGATGATCTTGTCAACTTGCACTTCTTTTGCAACGCGAGGATGAGCTGGTTGTCGTCGAGGAATTTGATCATTTTCCTCGGCACCATTGTCTTGAGATTATCTTGGTGCATCACTCGGCGTTCTTCACGTCTGGGAATGAATTCTTCAGAGAGATTCTTGATGAGGAATGACATCCTCGGTTGCCTTGAACTTGATAGATTCCTCGGTGCTGGTTCATCTAACACGAAGGTAGGTGCTCTCTTTGCGAGCCATTAGTTTCATCGAACCGCACATCTACAAGGTCAACAATCTTGTGAAGAGCGATGTTGAAGACTCTGTAGGTGTGCGAGTCCTTTCCGTAACCAAGCATAAAACCTTCATGTGCTTTCGGTGCAAATTTAGAATTGTGATGAGGATCTCTAATCCAGCATTTAGCACCGAAGACTTTGAAATAACTTACATTGGGTTTCTTGTCGTTGAGGAGTTCATAGGCGTCTTCTTGAAGAATTTGTGAAGATATACTCTGTTGATGATGTGGCACGCGGTATCAATTGCATCAATCCAAAAAGCGACTAGGCGTTTTGTATTCATCAAGCATAGTGCGAGCCATCTCAACAAGAGTTCATTCTTGCGCTCCATGACGCCATTTTGCCGAGGAGTATAGGGAGCAGATAACTCATGAGTAATACCAAGTTCATCAAGATAGGCATCAAGACCGAATTTTGAACTCAATTCCATTGTCACTCTTGATGTGTCGATCTTCACACCAAAGTTAGTTGAAGCCCTCGAGGAAAATCGTTTGAAGACTTCACGCACTTCATTTTGTAAGTAACAATGTGTACCCATGTGTAACGAGAGTAATCATCAACAATAACAAAGCCATATAGAGATGCATCATTAGTGACAAATGAGTAATGATTAGGACCAAAGAGGTCCATGTGAAGCAATTCAAGGGACGAGTAGTGGTCATGATAGTCTTATTTGGATGCTTGGCCTTGGTCATTTTCCAGCTTCACGGGCTCCACACAAGTGATCCTTGAGGAATTTGACATTCTCAATGCCAATGACATGCTTCTTCTTTGCAAGCGTATGCAAATTCCTCATGCCTGTGACCAAGTCGCCGATGCCATAGCCAGCCTTCTGAAGCTTTTGCAAGTAGACACACGGCTGGTTGTGGTCCTGTAGAGAAATCAACAATATACAAGTCTCCTCTCCTAAAGCCTTCGAAGACTTTGGAATTGTCACCATAATCACAACACAATGATACTTGCCAAAGATAACAACCATATCAAGATCACAAAGCATTGAGACTGACATGAGGTTGTATCCTAAGGACTCAACAAGCATGACTTTGTCCATGTGTATGTCCTTAGAGATCGCAACCTTACCAAGACCCAATACGACTTTTGCCTTTGTAAGCAAAGATGATATGCTTCAGATGTGACGGTGATAAGGAGCATCCATCAATAGATTCTTGTCACCACCATGTGATTTGTACATCCACTATCGAGAACCCACTCGGTGGCTTTGGGTTGATCATCCTGCAGATGAATTAGTGCAACTTACGATCTCATATACTTCATCGGTGAAGAATATGATATCAAGTTCATCGATGAATTTCATCAGCAAAGATAATAGATAAGCGATATGAGGACATGTGAAATGAAAGTTCATTTCATCATGATTAGCTGCGTCCTTTCGAGCATTTTTGTCGGCCCCAACAAATTCTTCAGACGTTTAAAGCACGTCTGGAGACCTGACCCTGCAGAAGAGGTTAGTTCTTTTTCTTCACCACCCACATCTGAAGGGGTGGCAAAGAGTTCATCACTCTGCGAGCACCATATGAGAATGGTGGCATAGAGGCCAATCCATTTCGTTTCACATAAGAGGGTTAGGGTAAGCATATGAATAAGCGGAGAAATTCTTGAGGACTTATGAACATATTGGTTTGAAGAATAATGCACATATTCATAGCCCTTAGCTCTACCCTGCGAAACAGAGTTGTTAGCACGATGATAATCATATGAGGACTTTGATCCTTTTGAGGAATTTGATCCACGTGAGGAATTTGGTCCATATGAGGACTTGGATCCATATGAAGAATTTGGTCCATATGAAGAGTTTGATCTGGGGTTCCTATTCTTCACAGGTGGTGTCATGAGGACATTCACCTGAAGACTTTCAAGGCACTTCTTGGGAACCCAGATTTTCTTCATAGGGGAACCGTTCTGCGATTAGTGCCAACATATCTAGCAAATACTTCACCATTCTGATTTTTGAACAGTTTATAGTTGAGTCAAATGACTCATCAGAAGAATGAGGAGATTCGCATGTAAAGCCAGATAAGTTAGATGGATCAACTGGAGGTCCTTTGCAGCAACCCATGAGGTTTTGGGATACTTCTCAGGCTTCCAATATGTTCCATCAGCATTGAGTTTCCTCTCAAAGGCAATACCCTCTTTCCTAGGGTTCTTGTTGAGGATCTGCTTTTAAGCACATCACAAAGAATCGATGCCCTTTGAGGCTTTTGTACATGCTGTCATGTACAATTCCTTCAACCCTGCATCGTCGGATACTAGCAATGTCCTCGGATGAGGAATTAGTGATAGCAGAGGCAGGTGAAGAATTTGTAACAGTTGAAGCATTTGAACATTCAGTGAAGAATTAGCGATTCACGCTCAATGCACTTTAAGCATGGAGGAACAAATTCTTCCCGAGAAGCTGATTTGTTGAGCAAGTAATGAATCGCGCTCTTCAAGATCTTCATAACTCACTCTTAGCTTCTCAAGATCTTGCTTTCTTTGAAGAAATTCATAAGAAAGTTTCTCATGATCGACAAGAGAGTGTTATGATGACCTTGAAGGCTGTCAAACCTAGATCAAGTCTCTGAAGATTTTCAGTCAGGGCTTTAGTGCGATCCATTTCTTCACCTAACATATCATCACTCTTATCTAGCATGTTTTGAACCTTTTCCAAGGCATGTTGTTGTTTGGTGGCAATGCAAACAAGTTTGGTATAGCTAGGTTCAATATCATCATCGATCCATCATCATCGATTCACAATCACTAAATTCAGATGAGGAACATTCGTTACCTCGACACCCTTTGCCATGAGACATGATGCAGAAGATGATGATTCTGGTTCGAAAGTCATCGTTTTGAGAGATTCCTTGAAGTCCTCAAACCAAGGATCATGACGGGTTCGATGACCTTCATAGACGTCGGAGATTCGGTCCCAGATAAGCTTCGCATTGCAAAGATGCATAATGCGCTTGAATTCATCTCTAGATAGGCAGGAATAGATGATATCCTTCGCCATGATGTCAAGTCGAGTGTACTTGCGAATATCATCTGCGTTCATTGCCTTGCCTGATCAAGAAGACCAATTTCAGTGACGGTCCACAACTCGCTGTCCATTGCCATGAGGCGCTTCCTCATCATGGCCTTCCACTTGGGATAATCGTGACCGTCAAAGATAGGGCATGTCACTTTCTTCATACCTGCGGTCGACATAACTAAAACTCCAGGTGGTTAAACCAAAATCACACAGAACAAGGGAGTACCTTGCTCTGATACCAATTGAAAGTCGTTATATCGACTAGAGGGGGGTGAATAGGCGATTTTATGAATTCTTCATCGAGGAATTTGCGGTGAGGAAATTCCTTAGCGAAGAACTACTTGCAACGGAATAAGTACTCGAAGTAAGCATAACAGAATGCGGCATGGTCATCATGATGAAATGAAGACAAACAAAGAGTACGAAAAGCGTAAACACAGGATAGCACAAGATGAAGACAAACAGATCAAGAAATTGAACCGAGGAAATTGAGAAAGTCTTGATCAAAGTCTTCAAACACGATATGAACAAACACTCAACACAAGAATGAGGAAATGAAAGGGTTGAGGAAATAGAACCAGATAAGTTTGGTGAAGACAATGATTTGGTAGACCAGTTCCAACTGCTGTGTCTCGGTTATGCGTCTGGTTGGAGCGGCTGAGTATTTAAACTCGAGGACACACAGTCCGGACACCCGATCGCGAGCACGCAGCTCAGACACCAAGTCCTCACCGTATTCTCCTTGAACTAAGGTCACACAGACCTCGTCCAATCACTCGTGGTAAGTCTTCAGGTGACTTCCAAACCTTCACAGACTTGGTCACTCGGCGATCCACAATTCCTCTTGGATGCTCTAGACCATGACGCCTAACCGTCTGGAAGAAGCACAGTCTTCAAAGGTAACAAGCGTCGGATCCATGCAGGATCAATCTCTTCAGTGATGCTCAATCACTTTGGGTTTGTAGGGGTTTGGTTTTTGGGTTTTTCCTCACTCGATGATTTTCGCCAAAGTCCTCGGAGGATGGGTTGCTCTCAAATGACAAGTGTCAAGTTTCTCTCGGGCAGCCAACCAGCTAGTGGTTGTAGGGGGTGGATATTTATAGCCTAGGGAGCAGCCCGACATGATAAGACATAAATGCCCTTCAATGATATGACCGTTAGGTGGATAAGATATTTTGGGACAGCTGGCGTGCATCACAGCAACGGTCGGAAATTTGAATCTCAAATTCCTCGGGGCTATCATGTTCCTCACTGTAGGCAATCCAAGACCGGTGAATTCCTAACTCCTCGGTCGAACAAATTCCTCGTGACTGTAAGAACTTCGTCTCTATCACTGAAGAAATTGACTGAGCTGTATGAGATTTCCAAAAGGCTTCACTCGAAGGGTTTGGTAGGTGTAGGATTTTGAGTTGAGCATCACATGGAAATTTTTCCTTAGTATTTCCTCGACCCCCTTTAACAGTATGGTGTTTCCTATGACTCAAGAAAGAGAAAACGAAACTACGAAAACAAAAGTCTTCACGCTTCATGTTCCTCAAATGAATACCAAGTCTTCAAGGTCACACCAATTTCTTCACTTTCAAAGTCTTCAGAAAGTCTTCAAAATATCAAAGTCTTCAGTCGAAGAACTTCATTTTTAGGGGTCGACTTTCTCTGTAAATATCAAACTCCTCACAGACTTATAGACCTGTGTACACTCATAAACACATTAGTTTCTTAACCTATAAGTCTTCAATACACCAAAATCACAAAGGGGCACTAGATGCACTTACACCTATGCGTTGCACGGAACATCAAGATGAATTTGTATGAGAAGTTTATATTGTGGGAGAAAAGGATGAACGAGGGAATGCCTTATTTGCAAATGCGGAGAGGGGTGTGGGTATCTTTTTGCAAAATTGCCATAGTTTCCTTCCTGTCCGTCGGATATAAATCGGATGGCCTATATTGACCATCATCAACAACTCTGTTTTTTTATAAAATTAGAGATATGTGAGTGTCACTACCCCCCCCCCCCCACACACCCACACTTCCCAACACAGAAGGAGTAGGGTGACACCTCGATCTTGATACTAATCTATCGACTGGCTTCTCTCTCAAACATACACACACACACTACCCGGCACCGAAGGAGTAGGGTGGCACATCAATCTTGATAATAATCTATCTACTCCTCTTTCAAACACACACACACACACACACTCGCTAGTTGTGCCTCTGTGCCTACCGTGCACACTCTCAATACGTCTTTCTCTCCCTCCCCCCCCCCCCCAACAATGACAGCAGAAGGGTGACAACTCGATCTGATCATAATCTGTCAATTGGTTTCTCTCTCAAACATTGTGTCTCGGTGCCTCGCTCGGTAGCCCCCTCGATATGTAGCCTTCTCACAAGACAGCTGTAGTGACGATGACGCCAACCCAGCAGTGCCTTGTTTTTACCGGCCTCATGTGATAGTTTTCACCCTGTTTTCTGTTAATTGACAAGGCAACCTTTTCTTTGTTACTACTAGTGAATCTGAAATCATTCGGGGCAGACATAAAATATATCACTTCAACCCAATTATCGCAGCAACTATTTTAAAAGAAATTAGCTAGTTGCCCGTGCGTTGCACAGAACATCAAGATGCAGTTGTATGAGTAGTTTATCTTGTGAGAGAAAAGGTTGAACGAGGGAAGGCCTTCTTTGCGAACGTGGAGAGACGTGTGGGTATATTTTTGCAAAATTGCCATAGTTTCTTTCCTATTCGTTAGATATAAATCCGACGGCCTATATTGCAGGACGGCACGCACACCATCATCACCAACTCTTTTTCTACTCCCTCCGTCCGAAAATACTAGTCATCAAAATGGATAAAAAGAGATGTATCTAAAACTTAAATACGTCTAGATACATTTCCTTTTATCCATTTTGATGACAAGTATTTCCGACGGAGGAGTATTTGTCTTTAGAGATTTCAACAAGTGACTATGACCGACCTTACCAACATACACAAAAAAGTAGTCCATAATTTTGATGTTACCCTCTTTTCTTGGCGGTGCAAAGGCATCTGGATACCTCATAAATAAATCAAGGACAAATATGACCCCTTCCTGAAAAGACATACGGAGCAAAATGAGTGAATCTACACTCTAAAATATGTCTACATACACATCCGTATGTGGTAGTCCATTTGAAATCTGAAAAATACAAATATTTAGGAACGAATGGAGTATATATAAGAGTAGACATGGAGATATATCTCCAGCATGGTCTACAACAAAAATGTGCTGGGCTGGTTAGCGCCGGATGCTCGCAATGCGATGACATGAGTTCGTATTTTGTCTTTTAACTTTATATTTTTATATTATATATTACTCTACTTATTTGATATATACTTCTTTCGCCACTGTACAGAAAGTGGAACCCATAGAGTACTTAGAATAAAAGATTAAGGATGGACTTGTTTCTTTTTAACTTTCTGTACGAAGCTCTAGCCACCCTGCAAGTCACGTGTACACTGTGCATGCAATTAACTTTTTATAGAGGGACAATCATACAGGCAATTAACTCAAATGGATTGGATGTCACTCTATTATTTCCAGCATAAAGAGCATCTCCAACGGCAGCCGGCAAATTTCCTCCCGCTTCCTTAAGCGGAGGACGACATCAAACGCCAGCGGCATACATTTTTACAACTCTAACCAACCAGATGAAATTCGTGCAAACACGGACTGATTTCATATAAGCATGAAGGATTTTGTATAAAAAAGCCGGATCTTCATATAAACATCATGGATTTCATTACATTTACATGAACTAAGAGTTGCCAATCCGGCTCTCTTGTATAATTAATACTCCCTCCCTCCGGAAATGGATGTATCTAGACGTATTTTAGTTCTAAATGGCCGCCCGCGGATCCCTTTGTCTTCCTCATGTCCGTCAGACACTTGCGGGGTCGACGAAGGTCCTCGGAAGAGACAAAGCAGCAAAGAAACCACCTGAATCCGCGGTCGTCGCCTCGGCGGTGGCCTTCATGGGTCCCAAGTGGCGGCGGCCTCCCGTGTTCTACTTCTCCTCGATGATGGCGGCGGACACGGAGAAGCTGGCCACCGACTCATCGCTCTCCACGCACCCGGCTTGCTCGCCGCATGGCGCTGCCGCAGAGCACGGGAGGCGCGCCTACGCACACGGAGGCGCGGCCACCGTAGACACTGGTGGCGTGGTACGACGCGGTAGCGATGGCGCCCGTACCGGCGTGCTCGCCGCCGTGCCAGCGTGGAGCAACTCACCACTCCTCATCGAGCTGAACTGGAGCGGCGAGTTGCTGAACCACTACCGCTTAGCGGCAATCGCTCCGTCGGGCCAAGCGAGGTTGGTGAAGCACCGAGCGGCCTCGCCCTTATCCGGACGGCTCGGCGAGCCACCCAGCCGGGTAATATGCCGGAGAACGGCACATCGGAAGCCATCGGAGGAGTGGAGAAAATGGCAAAGGAGGACATGGGGGAGCGGCGGAGGGGTGCAATTCTTGCCCGCTGTCTGTCTGGCCTCGTGTAAATAGAGGGCGGACGGTAGGAGCTTGGCCGGCACCTGGCCTCGTTTAAACTGAGGGCGGACGGGAGGAGCTCGGCCGGTGTTGCGTTTAATTCTGGCCCGCTCATGAACGGACGTGTGGCCGGAGTAGGATACTCAGTTTGCATCCGGGTTTAACGGAGGGGTTTAATGGAGGCGTCGGGTGTGCAGCGGGCGGCGCAGTACTACTCGATTTGACAGCAGTAATGAGCCGTCAAATCACAAAGGCCTCGCCTCGTGAAACCGACCGAGCTAGACTGCCCGCCTCTAGCCTTTTAAAAATATATATACTCCACTTTTGTACAGTAGTAGTATCGATGGATTGCGCCATGGAGCAAAACTTGAAATTAAAAAAAGGTGGTACATATAGAGAGCGCCATCGCCAAATTATGCATATAGTACTATTGAAAAGGCTTGTCACAATAATGGTGTCCAGCACAAGTGCACAACCCACCCTCAAATAAAACTAAGCACCACGAATTCTTTGACAAAACTAAGCACCACTGAAATTCTTTGACAACTAAACTGCTGGCTATATGATGTTGGTCATATATATTGTATGATATAATGTGAAGAAACGAGTGGTAGTACTATACCAACTAAAAGATGAAATGTAAGAAATACTAGTATGTACGCATCAAGAGTTAAAGTAACAAGAAGAAACATAACATAGTTCTGCTGGGGCTCAAAGACAACACACCCCTCAAATTAAATTAAGCACACCTGAAATTAAACTTTGCAACTATTCCGGTAGACACTGCATTAGAACCACCATGAGCAATGACACTGCCACCTTACTCGGAGTCCTCGTGCACATCCTCGACTTCGTCCTTGTCCTTCTTCCTCTTGGCCGATACTTCTTTGCTTGAACCGCACACTTGGTTGTTGCTCTTCATCCAACCCTTGTAGATATTGAAGCAAAGGTAGCCATCCATTGCAGCATAGTGGATGTGGTCTATATCTAGTACATTCCGCTGCCATGCATGACGATGAAATGTGTATGGAGGTTTCTCCGCCTCGTCTGAAGGATGAACCATGGCTCTGCCAGGTCAGATTGAAGGTGAAGAGAGGACACCAAATGATTCTTACGGAGGTCGAAGGTGTTGTCTACAACGAGGCTGTCCGACGCAGGACTTCTTTGTCGTTACCAAAGTCTACATTAACGAGTTTGACTAGGTTGCTCCCGAGGAAGTCCTTAAAATCCTGGCACTCAACGTCGGCATGGCATATGTGGTAGACCAAGCATAAGTCATGCACGCAAACCTGGATCACGGCGGGCTTCTTCCTCTCTTCGTCCTTTAGATCCTTCTCTTGTCCCAGGAATGTGGTGTACTCAACATCTAGCCCAGCGACCCACTCATCATCTGAGTTTTCGAACATGCGTCTGAAGCGAGAAAGGCATCCTTTCACCGTCGCGGAAGAACGGGTGTAGATGACGTCGAACTCATCGCCAGTGATGGTTCTAACCTTGTACTCACCACCGATCGTGGAGATTTGGGACGCCATGGATTTGGGAGGAGAGTTAGGATTAGTGGAACTGTCGTAATGTGAATGAACGGGACGACTAGGAGCGAACCGCCGTAGTATTGAAGGACGTACGGGGACGAGTAGGAGCGAACTGCCAGCGTGCGAACGGCAGGGTAGTGGCTTTCCATTCTCCCATGATATGGGCTTCCGAGAGCCCTTGGATCTGAGATCGAACGGTTGCATGGCGTGATTCTAGACCTATGGGTGAATATCCTATCCTGGAGGGTTATTCTACAAATTTTCAGCAACTTAGCATGCGACCGCTTGATTCAGATCCAAGGCTGCCAAGAGCCAGATCGTGGTCGCGCTTACCACGACCGTCGCGTCGCTCGTGGGTCGCGCCCTTGGAGATTTAACACGGTGCGTTAGGCTATCTGATGTTTGGCATGTTATACATAGTCATCACTTAGTCACTCATACTACAACAAGGTTGGCTATAAGTGTATTTTTTACTCCTCTCCATCTCTTTCTTCAGATTTTTCGTCCCATAATATAAGAACGTTTTTGACACTAGTGTAGTGCCAAAAACGTTCTTATATTATGGGAAACAGGGAGTACTAGTATTTATTGCATTTGCCAAGGAGTGACCTCTTCCAATGAAATGGTGTTGCTAAGTTTGCTTCATTTAATTAGCTATAGACTCAAAATTGTCTTTTCACCTAGGTACACGTGCTTAGCACCGCTTTCTTCCTTGGGTCACCAAACTAGTCTCTCTCTTCTTGAATAACTTGCCACATCGACTTTATGCCTATGTGGCAAGCTTAAGCACGTAGGAGCAAGTAAAAGTAAGTACAATAGTGCGCTTTACATGGCATTTTGCATATGTGGAGGAAAGAGAGTCAAGGAAAAAGTGGAGAAGTGGGCTCTCATGCAAGAGCCAGCCTCTACTACATGGTGGAGCATTGGGAGAGGCACCTGTATGGAGGTGGTCAGAATCGAGACTCACGCCGGTCGAGGCCCATGCTTAAAATGATAATGGCAAGTCAAATCACGGGCCCCACCTGTCCAAAGAAGAAATCATTGTCAAATCACACAGCCCTACATTTGCAGATCCCACTCCCTCGTCTTCTCGCATCTCTGTCGGGGCGACTAGGCGGAACTGCCCGCCTACCGCACAGAAAAGCCAGCAGAAAGATACTCCCTCCGCCTAGGTGACCAAGGTGGAGAGGAAAACGAGAGAACTTAATGTTTAGTATTTGCTAAGGCTGGTTGTAATGGTACTGGCCCTAGCAATTTTGATGAGGTGTCATAGAATTAAATGAAGAAAGAGAGAGAGTTGAGTACTATGTGTCATACATGGCAATAAATAAAGTACTACATGATACTAATATATGATACATGGCGCAGGAGTACTAAGTATTATTAATATAGTTTTGCTAGAACTCGTCTAGATGAGATATAATTTGGTCTCATTCATCTTTTATAGCAATTGGATGTGATGCTATATAAGATGCGTGTGTGTTGATGTGGGTTGTATTTGTTCTTGTGCAACGAACTGACCACTGCATGTCATGTTTGATAGTCTCAAGTCATTAAAAGCATACAAGCCCCACATCTCTTCTTGATTGATTCCTCTATTTATGTCAAAAAATAAGAAACAACGTGAGAGTTAATGCACCACGCCTATGTGTTTACTATTTGGTTTTCGTAAGATGACTTAACACTCACCTAGACGGAGGGAGTATTCGATTTGAAAGCGGGCGGTGCAGTTCCCGATTCGGCTTTAATGCAGAAAAGGGAGGGAGTAGCGGTTCTCGATATGTTGAACGGCCAATGCATCCTCCTTCAATTAATGCATGAGGGAAGTAATGGGAGGAGGTCCGGGAAAAGAGGCTACACGATGTGAATGCAACGCAGTTTGCCCTCATTGCCCTCATATAAAGGCGCCCCTCCATTCCAATGCATCTACCACATCGTACGCACCTAAGCATTTGCCTAAGCACCTACACTAAGCACAAAAGAGCTCACTCCAGAACCATGGCGGCGATGTGCGTGGCGATGTGCGTGAGCGGCCAGCGGCTGCGCCAGATGGTCCACGACGCCGGCCTGCGGCATGGCGCCGAGGATCGTCTCCAGACGGTGTTGGAGACCGGCTGGTGGATGGCCGCCGTCGATGCCAACTACGACTCTCAGTTGGACCAGATGATCGTTAACACCAGCAGCAAGTTCACCGTCATCAAGAAGCTCGCGGACGACATCGCCGTACTCCTCCAGCCCGTGCGCCCGGGCTCCTCATTACTGCCACCCTAATCGGCCTCCATGGCGGAACCTCTTCAAGCAATCGGTGGCCTCATGATCGCTCACCGACGCCACGAAGAATGTCCACTGAGGTCGCGCCGCCACGGCGCCGCCGCCTACAAGAATTCGCCGACCTACACATCCACGCAGTCACGAGCAAATCGTGTACATAGGTATCTACAATGCCAGTGAGGACGCTACAAGGTTGGCCTTCCTCAACCGGCTGGAAGCCTTGGATGCCTTTGCTGAGAAGCACCTGACCTCGCCACAAAAGCTGCCGCTCCTTAGCCGCCGGTCGGTGGCCCGACGCACTAAGTTGAGGAGGAGGAGGTTGTATGTTCGTGGATCCATCTTTCTTCTTGCCTTACAGAACCACCATCGCGATCGCATCATCGTGGCCTTAATTTTATTGTGTTTGTTGCATTCTCGCTCCGATCAATACCGACATGTGCGATCCCTTTGCTTAATTATATGCATCACGTAACTAGTACTCCATCTATCAATTTATAAGTTGTGCTTACCTTTTCCATCAACTTCGTGCAACGCGCGGGCATCTTGCTAGAAACACTAGAATATGTCTATATAATCCGTATGTCATAGTCCATTTGAAATCTCAAAAAAGATAAATATTTAGGTACGGAGGGAGTAATATATTAGGAGTATATCATGCACACAAAGGCAGAGGAGCGGTGGGGCGAGAGGATGAGGGGCACGTCGGGGATGAGGATCCCTAACGCGAACAATCCTACCATTACATCATCGACATGTGGGACCCATAAGCATGGGTCCCACCTCGATGAAGGAAAGGCAGGGCAAGGCGATGATAGCCACGCCGAGGATCCATGTCCACGTCGGGGGACGTCGTGCCGTGGGTTGGAGCGGCGTCGTGGGAATCGCGTGTGGGTGTGGCAGTGGTAGAAACAAGAAACGTGATGGTCGCCGTGGTTCAACTTCCATGGACAAGCTGTCATGTCTACTGACACATGTATATCAAAACTAGAGTATTTATATTTCAAGCACGTGAACAAGTATTATTCTACTACTTTGGATCCATTGCAACGCACGGGCCAGCACATTGGTAGTAGTAGTGTCCATATCTATCTCTAGAGGCCTTCCCTCGTTCATCCTTTTCTCTCACAAGATAAACTACTCATACAAATGCATCTTGATGTTCCGTGGAACGCACGAGGATGTTTCCTTGGGGGTCTCTCCAGCGCGGCGTGGCCGTAGTTGCAAGTTGACGCCCCTTGAGATGCCGACGTTGAGGGGCACTCGGATTTCCTCCGATGAGCAGGTAAGATGAGTTTGATCACGTAGTAAATGCATTCTAAAGACTACTTCCGTGTCCATTTCCTAATTCTCCCCCTGCCCACTTTTTCACATGTTAGGCTCGGTGCGAGTGGATATTGGCTTGCATATGTACGGGAGGGTACCAACATCAATTTGCACAACATTTACAACGGTGAAACCGTTCCCGTAGAACCTTTGTCCAACATTGGGATCAGCCATGCAACGGGCCACCGCATGAATTGGTACGATGGGACCACAGTGAGATTGAATAAGATAGCATGAACCTTGCACATGGCGGTCAAAGGTGGACCATGCTGTCTGCGGTCGATTTGTTGCCATACGAGTAGGAAGACGTTGTGCTCCTTTCTAACCGCATCTTCGCGGTGACAAACCAGGGGACTTATTTTGTATGGGACACATCCTATGATATACTCCCTCTCTCCCAGTTTATTTGTTTTGAACTTTTCGTTTTATAAGTTTCAAATTCAAATTTAGAGCTCCCCATCACATGTTGAGATTACAATGTCCATTAAATCGTTGCGTGCATGTATAGTAAAGAAACAAATCTCGAGTTTGGCACGAGTTCGTCTTGGGAACACCACAAGCCCCGGCCGCAGAGTTACATTTCCTCTCGGGGCCGTCGGGACTGAGCTTGATGTTTTACTACACCTACCTTTGAGTCAATAACATGTGGACCCGATAGGTAATCTGGTCCACATGTAATGCTCCTAATGGCGAGGGGCGAGGGGGCCAAGAGGGTGCGCCCAGGTCGGGGATGTGTGGTTTCATGGGTTCGAGCGTCGTGGGAATCATGGTGGCTGTGGTAGAAACTTGATGCTCGCCGCATTTTAGGTGGCCCACATGTCATGCACACAAAGGCGGAGGGGCGGTGCGGCCGAGAGGGGTGAGGCGCACGTCGGGGCGTGGTGTCGTGGGTTGGAGGCGTCGTGGGAATCGCGAGATGAAACGTGATGGTCGTCGTAGTTGAACTTCCATGGACAAGCTGTCATGTCTACGGACACATGCATCGCATACCGATCATTTGGAAGGAGTAGCGAGAAAGCTATATATGCGGATAAATAGTTCCTTATAGTCAAGCGGACCCATGCTACTACTCTGTTCCAAATACATGCACACCATCGAAATAGTCCATCTATATCAATATACACCGAGAGGGAATAATTTTTTTACAAGAGAGGAAATAGTTCATCCATCCATAATGCCCTCCTGCTGGTGCAGCCTTTTCTTGTTCTTCTTCTTCTTCTTCTTCTTCTTCTTGTTCTCATTCTCTGTGGGAGACGGCTTCGCAACAAGCTCTTTGGACCTTGCAGCTATCTCGAAACTCACACGGGCATCGAGGGCAGCATATTTTATCTGCTCGTACGTCAAGGGATAATTCTCCCGTCCAGACGACCTTAATGCCACCGTCTCGTCACCCTTCTGAACATTTGTACCAAGCACAAAATTTGCTACGTCGAATAGGGATGGTGTCTGTTTATCACAAACTTCTACAGGAATTTTGATTCTGGTTTGTAGGTCAGCGATGCTATTCAAATCAAGGTTTTACGGCTCCAGCTTCTGTTTGTCCCCTTCGATGGCTGCCCCACAGAAGTATACATCCTCCCGAGACAAGAAATCGTGAAGCTCACCTGGTATGGAGGCCGAGTGTATGATGTGGTACACCAAAACATCATCTTGAGGCACAAATGAAGGACGGCGGCGCTACCGGATCTTCCTGGGGCACGCCCGTGTACTTTGCGTCGAGACCGATGACCCTCGTCTCTACCTTTTCTAGGGAGTTGGATACATTGTTGATCCACTGCCGAACAACCCTTGGGTGGACGGTGACGGTGGCAACTATGCGACGAGCCTTCGACGAGGACATGTTGGACGCTAAAACCTGCATCTCGATCTCTGTCGCCATTTGGAACCGCTGGAACGGAGGGCTATGGTTTGGAGAATTAGGATTAGATGGCTAGTCTAATCTGAAGTAGTAGATGATTATTTAAAGAGGTTAAAACAATGTGAACGCAGTGGGGTTTGGATGCAAATGAAGACGAAGGGGAGGTGAAGAAGCCGAGGAGAATCGGTTCCCGATGGAGAAGGATTAAATGGGAGAAGTGGCGTGCAGGCAGTTGATTAGACGGCTAGGTAGACTAAACGAAAAGGCTATGCGGGTAGACTGATGAGTCGTAGTACATGTTCGTGTACGTGCCCATCCTTCCTGATAGGTGGGACCTATGCAAACAGATAAAAAATGTGTCGTAGTTTTTTTTTGAGCGCGTGAGTGGGAGACACAAAATTCTCTGGTTAAGGAATACTCCCTCCGCTTAGGTGAGTATAAGTTACCTTATGAAAATCAGGTTTTCCCAAAACCTTTAGGCGTGGAGCATTAACTTCCCTGCCGATCCTCCCAGCCTCGTTAGCCAGCGTTCTCTTCCTCTCGATGTCGCGTTCTACCTTTCCATTTTTCCTCTTCTCAAGTGTGGAACGATCGCATGCCGTCCTTGATGCACCAGAATCCACTTTGCATGCATCGCGGCGAGCGTTGATTGGGCATGCATGAGAATTTGGTTCTGCTCGCAATATGGATGATACCTGAATGATGAAGTGAACAGGCATGCTAGCACGGGAGACCTATTTACGCTATACAATACTGGAGTACTCATGTACCTACTAGTAGTAGTAGTAGTACAACTGTGGTACACTTGATGGTCAAAATACTATTCATCCGGTCCTCACAATGAAGTGACAACACCCTGCGCCTCACACTAGTCCAGGCGGCGTGTTCGGGTTACCAAAGTCAGCCTCACCCTGTGCACAGTGCAGTCTGTCACCGCTGTTGTACAGCACATTGGCGCCTCGCCTCGTCTCCCTCTCCACTCCCATAGCACCACTCCATCTCCATCTCCTTCTCCATCTCCATCTCACTGTGCCCCCGTGTACCGTCGCCTCACTCGCCTCCCCCAGTACCACTATTCCCTTGCTAGCCGCTCCAGCACCGACATCCTTCTCCCCCGTAAATCAAGCCCCTTCCAAACTCCACCATGGCCGAACGCGAACCGTGCAACATCCATATGAGCCGCGATTGGAGCAATCTCCCCAGTGACATCCTCGACCTCTGTTGTTCTTGTATGGGTATGTTGAGCGCCCTGCGCCTGGCTGCATGCTCGAGAGACATGCACACGGCCATCGTTGAAGCGAGGCCTAAGCTTTTCAAGACGCCCTGCTTGCTGCTATCTGGTCTTGCGAGATTGGCTCACCATGATACGGAGGCGTGCATGATGCCCCTCGACTTCAATCTGGTCTCCATTAGCCGAAACGTCTTTGCAGGTATGTAGTGGGTCGCCGTACATCATTTCCCTCGACATCGATCCGATCACCATTGCCCGAAACTTCTTGGCAGGTATGTACTGGTCGGCATGAACTCCCATCGATGGTTGCCTTCGAGAAGACGGTAAAAGTTGGTGCTCGTGAACTTCCGCACCTCCATGAGATTATCCTTCCTCCGTTGGATTATATAGAGTATTACCATCGCGTCCAAGTCATCTAGATTACTACGTCGGTTGGACGGACCTTGTTTTGCGTAAGATTGTAATCGCCAAGTGCCCACACGACATGCGAATTACACGCACTTCAAGCTAATTGCCTTGTTCGACCGCGGACTCGCCTATCTTTACGCCGTGCCTTCTTTAGCTGGAGACAACTCGCTCGCAGTGGATCATCGTTAAAGCCGATACACACTACGTGATGCTATTGAACACAATGGCATCATCTACGCGATCGACAAAGTAGATGGCACCACGTATTGCTGGGGCGGCGCGTGTAAGTTGTTTCCTCTCATGTTAATGATGACGCCATGACACTGTTTGAACTTTTTGTGATGATTGGCATATCTCTGTTTGAGCAGAATTTCAGTAGAACTATGGCAATGTATTAGAGACGCCGTAAATTAGCTATATTTGGAATGAGTTAATTCATGCGATTGTGACCATGTCATTACAGCCAATTTGTACCTGAATAATCAAACGGTTAGGAATATATGGATATTATCCTTATTTTACAAGAATCTATATACTACTACTAAATATGAGTGTGTATCAATGGCCATGTTAGTTTCCTCATTTTCATGATGTAGAAACATGCACCACAATCGTTGGTTTCATCTAACCATACATTAGGGAAGTAAATGTGCATATGGAGAACTCTATATTTGGAAGTAGTGAAATCCTGCAATGCTTACCATGTGTACATACCTATATTCGCCCTTCAAAAATCAATGGCTAGAATAATATCCTCACAAAAATTTTGCCCACGTAACACGAGTATATAACAATGCATGGTCTATTAGTTACCTTGAAGAATTTGTTTGTGAGGACAGAACATGATTACATAACATGCATGACATGGTAGTTTCCTGTGAAGAATCGATTGCGAGATAACATGAGTATAACCATGCACGACACTTCTATATTTTCGAACCCAGTATACATTTCCCTGTATTTTCCTCCCAGTTCCAACAGGGACATATCAATGCTGTTTCTTGCATTATCCTAATCATACTCTGAACAATGTTGATCTTACATTAACAATGCCTGTCCTTTTTGATATGATGCAGTGTCCCTACAATTACTGCCCTTTGTAATCACACCACCTTTGCCAAAAATAGGGAAGCACAACTGGTTCCTCGCTCGATCGAACGACGGCAAAAGACTGATGATCATTTGGACACATGAGCCGAAAAGTTATATTGCAAAACCCCACTATATACAAGCACCGTAATACGTGAGTATCCGGACGATGGCTATTACGTCTATGAGCAGGATACCAACTTGTTGGGGCCTTTAGGATTTTTAGTTGAGGCGGGTAAACAGCCTTGGTTCACACTCTTTGTTTCTCGGACTCAATTATCCGATTAACGAGGAGATCACCGCTGGCAAGGACCTTGATGGCGAGAGGCTCTGCTTGCTATGGAAAATCAGTGTCTACAGCGAGCCCTAGGAGTTCGGGAGCAAACTCCCCGATTGTCAATGATCTGACTGCAGCCAAAAGAAGGTGAGAATGACAAAGGCATCCAAATTAACTTTGATCCTTGGATGTCTCAATTCGACGAGCAAAGTGATGTGGTTCGAGCCTTCAGTTGATAGGTAATTGGGCTGTTGCATTGAAAGGGTGGAGTACTCGTGTCTCCGGATCACCGTCATCAAGCGGGGCTGCAAATTATGATGGTGTTGGATCATCTCTTGAATGACTTTGTTGTCTTTGCTGCTGGTTCGGATGGGTAGTTCTTTCTTTTGTTATGCATATTCCTTGTCATTTGGTCATCCTCGTCTATGTCACTCTTACTATGTAATAGTTGCTTCATTTAGAATGTCATTCTCGCTTGGATCACGAGTCCGAAAGCCGCAGATGGGTGCATTTTGGTGGTGTAGCAAGACTTCTTATGAACTATCATGTCTTGTTGTTTATGTCGAGAGTAGTCACTAGTCGGTGTTTGAATGTTGTATATATCGTTGTTTCAATCGTTTATTGTCTCGAACTCTTGGTGGGCTAAATGAGGGCATCACCATTCTCCAAAGGTTCGAGTATATCTCCTTTTTCAAGTTATATAATTTGAGCTCGTTGTCTTTTCAATGATGTACACTTGTTTGGGCCAAGAGGTGTTGTTGAATATGGGCGAGTAGTAACGCAATGCCAAACAGTCAATTATGACTCGAGGCTGGGCTCTCAAAAGATCCCAAAAAAGGCCGGGCTCTCCAAAAGAAAGAATAAGGACTCTTAGGCCGACATGTGGGCGCCACCGGTGTTTTCGTGCGCTTATGCGCCGAGAGCATATTAGCGCGTGCTCGAAATTCATGCTACCTTTTCATCCCCGCCTCCGCCCCTCCCACCTCTGGAATCTCGATTCCTACTCCATTCCCCAAATCCCCTCCTGTACTCCCTGTACTCAAGCGCACTATCATGTCGTCGGTCAACGCGGATCTCCGAGACGGAGATCCTGAGGTCCGTCCTGCCTTCGGTCGCTGCGTGCTGTTGCTCAACAGTGGCATGGCGCGCTTGACGACCAGTTTGCCGGCAAAGTGCTGATGGTAACCATCAACGATGACCGGCCTCCCGTCTCGCCGGATGATCTTGTCAAAGCTCTTGGCATTGCGCACGGCATCCAAATAAGTGACTTGCTCGTCGAAGTCTGTCCACCACCGGCTGATTTCTTCGTCAGGTTCCGGACAACTTTCGACTGCAGTCATGTGTTCGAATCTTCCCGGCGTTTGTTCTACGATGGCGCGCTGGTGAGCTTTGATCGGTGGCACCGAGGATGGGGCTCGGTGCCCTCGAGCTTGAGTTTTAACAAAGCTTACCTTCCACGGCATGCCTCGACGTGCTTGGAACAGCGAGTCCATGAACGAGCTTATCAACGACCTTGGAGGTGAGCTCGTAAGTATGTTTGTTCCTCCAGACAGCTGGGCTCTGACGGTTATGGCATGGATGAAGAAGTCGTCCACCATACCGAAGGTGATTGGTGTTGAGATACCGGTGCAGGAACCGGGGTTGTACTATTTTTCGCCACCAAGGCAACCGCGGACCATGTTAGGGATGTACCTGTATCGAGTGTTTGTGCATGTTGAAGAAGTGGTCAATCCATCAATCGAAGTCCTGCCGCCGCCGCTGGTGCCAGGGTCCATCGACGACGTCCATTACAGGAGTCAACGTTAGACTTTCCCCGTGTTGCTCGGAACGATGGATGGCACAGGGCCTACTCCATCGCGCGGCGGAGGCCACTGCTTCTTTGGGAGAAGAGGCAGGGCTGGCTGTCTGGATGTGCTCTAATTTGAGGTAACAACTGAATCTTGTCAGATACTAGTTAAATCCGAGCTATGGGTGTGAAGCACTGATATGCCAGTACATTTGATTGTGACCTGTTAATTTTGTACCTGAACTTTTTTTAGAAAGGGTTGTACGTCAACTTAATGTGCTAGCAGAACTTATTGTGTTGTCTGTCTGTTTTCTTTGCACAACATTCAAGATATTTCTCCGTCATTGATAAAGACGATGAATCGTTATGTACGACTTCGTTGGTTTCAACATAGCCCTTCCTGTAGCGATTCACTGCTTCCATCCTGATTGTATCGCCTGCGTGAAATTTTTGTGTGCAAGATCAGTGTGCTATGATGTTCTATATGATTGTGTCAACTATATAAGTTTTTACCGAGCATCAGCAATGCATATGGCTGAAAGATGTATTTACGAGCATCGGCCGATGGGTCTCTCTCTCTCTCTCTCTCTCTCTCTCTCTCACACACACACACACACACACACACACACACACACACACACACACACACACACACACACGCGCGCGCGCGTGCGCACACACAAGTGGGACCCGTTGAATTATTTATTTGCTCGTGACAGCTTTTAATTAGGTTCCACTGTAATCTAACTTTTTTCTTAAGTTATTAATTGAGCTCAATGACTTCAAAAAGTTGTACAGAAGCCTTGTTTGGGCCTTTCCGGCGTCGCTGAATGTGGGCTGAGTAACCATGTTAGGTTGTACTGTACTACACAGGCCTTTTTTCGCTATTTTTTTAAACAATACATTTTTTATTAATTTTCATAAATATTACGCTGGGTAATTTTTTTTAAAAAATAATACACCGTCGGCCCGCTGCAGGCCGACTGGGCCTAGTCGGCCCACAACAGGCCGATTGGATCCCAGTCGGCCTACAGCTGGCCGAGGCCCCTGTCGGCCCACTATGGGCCGACTGGAGCTAATTGGCTCGCTGTGGGCTAATTGTTTTTGCAAAATTGTTAATCATGTATTTTAAAAATATGTGTATTGTGACCTCCTCCGCTCGCTGTGGGCCCACTGTTGGCTAAAAAATATGTTTTAAAAAGTGTTAATCATGTATTTAAATTTTTTTAAATGTGTGTATAAAAAATGTTTCTTATCTATACAAAAGAATTTAAATGAGTGTATAAAAAATACCTTTTTTTTAACATCAGCAATGCAACTGGGCCGATAGTTGTACACAATATCCGGGTCAACTTGTTATTCTCCGCCCCGCTGGGCTGCAAACTTTCGTAGGAGGTATGCATTAGGCTTAACAAGAAAATAGACTTTAAAAAATAATAAATGGGATGTAATTATAATAACTGGACAGTTACTATGCACCAAACATGTAATTATTTTGAAAAATATTTTATTTTTGGAATTTGGAAATTTTAATTTCATTACTTGTTGCGCCCGCAATATTTTGTTGGATTTTAACGTAATACAACTTTATTTTGAAATTATATTTAACCTGACTAGAAATTTCGGATAAAAATATTTCGGATTCCATCAAAATGTGGGAATTTTTTTGAATTCTGTTTTGAGTGGTTGTTTGAAATTATTAATCGTTGTCCTAGCTAGAAGTTGGGTTATACTTTTAACAAACTATAAATGGGCTGTAGTAAATTCCGTTAGAATTAAAAAATTGGCTGTACATTCTTACAAATCGCAAATGGGCTATATGTTCTCTGCCAAATCCGAGATGTGGGCCTACTAAGTTGACGCGTACCTAGGGCTTTGTCAACTTATTCAATATAAATGATTCTAGCTGCAGTGATCGTACAATGTCCATCCAACGGCCGTAGTGCTTCTTCAACCTCTGGTCTTCTTGCTCCAGCCACCCAAAGCAGCACCGGTCGTGTCGCGTGCTCCTGCCTCCCGTGGCCGGCTGTGATGCCGCAGAGGCCTCACCGCCTCGTACTACTCCCACTGCTGGCCAGGTCATCCCTCTACTCACCCACACCCCCTGTTATTCTGCGGCGATGTCAGCCTCACACCGCAGCCGAACCAGTGAACCTTCGTACTCCTCTCCGCGCGAGCTTCCACTGCTGCGTCTTCCCCGGCTCCGTGTCGTCCCCTTCCTAGGCCTCGCCGTCATCCAGACCAACGCCCTAGTGCTCTCGGCGCGGCGTGGTCAACATGGTCAACGACCGACTTCCATCGGAAGAGTATCAGACGTGGAGAGGCTAACACCGGTCCACGGCAGCCGCAAGGAAGTGCCTCCTTATTACGCGCAAAATAATTATTCCTCCACGGACAATGGGACCCACCGGACGGGCCACCGTGTTTCGCGAAAAAATGATTCGCCCCACTGCTGGGACCCACGAGCTACATCTTCGCACGCAAGGAAGTGCTTCCGAAAAAATGATTCCCCGATCGCTGGGACCCACCAGCCCCATTCTTGGGACCCACCAGCTACATCTTCGCACGCAAGGAAGTGCGTCCGGCAAAAACGATTCGCCCGACCGCTGGGACCCACCACTACATCTTCACAGTAAGGAAGTGCTCGATACGGGACCCACCGGTCGAAGCATACGTAGCATTGTCATTCTGGTCGCGAACGTGTACGTACATATATACTGGTCGATGTAGAGGCGCGCACATGTCGTAGTAGAGGCGCGCACGTAGCATGTACACGTACATACAGCGGCCAGGGTGCAAGAAAGAAAATACAGCCACGTATGTGTACATACGGGTGGGGTCTCGAATGCCTACTCGCGCATACGTACGGCGAGGGCTCGTGTACATGGGTCGGAACGGAGAAACAGCGTCGTCGTCGTGTTCATGGGGAGGCAACGGAATGCGTGGTCGTGTTCATCGGGAGGGCTTGGATGGAACAGGCGATGGAAACGAGGCCTGGCATACCGCAGAACAGAGGAAACAGCCTTGTGTTCGACCGGCCACGTTCAAAACGGGATCCTGTTCATCAGGAGGAGTGTGGCGTACCGCAAAATGGAGGAAACGGACCTCCTACGGTCGAAACGGGGGTCCTGTCGATCGGGAGGGGTGTGGCGTACCGCAAAACGGAGGAAACGGACCTCCTACGGTCGAAACGGGGGTCCTATTGATCGGGAGGGGTGTGGCGTACCGCAAAACGGAGGAAACGGACTTGTGTTGGAGCGCTACGGTCGAAACGGAGGTCCTGTTCATCGGGAGGGGTGTGGCGTACCGCAAAACAGGACTCCACGGGATACTGTTCATCTCCACCGTCGACCTCCTCCAGCCTCCACGGGCTCCTGTTCATCCAGCCTCCATGGGCTCTTGTTCATCTAGCCTCCACCACGTGCTACTCCACTGGCTACTGTTCAACCACCCCTCCACCGTCTACTGTTCATCCAGCCCTCCACACCACGGGGTCCTGTTCAACCACCCCTCCACCGTCTACTGTTCATCCAGCCCTCCACACCACGGGTCTGTTCAACCATCCCTCCACGGGCACCCCTCCATCGCTCATGCTCATCCAGCCCTCCACACCACGAGGTCCTGTTCATCCACCCTCCACGGGCACCCTCCACCATCTATCGCTCATCCAGCCCTCCACCACACCACGAGGTGTCATGTTCATCCGAGGCAACGCCACCGCCATCGCTCATCCAAACCCCATAACGCCATCGCTCATCCCATCGATCGGCTTCAATTAGCAGCAGAGCGGCGAATCGCTCGATCGGGTTCGATTAACACCCATCGATCGATCGCTCGGGTTCGATGAACGCGTAGCTCGCAGCTGTCGCTCCGGGTTCGATTAGAGCCCAACGCCGCTCGGGTTGATTAGAGCCAACGCCTCACACACGCCAGCGCGTGTACGAGAGAAAGCGCGCATCGCTTCGCCCCGACCTCCCACCGTAACAAGGAACTCCCGAAATTTTCCTCCCCTCGCTTCTATCACGTTTTTTGTCATGGACGGCCCAAAGAATGTCATGCAGCTGCGTCTCGGCCCGCCCAGACGAAAAGCCCATTTCTGTCATGATTTTTGTCAAGTAGGAGCCCACCACATCTATGATGATACCGGTTTTGTCACAATTATCGTCATAGAAGTGTCGTATGTATGACAGAAAAAAAATTCGTTCGGCCCAAAATGTCACGGATGTGTCTTTTTTGTAGTGTAACACGTAGCAAGTGTATACAAATTGCATGGTAGGATCAAGAACACAAATATATTCATGAAAATATAAAAGGGCTCAGATCTGAAATCATGGCACTCGGGCCCTAGTGACAAGCATCAAGCATAGCAAAGTCATAACAACATCAATCTCAGAACATAGTGGATACTAGGGATCAAGCCCTAACAAAACTAACTCGGTTACATGATAAATCTCATCCAACCCATTACGGTCTAGCAAGCCTACGAAAGAATTACTCACTCGCGGTGGTGAGCATCATGAAATTGGTGATGGAGGATGGTTGATGATGACAATGGCAACGAATCCCCCTACCCGGAGCCCAGAACGGACTCCAGATCTGCCCTCCCAATGAAGAGCAGGAGGTGGTGGTGGCTTCGTATCATAAAACACGATGAAACTTCCTCTTTTATTTTTTTCTCACGAACTAGGAATTTATAGTGCTGAGATTAGGGTCAGCGGAGCCACATGGGCCCCACAAGCCACCAGGGCGCGCCCTGGTGCCTCGTGGGCACCTGGTAGCCCCCTCCAGTGGGTCATTTCTCCGGTATTTTTTATATATTCCATAAAAAATCTCCAAAAAGTTTCGTCCAATTCCGAGAACTTTTATTTATGTACAAAAACAACACCATGGTAGTTATGCTGAAAACAACATCAGTCCGGGTTAGTTTCATTCAAATCATGCAAGTTAGACTCCAAAACAAGAGCAAAAGTGTTTGGAAAAGTAGATATGATGGAGACGTATCACCCCGTGAGGGATGGGGTGGCGGTCCGCATGCGCTTGCCCGTCAACAGATATTAAGCCTGGACGACAGCGGTTAGATCTAGATCGGGCAAATAACATTGAGTCACGAGCCGGTCCAGTTGAAGATGGGTGATGGAGCAGCTTCCCCAGTCACCCTTAAGGGGACCGTGGGGGCGCTTGGAAGAGCCCACAATGTTCGTCATTTCCAGAAGCTCCAAAAGCTAGACTTTGTAGGATTTTCACACTGGGTCGAGATGCGTTTTGATGTAACCATGGACTAAGCACCCATTAAATGCAGCGAGAGGGGCGCCGCTTCGATGTTTGGCCATAAAATGACCTGTTCCCCAAACGGTGTGACGATCGAGGAATAATTATTTTAATAAAAAGGAAAGGCGGAGCGAGATAGGGTTGGTCGGACTGCAAAAGTTCCTCGGATTGTGGTCCCGCCCCGAAGTGGCCGAGGAGGTAATATGGGCTCGGAAGCCGAGCTCGTAGTGATGAAGGGAGGAACTCGCCTGTCAAGCCGAAGACTCCAAAGCCGAAGTCATGTATCCGAGGAAGATTGTCGCTCGCGGTATCGAAGACCAGTTCAGGGGCTACTGACGGTGTCCTATACTAGGGGGTACTACCTTCGTCCTGGTTTATTAGACCTCCTAGTATTTTGAGATAAACTTTAACCATCCATATTAGTAATAAAATATATGCTAAAAAGTACATAGTTAGATTTGAATTTGAAAGAGCTTTTCGACGGTATAATTTTTGTGACATGTAGTTTACATTTTATTACTTAAATTTATTGTTCAGACTTTAGCCCAAAATGAGAGGGGGCCAATAAACCCGGATGGAGGGAGTACCAACCTGGCCGGCCCACGGTCCATGGGCCAAGCTTACGGCCCACCCCTCTTACAATGGAAGACTCCGGAAGCCTCGCACTTTGGCGTGATCAAGGTGGACTTCGCCAAAGACTTGACGTGTACTCCAAAAATTGCATTGGTCATCGACGTGTGTATCCCTAGATTGGCAACCGACCATGTGTAACCCTAGGTACCCCTAGTGTCTATATAAACTGAGGGGTTTAGTCCGTAGAGAACATGTCACAGTTACAACCATATAGCCTTAGGGTTAGAACACAACTTACGATCTCGAGGTAGATCAAGCTTGTACTCAATACATCATCATCAATACAATCAAAGCAGGATGTAGGTATTACCTCTTCGACAAGGCCCGGACCTAGGTAAATACTGTTCCCTTCGTCTCTTGTTACCCATGGATCAGAGATCCACAATTCGGGACCCCCTACCCAAGGTTTGCCGGTTTTAGTACCGACAGTAAGCATTGAGAACAACTTGCTCCATGAAGAAGATCCTCGAGCACGACGTGTTCCTTAAATCTGGACCAATAACCTGCATCACTCAAAAGCAATCACATCACGGTATTTAGGGGCAGCACTAGGCTAGTCATAATGGAAAGTAACTTAGACTAGTGTCATGCATATATGACACTAGTCTATGTTACTACCTTCATAATACAAAGTAACATAAAAGTAGTATCATAGATGCATGCATTTATTAGATTAAAGACTCATTTTGCTTTATGTTGCGTTATGTTGTCATAACATATTATGTTACTATAAATACCTCTCTCCTCAGACTAGTCATAGTGGGGAGTAATTTAGATTAGTGTGATGGATATGACACTAGTTTATATTACTATCTTCATAGTGCAAAGTGTCGTAAAAGTAGTATCATGTAGACTCAGTATTTCTTGAGAAGCGTTATGTGATGGTACGTAACATAAATATGTTACTCCAGACACCTCTTTCCTCATTAACTATATGTCACATAAGCAAACTTGTCTTGGAGTAAGCTATGTTACTCCCTCCATTTTTTTTAGTCTGCATACAATTTTTGTCTGAAGATTTTGACCAAACTTATAGAAAAAATATCAACATTTACAAGGCCAAAGAAATATCTTTAGATTCATTATGGAATGTAGTTTTCATATTATGTATATTTAGTATTATAGATGTTGATATCTTTTTATATAAATTTGGTCAAAATTAGTAAAGTTTGACTAACACAAACAGGGGTGGGCACAGTTAAACCAAAAATCGAAAAACCAAACCGAACCAAACCGTATTAACCAATATGTCGGTTAATTCAATGGTTTGGTTTTTGATTCGGTGGGAATTTTTAAGGTTGTTCTGTGTTAGGTTTGTGTTCGGTTTTCAGTGCCCAGAAACCGAATAGACCGAACAAACCGATATGTAGGATGGCCCGTGTAATACCATGTTCACTCCATCATGCAGAGGTCTCTCCAAAAGGTAAATCAGACGGTGTACGTATCATTTAGTGCATGAGCTGATCAGTTTAGAGGCATCACACGTATGCTTCCATACATAATACATGGCTCGTTCCATGTGATTTTTCCACTTAATTAAGTTCACTAGTTTGCTTGACCGAACAAAGCGTTGCCTCATGTTAAGGTTGCTAGCTCTTGTGACTATTTTATGCATTCTATACAATGCAAATCAGCGCTCATGAATCATTACACTTATAGTGACAGGTGGATGTATTTCGGTTCCGGTTAACCGAAGAAACAGAACCGATATATTATGGTTAACAGCAAGATGCCCATACGTTGCACGGAACATCAAGATGCATTTATATAAGTAGTTTAGGGCCTCTTTGATTCATAGGATTGCAAAAACACAGGAATAGGGAAAACGTAGGATTGGAATGGCATGTCTATTGGATCCTTATAGGATTTGAGTTTGTGTGATTGTGTCATGGGAAAAACAAAGGATTTCTTTCAAGAGGTTGGAGTGGATGTTAGAATTCCTGTAAAATGTAGTACAAATGAATCCTTAGGAAAAAAATCCTACAGGAATCAATCCTACGAATCAAACGATCAATGTAGGAAAAATTCCTAAGGATTCTAATCCTTCAAAGATCCTATGAAAATCCTTTGAATCAAAGATACCCTTATCTTGTGAGAGAAAAGGATGAACGGGGGAAGACCTTATTTGCAAATGTGAAGAGAGGTGTGGGTATCTTTTTTGTAAAATTGCCATAGTTTCCTTCCTATTCGTCAGATATAAATTGAACGGTCTATATTGCAGGATGGCAGGCACACCATCATCACCAACTCTGTTTTTTTATAAGAGTAGAGATATGGTTTGGTTTCTTCATTTTGTGTGATTATTTCGGAATGTGGAACAAAAAGGAATGGAGGGAGTACTAGCTAAGTTACTTCCACTATGACTAACCTCATTAACATACATGTCACATAATCAAATTTATCTTGAAATAAGTTATGTTAATTTGCTAAGTTACTCCCACTATATGATAGCCTAAAAATCTCGAGAAAAAAAATGAATTACGACCATGCAAATAGTACAAAACATAGCAGCACCTACAGTGCCTCACCTATCGGCTCAGTGTAATAATAAACTGTAATGAAAAGCGAGGCAGTACTCCTCCGGTACATACATCAATTTTGTACCGATGCTTTGACGAGATCTCCCCACAGAAAAAAAGATAGACGTACCAGAGTAAATTACAGCTATAGTACCTGAACTTGATCCTAGGGTTCACTTTGGTCACTGTATTTAACAAAGGTCAAAATACGGTCACCAAGGTTGCCAAGACCTGTCACTCTACGGTCACCAGTACCGTATCCGATGTATTTCGCTGACGTGGCAAATACACCTCTCTCTCTCCTACCACTCCTTCCTGAAATTCTGTCGTATCCACATCCACCTGTGCACCGCATGCCGAGCTCCCACCGCCACGGCAGTTCTCCAACGCCGCCTTCTAGAGCTTCCGAAGCATCCCGTGGCACATTAACGATGATGCGTTCGTTCCTTAGTCCATCAGACACGAAATCTCCAATTCCCGCGCCACGCCCAACTTGGAGCTCATCACCGTCGTTGCCCGACCGCCGACGCCATGTTTGCAAGTGCACAGGTGCGTGTGTGGCCGATCGGCACCATGTTTGCTATTTCTTCAACACAGTCTTCTACCTGGCATAGCTGTCAACCTGCACTTTCCCATCTCTCGTCCGGCCACGCCCCCACACCTCGTAGGCATACTCGCGGTTGGCGTACTAGTCGGCACGCCGGATGCCAGTTTGGGCCGGTCTTTGTTAAGAAGGATCCCATGGCGCAATGGTGCACACGTGCGGGGACTCGACACGGAGAGCTGTGAGGATGTCGGCCTGCTCGCGTACGGCTTTGCCCCGGTGCACCTGTTCTTTCTGCCGCCGCGGGGCGATGGTGTCGAGCTCCACGGGTTCGGAGAGGCTACAACCTAACCATTGTGTGCCTCACATTGAGCCGGGGAAACACACAGAAGTCGTCGTGCACGGCGGCAGTGCTCTGTATTCTGAACACCATATGTGAGTTTGGCAATACTAAAGGGGATGTAGATTGCGGTGACGGCGGTGACATAGGTGCTCGCGGAGGTTCCTGGGTCGAAGAAGTGCTCTCCCTCGCGCACTAGGCAGATAAGGTAGACGCCGAGGAACCGGCTTTCAGAGAGGCGGCGGCTCGCATAAGGGAGAGGTGCGAGCCGACCTCGTAGTCATCTCGAGCATGTCCAATAGGGGAGCTCGTCCGGTGCAGCAGCACCGCCGTCTTCGCTCGACGAAGAGCGGTCTTCCACCTTGACGCAGATGGCATGGCGTGAAGAATGGCGGTGGGGAAGTAGAGGCTGTTGACAAAAGAGAGCCGAGCAACCATGTGGTCCATCGCCGCGGGCTCCATCGTCCATGGTTGGTCGGCATACGCGGCAGACGATGCTGAGGTTCACTTCATTCATCGGGTACAGAGAGGGATGAGAAGAGGATGAGCTTCCCACGTAAGCAAGTCAACGGTTAGGACCGGTCAACGTATACCACATTAGCGAAATACGTTGGATACAGTAGCGATGACCGTAGAGTGACACATGTACGCAATCTCAGTAACCGTATTTTGACACTTCCTGAATACAGTGATGAAAGTGAACCTAGTGTGAAGTTTGAGTACACGGAGCCGATTCGTGTGAATAATTACACCCAAAACGCCCTTAAACCCTAGCTGACGAGAGACCTGGCAGCATGCCCGTGTGGATTACCAGGAATGCCCTCGATATCCCAGGGCCGAAATGGAATGGATGAGCACGACCGGTGATGAGAAGCGCCAACAGCGGCGACGTTTGTCGTATCGTGCGCTGCTGCTACCAGTACCCTAGCAGCAGTACGTTCCGTTGGGTCGCTCCAGCCGATCACCAGAACGTTGACTTCTCCGGTCAATGAGTCCGCGGGCAGCGGGCGTGGGCCCGCGGCAGGCTCTCCGATCCGCGTGGACTCATCCGGGCCACCAGAACATGCGTGCGTGCGCGCCATCCGACGGCCGAGAGACGCCCTGCGCGGGCTGCGGCCGTGACCGTTGCCGCGAGTCAGTCCACGGGCCCCGCCGCGCAGGGAGAGACGGTGGCGCGCCTCGGGAACCGGCGCCCGGGCGGTGGGCCCGCGGCGTTGTTTATTTCTGCGGCCGGATGGTGTCACGTGACGGGCCTGGAATCCTGGCCTGCTGTCCCTCTGACCGGCCAGCCAGCTGCCCGCTCCTCCTCTGACCAGGCCACCTCGACCTCCGACCGACAGGTGGGCCCTGACGCCTCTTTCTCCCTCCCTAAAACGAAAACATTTTCCGGTTTAAAAATGGGACGAGGAAAGAGGCGAGGTGGCGGAAGCGGGAAAAGCTGGTGAGAGGGAGGCCAAGCAGGCAAGCAAAGAAGAAAAAGAGAGAAAAAAAAGGATGGGAGAGAGAAAAGTAATGAGACCATGGGCGATTGATTCCTGCCCGCCAAGCACGCCCAAAAAGACAAGGCCTTTTCTAAACCGGCCATCAATACGGCCACTGGTACCATGCCAATTTAATTATAGAGTAGTAAATCCGTGGCGTAAACGAGCAGGCAAGCAAGCAATGGCTCCCCTTTTCGAATATTAATTCGGCTACTGTTTCGGTTCTCGAGTAGAGTGGACCAGTCCCACTTCTCCTCTCTCTCTCTTCCCCGCCCGAGTAGAGTACTGTTGCTATTTTTCTCGAACGAGAAAGAAAACCTACCCCGACCCAAGGTGAGAAAAAATAAAGTTTTTTTTCCGTTTGAAGAGAGAGAAGAGAGAGGGGGGAGAAACAAAAAGCAGAGGTAGCTCCCCAACTACACCCTGCCGCTGGCCTTTATTACTACCCGAAATGCAGTGCCTGCATGTGAAGCGTGTACCCGTAACAAATCGCCTTTCTTTCTGCCCCCAATTCCTCTCTCTCCCCCTTCTTTATTGCCTTTACTTTAGTAATTTCCGTTCCCCGTAATTTCGCTGCCCTCCCCCCTCTTTTCCCTTCGCCACCCCTCCCTCCCTCTGGATTGGAATAGCTCCGCCTACCCGAGTCCGCATTAGAACTACTGAGCTGAGTGAGGAGTGAGCTGGGGAGTGGCGTCGTCTGGTATTGGAGCAAGAGAGGAGGAGGAGCACGGCGTGTCCTCGGCGATCTCATCCATCCATCCATTAGGTGCGTGCACGCGCGCCACCCCTCCTAACCCCCACCTAATCTCTCACTCCCTTTTGTTCTCATCCTACATCTTTATATCTGATAATATTCTGGAGATTGTTTGCTTGCTCGATCCCTCCCATGTTACCCCTCCTCGGTTGTTATCTCCAGCCTTTTTGTTCGTTCGTGAGTTCGTTCGTTTGAGATGCAGCTTCCGAGTGGAGTGGGGGAGAAATAAAGCAGCAGCAGCAGCAGCTTGGTCAAACTCGGACCGGATACTGACGGACTGACTGATTGATTGATTGGTTTTGTTTGTTGGCTTCAGACTCTCGAGCTGAAACTCAGGCTCACGGCGAAGCAGCTGCGGTAACGGCGCCACCCGGAAGACCAGGACGGCTGGATCTGGGCGGAATGGAGGCCAAGGACGTCGCGCCGCTCGCCGCCGCCACCGCCGCCGCCCCCACCGCGCCGGCGCCGGCCCCGGCCGCTGCCCCTGCCCCGGTTTCGCAGGCAAAGCCGCAGCCGCAGCCGCACACGCAGCCACCGCCGATCGCCTCCATGCCGCCGCCGCCGCATCCGTTCGCGCACCATCAGCACCACCAACATCACCAGCACCAGCAGCAACAGCAGCCGCCGGCTGGGTCGGCGAACCCTGCCGCGCCCATGCCGGGAGGCGGCATGAGGCTCTCGTTCGACCAGATGGTGGGGAAGCCGCCCGGGGAGCACCACCCTCACCAGCACCAGCACCCGCATCAGCATCAGCACCAGCACCAGCACCAGCACCCGCACCCGCACCAGCATCACCCTCCGGGCCCCATGCTCTACGCCGCGCCGCCGCCCCACGCTGTGGCGCCACCGCCAGGCAGCAATGCGCTCGGCATGGGCGACCTTATGCGCAAGAAGCGGGGCCGCCCGCGCAAGTACGCGCCCGACGGGAGCATGGCCCTCGCGCTCGCGCCCCTCTCCTCCGCCTCTGGCGGCGCCGCGCCGCCCCCGCCTCCAGGCCAGCAGCACGGCTTCTCCATCAGCAGCCCCCCGTCTGATCCCAACGCCAAGCGCCGCGGCCGCCCCCCTGGCTCCGGCAAGAAGAAGCAGTTCGAAGCACTCGGTACGCGCGCACCATTACTACCATAATCACTGCCGCTTCTTGCATAAATCTCTAACTTGCCATGTCTGCCATTTCCTGCAGGGTCGTGGGGCATCTCCTTCACTCCGCACATCCTCTCCGTCAAGGCCGGCGAGGTAGCAATAAACATCCATGCATGTGGAAGAAACACCGCAGATCTCGCATTCTTTTCCTGATCTTACTTTGTTTATTCCTCCCCATCCATTCATCCATCCAGTTCAGTGAGTACTGATGGTGGTGGATCTATGTCTCTCTGCGACTTGCAAGCCTTTGACTAGCTAGCGAGTAGTTGGAGCTCCTCGCCGTATCAAAGGAACATGAGAGGAGGATCTGCCGGTTTGGAGGCCGGCAAGATGTAGTGGTGCTGTGCCCGGCAGATTCCCAGCATGGCTGTTGACTGGCCCCACCGGTCAGGAGCAAGTAGGATCTGAAGAAACCATGGAGATGGGCTTCTGGCCTTTTTGCAACTACACACACCAGCAAGTGGTTGCACCTGTGTCTGTTGCTAGTGTCGAGCCTGGACCATCAAAAGAGGGACCGGTTGAAACAATTGATGGTATTGTTGGATCAAATTCACCGATTGGTGCAGAGTTTCTAGTTCATCTAGATCAGGAGCAACCTTGCACGTTGATAAAAAGTTTCTTTATGCGGTAAAAGGGGGTGTAACTTTTCTTGACCGAGTTAATTGCGCCTGAAGAAATAATGTCTTGAGTGTGTAGGTTTCAATGTTGTTGTAACTGGCACAAAGCATGCAGAGATATGTTCTTTATGGTAGTTCACCTAGATTAGGTAGAAGTGGGCACATCAGGCTGTGTTTGAACTTGAAGTGAAGTAATTTTGTTTAGTACGAGATCCTCGTCCTAATTATGGTGTGGTTTAGGAGCATAGATCAGATTGCATTTGCATTTGGCAAAGGTACATTAATTATTCATTGTGTGAGTTGTTTGTGATTTTCTTTGGTAGCAACTCAATGATATAGCGAGCTTTAGATGTTTGTATTTGTTGTTTCTTTTGAGGAGTCACTTGCATACTTGTTTTCTCAATGCCATGCAATTTCTGTCTGCAATCTAATTCTGTTGTCATTTCATGCTTAAATTGCTTGCAGCCCACTTGTTTATATTTGTAGTGGCTGAAAGCTTGTTTTAATGTAAATGCCATCTTTTTTCATGACAGGATGTTGCTTCAAAAATAATGTCCTTCTCACAGCAAGGACCTCGCACAGTTTGCATTCTTTCAGCAAATGGTGCAATAAGCAATGTAACACTTCGGCAGCCAGCTACATCTGGTGGACTGGTTACTTATGAGGTACGCAATTATCTTGTGTGGACTGAATAGGATACTAATGCCTGCACATTCTACATGTACT
The DNA here is from genome assembly GCA_021605205.1 of Aegilops longissima. Classification (NCBI taxonomy): domain Eukaryota; kingdom Viridiplantae; phylum Streptophyta; class Magnoliopsida; order Poales; family Poaceae; genus Aegilops; species Aegilops longissima. Next base: position 351,036,528 of record CM038676.1, on the reverse strand, counting down.
TGACAATTAAATTAGTATTGTGTTCTTTGCTGTAATTTATTCTTAAATATCAGAATTATACACATCAAACAGAAGTCTATGTGTTTCAATAGGAGTACTATTTGAGTCTGATCTCAAAGCTTGCGGCTTTCTGCTTATGACTGCACACCTTTACCTTGTATTACATTGATAGAGCTTTCTGCCTATGTCAATTGGCTAACTTTCTGATATATGATTCTGGTGCAGGGTCGATTTGAGATCATCTCCCTATCTGGTTCATTCCTGCTTGCGGAAGATGGTGACACCCGTAGCAGGACTGGTGGATTGAGCGTTGCCCTTGCAGGATCTGATGGCCGGGTTCTTGGTGGATGTGTAGCTGGGCAGCTAACGGCTGCGACACCTGTTCAGGTTCTGTAAATTTGGGAATTGTCTCTGCCTTAGCTCCGTTTTGTTCAATATGTCAAAATGCTGACTTGGAATCTTTTCCATCAGGTTGTCGTGGCTAGTTTCATAGCCGAAGGTAAAAAATCAAAGCCCGCTGAGCCACGGAAGGTTGAACCGATGTCCGCACCCCCACAGATGGCCACCTACGTGCCAGCTCCAGTGGCCAGCCCTCCCTCAGAGGGCACATCCAGCGCATCATCCGATGACTCCGGCAGCCCCATCAACCACGGCGGGATGCCCTACAACCACTCTGGTGGGCAGCAGCACCAGCAGCAGCACATGCCCCCTGCGTATGCATCCGGCGGCTGGTCACTCTCGGCGCACCATCAGAACAACAACAGGCATGACGCCGACATGAAGATGGTGTCGAACTAACACCGCATGCTCAAGCCTTCGAAGAGAGCCCCATTTGTTGGCTGGGCTGGAGAGGTGCTGGTACTGCTGTAACGTCTGCCGTCGACCAGCAATGGCCGACCTGGTAGCTAGGAGATTTAGGTTCTTGCTCTCTGGCATGCTGTTTTCCCTAAGTAAGATTAATTTAGCCGCCGTCTGTAATGCTGTAGCTCTCGCTGTCACTAACGTGAGTTTTTATCTTCATGGTCATGTACCTGCTGAGATCTTCACCTCCTAGGCTAGGCGTTTGATCGCTCCCTTCTGTGGATCAAGAATTCTAGAATGCTTTCAGTTTCAATTCAAGAACTCTACCTTGTTTACCTGCCCTTGTGCATGCTGCTCGAGTGTGTTGAGTCTTCTACTGAGATGTCTGATTGTGTTTTCAGACGTGGTATGGGAATGGGATGGAGCAGTATTATTGGGTTGAGCTTGGTCGCTGAAAATTAGTATTTGGTATGGTGTATGGTTACTGCAGCAGTTTATTGTTTGTTTTGGCAGCATGAACTAGTTGATCATCTTTATACAATAAACTGCTGCAGGCTCCGTTAGAAAGTAATGAGAAATGGGACATCTTGGTAGAGAAGAAAATGTACGGCAAGGTTCATTCTGAATTTCAAACACTGTTTCAAATAAATATTAGACCGGATTTGAAATTGTTTAAAACCTCGGGACTTCTAAAAAATGTGCAAAATTCATGGTCATAGGAAAATGCTATAGAACAATAACCTGTACAAAATGTAAAAAATATGACTATTTATATTTCGTATGGAAAAGACATAAAGAACCTACTTGTCATTTTTACGAGACAAACAATCATTTTTTGTGTGGAATTTTGTTGGTTAGAAACACACATCGCTCTAACTTCATGTAAATTTCTAACCTTTTGTTTGCGTTGAAATGCAAAGTCACTCTTCAAAATCGAGCCTGGGTTCAAGTTACATGGTTCGGAAAATTCCAAGTTTAATTACTCTTTTCCACATGACCATAAAGGATTGGGCCCTAATATCATAGCGACAATGTAGAAACAAAGCATCCAGATTATCATATTCGAAGTAAAATATGAATGATTTTATAAATTCAAAGCAGACATCAAAGTTTTATAGAATTGCTAATTTTCAGCCGGCTCCAGTGGCCAGCCCTCCCTCATAGGGCACATCCAGCCAGCGCATCATCCGATGACTCCGGCAGCCCCATCAACCACGGCGGGATGCCCATCAACCACGGCGGGTGAAAACTTTTGGCTTTCATTCATCTTTTGTTGTCAGCTCTCTTTGTTTAGATTCGTGCAATTCTGCTTTTCTTCCAGCTCTTGGGCTGGTTGATTGTTATCGAATCCGTAAAAATTTCAAGGAGACCTGTTAATTCGCGTGCCCGACTCTTAGTTAGAGTCCCCCTTTATTTTGGATTATTCTTTTCTCCTCCTTGTGGTTGCCTTTGTCTCTTTCCCTTCACCTGTCCAGACACGTCAAAGGCTTAGAGAGAGAGAGAGAGAGAGAGAGAGAGAGAGAGAGAGAGAGAGAGAGAGAGAGAGAGAGAGAGAGAGAGAGAGAGAGAGAGAGAGAGAGAGAGAGAGAGAGAGAGGCATGGCGATTTTGGTTTGGAGCTAGAGAGAGAGGCATGGCGATTTCGGTTTGGAGCTCTACCTTGCTGCTCACTTAGGGAGTTTGGTGGTCGGGCGTTTGGTGCTCTTCTGGGATTCGTGGTTCGTTTCATCTCCCCTCCCCCTATTGCTTCTCCCCCAGCGTTGCATCTCTCCCCTTTTTGTTCTTGATTTTAATTCGTTGCTGAGATTTGTGGTTTGCTTGTGTTCTCTAATATGTAGGTTTGCTCATGCTCCGTTGATGATGCATGTGTTAGTTTCACCATAGGTTTTGCATGATTTTATTTCTTCTGATAGATGTATGTGGGTATGTTGTTCGCGTGATACGTTTCTGTCTTTTTGACCATTTGGATCTGTGATTTAGCTGTTGGTTAGTTCTTTTTGCATCGTATGCATCCCCTGGTTGATTGTGTCAGGCTGAATAGTGTTCGCTGATTTGGTTGTTTTAGCTTCGTTGCAATTTGTAGGAGATTTTGCTGCACGAGTGATGTTAGTTGATGTTAGCTTAGTTAGTTGTATAGATGCCTTTGTTGTGGAACATTGATTTTAGGTTAGTTAACTACCTAGAGTTGTTGAGTATTTCACCCTGAGTTGTAGTTTCTGATTTGTTTTTGTAGTTGTTGTAAGTTTTAGTTTGCTACCCGGTGATTTAGTAAGTTTCATAGCTGATGCTTGACTTCTTAGTTTTTTATAAGCATGACAGGTAGTGATTTAGTTTAGTTTTCTATGCTTATTAATATTTTTTGTTGCCATGCTTATGCTAATATGAGTTTTTGGTGTTTGCAGGGGGTTGAAATGTGGCCGGCTCTTTTTCATTAGTTGTAATTTTTCTAATTTAAGTGTAATTTCAATTGGTAGTCTCCTTAGGCATTTGTTCACTGTAATAATTTCCATTGCATATATTTTCTTGGCTTAGTTAATCTGTTCTGTTGTTATCTTTGTGTATTGAGCCCTTTACATTTTGTAAATTACACTTTTATGTTCAGTTTTGTATTTGTATTTGTATATGCCTTCTGTTAGTAGATATTATTATTTTTGTTTGGATTTAATGGTTTGCTACTGTTGCTCCATTGTATGCAACTTGGTAATGTTTATGCAATGAATAATTATTGAACGTGTATAATGTTCGGAGTTTATTTTTGTTAGTTCATCATCACTCGTCCTATGGTTATTCATATTGCAATACTTCTCAGTATTTTTTTGTTTGTGTGTTTGACCATATTTAGGAAATAGTTTATACTATGGGTAGAGTCCGGAAGGGTTGTCATAAGGGCATTCCTACCGGCTGTCCTGAAGAGAGCGATGATTCAGATGGGGAACATTTTGTTCCTAGTGTTTTTGCCGAGGATGGTTTTTTCCAGGTGTCTCGGGTTCTTAGTTATTTGGTTGCATTTGTTAGTATTTTTCCATGTTTTGTTTGCTTAATATTTCTTTTCACTTGTTTGGCAAGATTTTTCAGTAGATGATCCTGATTTTGACCAACCTTTGTATGATTTCTACGTTAGTCATGTAAGAAGCGAGATATTGTCAAATGTTAGCTTCAGTTACAATGTCCTAGACCAGAGGTCTTCGCATGTACTTGGGATGTGAATCGACTTACTTAGGGTCTATCATACGCTACTCCGTAACAGGGCAGTTATAAAGGTAGCTTTCGTGCTAGTCGTGAAACATATGCCGCAAGACATGGTTGACCGAGATGAGACCCCCCCCCCTCCGATTCAGAGAGATATTCTCTACGCCCTCTTGAGTGACCAGATTCAAAAAGTATGGCCATGCGACTTGGGTTAAGTGTTAACCTAGCTCGGGAATCTGTATCACCGTTTCAAAAGAGAGGTCGAGCTACCAACAAGGGCGATAAGTACATGCCTTGAGCTATACAACACATATTGTGAGACAAAAGAAATGTTGCATATGACACATCTTCAAGGTTCGTCAAATGACTTTACACACACACATGAAAGTTGGCACGTTCTACAAGGAACCTGTACCATCTATAATCTATTGACTCGGGTTGTGTCCATGTACACGTGAACCTATATGATCACATGCTTAAGGGGTTGAAGTATGATTCATATTAGGGTTTGAATTAGACTGGGATTAGAACTCTAATGGGTCTAAGCCCATTTCGGAGGTCTATATAAAGGAGAATGGGTTGCACGATTTAGGGTTGATCTTTGTCTCCCATCCAACCGTGGACGCCACTCCCCCACCCAAGTTGCCCATTAGGATCTAGCAATCGGGCGAGTGATGTTGCTTCGTAGGTGTGCACCTGCGGTACTTTGTGTTGGGGAACGTAGTAATTTCAAAAAATTTCCTACGCACACGCAAGATCATGGTGATGACATAGCAACGAGAGGGGAGAGTGTATGTCCACGCACCCTCGTGAGACCGTGGCGGAAGCGTTATGACAACGCTGTTGATGTAGTCGTGCGCCTTCACGATCCGACCGATCCAAGTACCGAACGTCACGGCACCTCCGAGTTCAGCACACGTTCAGCTCGATGACGATCCCGGACTCGATCCAGCAAAGTGTCGGGATGAGTTCCGTCGGACGACGGCGGCGTGGTGACGATGATGATGCTCTATCGGCGCAAGGCTTCGCTTAAGCTCATGACGATATGACCGAGGTGGAATATGGTGGAGGGGGCACCGCACGGCTAAGGAACGATCCGTAGATCAACTTGTGTGTCATGGGGTGCCCCCTGCCCGTATATAAAGGAGCAAGGGGAGGGGCGGCCGGCCTAGGAGGAGGCGCCAAGGGGAGTCCTACTCCCACCGGAGTAGGACTCCTCCTTCCTTGTTGGAGGGGAAAGAGGGGAGAGGAGGAAGGAAAGGGGCCGCACCCTTGTCCAATTCGGACCAGAGGGGGCTGCGCGCCTCCTTCCTTTCGTCCTTTCTCCTCTATTCCCGTATGGCCCAATAAGGCCCATATACTCCCCGGCGAATTCCCGTAACTCTCGGTACTCCGAAAAATACCCGAATCACTCGGAACCTTTCCGAACTCCGAATATAGTCGTCCTATATATCGATCTTTACGTCTCGACCATTTCGAGACTCCTCGTCATGTCCCCGATCTCATCCGGGACTCCGAACTCCTTCGGTACATCAAAACTCATAAACTCATAATAAAACTGTCATCGTAACCTTAAGCGTGCGGACCCTACGGGTTCGAGAACTATGTAGACATGACCTAGAACTATTCTTGGTCAATAACCAATAGCAGAACCTGGATGCCCATATTGGCTCCTACATATTCTACGAAGATCTTTATCGGTCAAACCGCATAATAACATACGTTGTTCCCTTTGTCATCGGTATGTTACTTGCCCGAGATTTGATCGTCGGTATCCAATACCTAGTTCAATCTCGTTACTGGCAAGTCTCTTTACTAGTTACGTAATGCATCATTCCGTAACTAACTCATTAGCTACATTGCTTGCAAGGCTTATAGTGATGTGCATTACCGAGAGGGCCCAGAGATACCTCTTCCGACAATCGGAGTGACAAAACCTAATCTCGAAATACGCCAACCCAACATGTACCTTTGGAGACACCTGTAGTACTCCTTTATAATCACCCAGATTACGCCAGACGTTTGGTAGCACCAAAGTGTTCCTCCGTAAACGGAGTTGCATAATCTCATAGTTACAGGAACATGTATAAGTCATGAAGAAAGCAATAGCAATATACTAAACGATCAAGTGCTAGGCTAACGGAATGGGTCATGTCAATCACATCATTCTCCTAATGATGTGATCCCATTAATCAAATAACAACACATGTCTATGGTTAGGAAACATAACCATCTTTGATTAATGAGCTAGTCAAGTAGAGGCATACTAGTGACTATATGTTTGTCTATGTATTCATACATGTATCATGTTTCCGGTTAATACAATTCTAGCATGAATAATAAACATTTATCATGAAATAAGGAAATAAATAATAACTTTATTATTGCCTCTAGGGCATATTTCCTTCAGTCTCCCACTTGCACTAGAGTCAATAATCTAGTTCACATCATCATGTGATTCAACACTAATATTCACATCTGTATGTGATTAACACCCATAGTTCACATCGTCATGTGACCAACACCCAAAAGGGTTTACTAGAGTCAATAATCTAGTTCACATCGCTATGTGATTAACACCCAAAGAGTACTAAGGTATGATCATGTTTTGCTCGTGAGAGAAGCTTAGTCAACGGGTCTGTCACATTCAGAGCCGTATGTATTTTGCAAATATTCTATGTCTACAACGCTCTGCACGGAGCTACTCTAGCTAATTGCTCCCACTTTCAATATGTATCCAGATTGAGACTTAGAGTCATCTGGATCAGTGTAAAAAGCTTGCATCGATGTAACTCTTTACGACGGGCTCTTTTATCACCTCCATAATCGAGAAATATTTCCTTAGTCCTCATTAAGGATGTTCTTGACCAATGTCCAGTGATCTACTCCTAGATCACTATTGTACTCCTTTCCAAATTCAGAGCAAGGTATACAATAGGTCTTGTACACAGCATAGCATACTTTATAGAACCTATGATGAGGTATAGGGAATGACTTTCATTCTCTTTTCTATTTTCTGCCGTGGTCGATTGGAGTCTTTACTCAATTTCACACCTTTGTAACACGACAAGAACTTTTCTTTGACTGCTCCATTTTGAACTACTTCAAAATCTTGACAAGGTATGTACTTCTTGAAAAACTTATCAAGCGCCTTGATCTCAATAGATCTTGATGCTCAATATGTAAGTAGTTTTACCGAGGTCTTTCTTTGAAAAACTCCTTTCAAATACTGCTTTATGCTTTGCGTAATAATTCTACATTATTTCCGATCAACAATATGTCATTCACATATACTTATCGAAATGCTGTAGTGCTCCCACTCACTTTCTTGTAAATACAGGCTTCTCCAAAAGTCTCAGATAAAACCATATGCTTTGATCACACTATCAAAGCGTTTATTCCAACTCCAAGATGCTTGCACCAGTCCATAGATGGATCATTGAAGCTTGCACATTTTGTTAGCTCCTTTAGGATTGACAAAACCTTCTGGTTGCATCATATACAACACTTCTTTAATAAATCCATTAAAGAATGTAGTTTTGACATCCATTTGCCGATTTCATAAAATGTGGCAATTGCTAACATGATTCGGACAGACTTAAGCATCGCTACAGCTTGAGAAAATCTCATTGTAGTCAACACCTTGAACTTGTCGAAAACCTTTTGTGACAAGTCGAGCTTTGTAGATAGTAACACTACTATCAATGTCCGTCTTCCTCTTGAAGATCCATTTATTTAACATGGCTTGCTGATCATCGAGCAAGTCAATCAAAGTCCATACTTTGTTCTCATACATGGATCCTATCTCAGATTTCATGGCCTCAAGCCATTTCGCGAATCTGGGCTCATCATCGCTTCCTCATAGTTTGTAGGTTCATCATGGTCTAGTAACATGACTTCCGAACATGATTACCGTACCACTCTGGTGCGGATCTTACTGGAAGACCTACGAGGTTTGGTAGCAACTTGTCTCAAGTTTCATGATCATCATCATTAACTTCCTCACTAATTGGTGTAGGAATCACCGAACTGATTTACGTGATGAACTACTTTCCAATAAGGGAGAAGGTACAATTACCTCATCAAGTTCTACTTTCCTCCCACTCACTTCTTTCGAGAGAAACTTCTTCTCTAGAAAGGATCCATCTTAGCAACGAAAAACTTGCCTTCGGATCTGTGATAGAAGGTGTACCCAATAGTTACCTTTGGGTATTCTATGAAGACGCACTTCTCCGATTTGGGTTCGAGCTTATCAGGTGAAAAACTTTTTCACATAAGCATCACAACAACAAACTTTTAAGAAACGACAACTTAGGTTTACTGTTAAACCATAGTTCATACGGTGTCGTCTCAACGGATTTAGATGGTGCCCAATTAAACGTGAATGCAGTTGTCTCTAATGCATAACCCCAAAACGATATTGGTAAATCGGTAAGAGACATCATTGATCGCACCATATCAAAATAAAGTACGGTTACGACGTTCGGACACACCATAACGTTGTGGTGTTCCAGGTGGCGTGAGCTGTGAAACTATTCCACATTGTTTTAATTGAAGACCAAACTCGTAACTCAAATATTCATCTCCACGATCAGATTGCAGAAACTTTATTTTCTTGTTACGATGATTTTCCACTTCACTCTGAAATTCTTTGAACCTTTCAACTATTTCAGACTTATGTTTCATTAAGTAGATATACCCATATCTACTCAAATCATTTTGTGAAGGTCAGAAAAATAACGATACTTGCCACGAGCATCACCACTCATTGGATCGCATACATCGGTATATATGTGTTATTTCCAACAAGTCAAGAGCTTGTTCCATTGTTCCGAGAACGGAGTTTTAGTCATCTTGCCCAAAAGGCACGGTTCGCAAGCATCAAATGATTCATAACCAAGTGATTCCAAAATCCATCTTTATGGAGTTTCTTCATGCGCTTTATACCGATATGACCCAAACGGCAAGTGCCACAAATAAGTTGCACTATCATTATTAACTTTGCATCTTTTGGCATCAATATTATGAATATGTGTATCACTACGATCGAGATCCAATAAACTATTTTCATTGGGTGTATGACCATTGAAGGTTTTATTCATCTAAACAGAACAACAATTATTCTCGACTTTAAATGAATAACCGTATTGCAATAAACATGATCAAATCATATTCATGCTCAACGCAAAAGCTAAATAACATTTATTTAGGTTTAACACTAATCCCAAACTATAGGGAGTGTGTGATGATGATCATATCAATCTTGGAACTACTTCCAACACTCATTGTCACTTCCCTTCAACTAGTTTCTGCTTATTCTCAACTCCTGTTTCGAGTTACTAATCTTAGCAACCGAACAAGTATCAAATACTCAGGGCTACTATAAACACTAATCCCAATAGTATAGGGAGTGTGATGATGATCATATCAATCTTGGAACTACTTCCAACACTCATCGTCACTTCCCTTCAACTAGTCTCTGTTTATTCTCAGAACTCCTGTTTCGAGTTACTAATCTTAGCAACCTAACAAGTATCAAATACTCGGGGCTACTATAAACACTAGTAAAGCACACATCTATAACCTGATATCAAATATACCCTTGTTCACTTTGCCATCCTTCTTATCCACCAAATATTTGGGGTATTTCCGCTTCAAAGACCATTTCCTATGCAGTGTAAGCACTCGGTTTCAGGCTTTGGTTCAACTTTGGGTTTCTTCGTGGGAGTGACAACTTGCTTGTCATTCTACTTGAAGTTCCTTTTCTTTCCTTTGCCCTTTTCTTGAAACTAGTGGTCTTGTCAATCATCAACACTTGATGCTCTTTCTTGATTTCTACCTTCGTCGAGTTCAACATCACGAAGAGCTCGGGAATCGTTTCGTCATCCCTTGCATACTATAGTTCATCACGAAGTTCTAGTAACTTAGTGATGGTGACTAGAGAATTCTGTCAATCACTATCTTATCTGGAAGATTAACTCCCACTTGATTCAAGCGATTGAAGTACCTGCACAATCTGAGCACATGCTCACTAGTTGAGCGATTCTCCTCCATCTTTTAGCTATAGAACTTGTTGGAGACTTCATATCTCTCAACTCGGGTATTTGCTGAAATATTAACTTCAACTCCTGGAACATCTCATATGGTCGATGACGTTCAAAACGTCTTTGAAGTCCCGATTCTAAGCCGTTTAAGCATGGTGCACTAAACTACCAAGTAGTCATCATATTGAGCTAGCCAAACGTTCATAACGTCTGCATCTTGCTCTTGCAATAGGTCTGTCACCTAGCGGTGCATCAAGGACATAATTCTTCTGTGCAGCAATGAGGATAAACCTCAGATCACGGATCCAATCCGCATCATTGCTACTAACATCTTTCAATACAATTTTCTCTAGGAACACATATAAAAACATAGGGAAGCAAAAACATAGGGAAGCAACAACGCGAGCTATTGATCTACAACATAATTTGCAAAATACTACCAGGACTAAGTTCATGATAAATTTAAGTTCAATTAATCATATTACTTAAGAACTCCCACTTAGATAGACATCCTCTAATCTTCTAAGTGATTACGTGATCCATATCAACTAAACCATAACCGATCATCACGTGAGATGGAGTAGTTTTCAATGGTGAACATCACTATGTTGATCATATCTACTATATGATTCACGCTCGACCTTTCGGTCTCCGTGTTCGAGGCCATATCTGCATATGCTAGGCTCGTCAAGTTTAACTTGAGTATACCGCGTGTGCAAAACTAGCTTGCACCCGTTGTAGATGGACGAGAGCTTATCACACCGATCATCACGTGGTGTCAGGCACGACGAACTTTGGCAACGGTGCATACTCGGGAGAACACGTCTTGATAATTTTTAGTGAGAGATCATCTTAAAATGCTACCGTCAATCAAAGCAAGATAAGATGCATAAAGGATAAACATCACATGCAATCAATATAAGTGATATGATATGGACATCATCATCTTGTGCTTGTGATCTCCATCTCCGAAGCACCATCGTGATCACCATCGTCACCGGCGCGACACCTTGATCTCCATCGTAGCATCGTTGTCGTCTCGCCAACTATTGCTTCTACGACTATCGCTACCGTTTAGTGATAAAGTAAAGCAATTACATGGCGTTTGCATTTCCATACAATAAAGCGACAACATATGGCTCCTCGCCAGCTGCCGATAACTCGGTTACAAAACATGATCATCTCATACAATAAAATATAGCATCACGTCTTGACCATATCACATCACAACATGCCCTGCAAAAACAAGTTAGACGCCTTCTACTTTGTTGTTTGCAAGTTTTACGTGGCTGCTACGGGCTGAGCAAGAACCGTTCTTACCTCGCATCAAAACCACAACGATAGTTTGTCAAGTTGGTGCTGTTTTAACCTTCGCAAGGACCGGGCGTAGCCACACTCGGTTCAACTAAAGTGAGAGAGACAGACACCCGCCACCACCTTTAAGCAACGAGTGCTCAAGCGGTGAAACCCGTCTCGCGTAAGCGTCTGGCGTAATGTCGGTCCGGGCCGCTTCATCTCACAATACCGCTGAACCAAAGTATGACATGCTTGGTAAGCGGTATGACTTATATCGCCCACAACTCACTTGTGTTCTACTCGTGCATATGACATCAACGCATAAAACCAGGCTCGGATGCCACCGCTGTTGGGGACGTAGTAATTTCAAAAATTTCCTATGCACACGCAAGATCATGGTGATGACATAGCAACGAGAGGGAGAGTGTATGTCCACGCACTCGTGAGACCGTGGCGGAAGCGTTATGACAACGCTGTTGATGTAGTCGACGTCTTCATGATCCGACCGATCCAAGTACCGAACGTCACGGCACCTCCGAGTTCAGCACACGCTCAGCTCGATGACGATCCCGGACTCGATCCAAAGAAAGTGTCGGGATGAGTTCCACAAGACGACGGCGTGGTGGCGATGATGATGCTCTACGGTGCGGGGCTTCGCCTAAGCTCCGCGACGATATGACCGAGGTGGAATATGGTGGAGGGGGCACCGCACACGGCTAAGGAACGATCCGTAGATCAACTTGTGTGTCATGGGCGCCCCCTGCCCCGTATATAAAGGAGCAAGGGGAGGGGCGGCCGCCTAGGAGGAGGCGCGCCAAGGGAGTCCTACTCCCACCGGAGTAGGACTCCTCCTTCCTTGTTGGAGGGGAAAGAGGGGAGAGGAGGAAGGAAAGGGGCCGCACCCCTTGTCCAATTCGGACCAGAGGGGGGCTGCGCGCCTCCTTCCTTTCGGCCTTTCTCCTCTATTCCCGTATGGCCCAATAAGGCCCATATACTCCCCTGCGAATTCCCGTAACTCTCCGGTACTCCAAAAAACACCCGAATCACTCGGAACCTTTCCGAACTCTGAATATAGTCGTCCAATATATCGATCTTTACGTCTCAACCATTTCGAGACTCCTCGTCATGTCCCCGATCTCATCCGGGACTCCGAACTCCTTCGGTACATCAAAACTCATAAACTCATAATAAAACTGTCATCGTAACCTTAAGCGTGCGGACCCTACGGGTTCGAGAACTATGTAGACATGACCTAGAACTATTCTTGGTCAATAACCAATAGCGGAACCTGGATGCCCATATTGGCTCCTACATATTCTACGAAGATCTTTATCGGTCAAACCGCATAACAACATACGTTGTTCCCTTTGTCATCGGTATGTTACTTGCCCGAGATTTGATCGTCGGTATCCAATACCTAGTTCAATCTCGTTACTGGCAAGTCTCTTTACTCGTTACGTAATGCATCATTCCGTAACTAACTCATTAGCTACATTGCTTGCAAGGCTTATAGTGATGTGCATTACCGAGAGGGCCCAGAGATACCTCTTCCGACAATCGGAGTGACAAAACCTAATCTCGAAATACGCCAACCCAACATGTACCTTTGGAGACACCTGTAGTACTCCTTTATAATCACCCGATTCGTTGTGACGCTTGGTAGCACCAAAGTGTTCCTCCGTAAACGGAGTTGCATAATCTCATAGTTACAGGAACATGTATAAGTCATGAAGAAAGCAATAGCAATATACTAAACGATCAAGTGCTAGGCTAACGGAATGGGTCGTGTCAATCACATCATTCTCCTATTGATGTGATCCCATTAATCAAATAACAACACATGTCTATGGTTAGGAAACATAACCATCTTTGATTAATGAGCTAGTCAAGTAGAGGCATACTAGTGACTATATGTTTGTCTATGTATTCACACATGTATCATGTTTCCGGTTAATACAATTCTAGCATGAATAATAAACATTTATCATGAAATAAGGAAATAAATAATAACTTTATTATTGCCTCTAGGGCATATTTCCTTCACTTTGACCGACCGTTCGCGGGAGCCGCGACGAACGGTTCGAGGGATCACGAGGAGCAGACATGTCGAGCATCACCAACTCTACTTCCATTGTCGTGACTGCACGTCTAGTCGTAAAACCTAGTCCGTGATCTATCCCCAGCAGTATGTTTTTGGTTTCGTGGTACAAACTTTTGTTTTGTGTTAGCGTAATGTTTCACGTGTCCAAACACCTCTTAGGTTTGTGAAATAACTAGGTTCCAAATTATGTTGCTGCTTCTAGATTCAGCTCAGAAAAAGTTTATCCCGATAACCAAGTATGTGATTCATGAGTGTTGGGAAACGTTGCATGAAAAACAGAAAAATTTCTACGCACATGCAAGATCTATCAAGGATATACATAGCAACGAGAGGGGGAGAGTGTGTCTATGTACCCTCGTAGACTGTAAGCGGAAGCGTTTGACAACGCAGTTGATGTAGTCGACCTTTCTTCGCGATCCAACCGATCGAGTACCGAACGTACGACACCTCCGCGTTCAGCACACATTCAGCTCGGTGACGTCCGCGCCTTCTTGATCTAGCAAGACGGCGAGGTAGTGGATGAGTTCCAGAAGCACGACGACGTTGTGACGATGATGGTGAAGAGATCTCCGCAGGGTTTCGCCTAAGCACGACGAAAATATGACCGAGGGTGTAAACGGTGGAGGGGGTGCCGCACACAGCTAAGCAATTGTTTTGGGTGTGCTAGGCGCCCCCTCCCACATATATATAGGTGGGAGGAGAGGGGATAGGCCAAGGGGCGCCCCAAGTAGGACCGAATTCTACCTGGGCTCCTGCCCTTGGCTGCGCCCCCCCACCTTATTTGTCGTAGGGGGAAAGGAAAGGGGGGAGAGGGAAGGAGGGGGAGGCCGAATCCCCCTTACCTTTCCCCCACTTGGGCGGCTACCATGGGGGGTGCGCCAACCCCTTGTGGGCTGGTGTGCTCCTCACTTGTGGCCCAATAGGCCCACTATCCTCCCGGGGGTGCCCGGTACCCCCTCTGGTACTCTGATGATCACCCGGTACACTCTGAAACACTTCCGGTGCCCGAATACCATCGTCCTATATATCAATCTTTACCTCCCGACCATTTTGAGACTCCTCATCATGTCTGTGATCTCATCCAGGACTCCGAACAACATTCGGTCACCAAATCATATAACTCATATAACACTATATCGTCAACGAACGTTAAGCGTGCGGACCCTATGTGTTCGAGAACTATGTAGACATGACCGAGACACCTCTCCGGTCAATAAACGATAGCGGAACCTGGATGCCCATATTGGTTCCTACATATTCTATGAAGATCTTTAGCGGTCGAACCATTATGACAACATACGTAATTCCCTTTGTCCATCGGTATGTTACTTGCCCGAGATTCAATCGTCGATATCTTCATACCTAGTTCAATCTCGTTACTGGCAAGTCTCTTTACTCGTTCCGTAATACATCATCTCGTAACTAACTAGTTAGTCATTTGCTTGCAAGTCTTATTATGATGTGTATTGCCGAGAGGGCCCAGAGATACCTCTCCGATGCTCGGAGTGAAAAATCCTAATCTCGATCTATGCCAACTCAACAAACACCTTCGGAGATGCCTTTAGAGCATCTTTATGATCACCCAGTTATGTTGTGACAACTTTATTATTGCCTCTAGGGCATATTTCCTTTAATCTCCCACTTGCACTAGAGTCAATAATCCAGCTTACATTGTAACGAATCTAACACCCATGGAGTCTTGGTGCTCATCATGTTTTGCTCGCGGAAGAGGCTTAGTCAACGGGTCTGCCACATTCCGATCCGTATGTATTTTGCAAATCTCTATGTCTCCATCCTTGACCTTTTCACGAATGGAGTTGAAGCGTCTCTTGATGTGTTTGGTTCTCTTATGAAACCTGGATTCCTTCGCCAAGGCAATTGCTCTAGTGTTGTCACAAAATATTTTCATTGGACCCGATGCACTAGGTGAAAGATCGAGGATGTCGCCTAGAGGGGGGGGGGGGTGAATAGGCACTTTAAAATAATTACGGTTTAGGCTTGAACAAATGCGGAATAAACCTAACGGTTAATTTGACAAGCACAAAACCTACAACAACTAGGCTCACCTATGTGCACCAACAACTTATGCTAAGCAAGATAAGCAACTATGTGATAGCAAGATATATGACAAAGAACAATATGGCTATCACAAAGTAAAGTGCATAAGTAAAGGGGCTCGGGTAAGAGATAACCGAGGCACGCGGAGACGACGATGTATCCCGAAGTTCACACCCTTGCGGATGCTAATCTCCGTTTGAAGCGGTGTGGAGGCACAATGCTCCCCAAGAAGCCACTAGGGCCACCGTAATCTCCTCACGCCCTCGCACAATGCAAGATGCCGTGATTTCACTAAGGGACCCTTGAGGGCGGTCACCGAACCCGTACAAATGGCAACCCTTGGGGGCGGTCACCGAACCCGTACACTTTGGCAACCCTTGGGGCGGTCACGGAACTCGTCAAATTGCTCGGCGATCTCCACAACCTAATTGAGACCCGACGCTGTCTTGAGCTTTACACCACAATGATTGAGCTCCTAACACCACTAACCATCTAGGGCGCCCAAGCACCCAAGAGGAACAAGCTCAAGGGCACCAAGCACCCAAGAGTAATAAGCTTCTCAACTTGTAACTTCCACGTATCACCATGGAGAACTCAAACCGATGCACCAAATGTAATGGCAAGGGCACACGGAGTGCCCAAGTCCTTCTCTCTCAAATCCCACCGAAGCAACTAATGCTAGGGAAGAAAATGAGAGGAAGAACAAGAAGGAGAACACCAAGAACTCCAAGATCTAGATCCAAGGGGTTCCCCTCACATAGAGGAGAAAGTGATTGGTGGAAATGTGGATCTAGATCTCCTCTCTCTTTTCCCCCAAAAACTAGCAAGAATCCATGGAGGGATTGAGAGATAGAAAGCTCGGAGAAGGTCAACAATGGGGAAGAACACGAGCTCGAAGGATGAGGTTCAATGGGGAAGAAGACCCCCTTTTATAGGAGGGGGAAAATCCAACCGTTACCCCACTGAACAGCCCCGCACAGAGCGGTACTACCGCTAGGGAAGGGCGGTACTACCGCTGAGGGCGGTACTACCTCTCCTATCCAGCGGTACTACTGCTACCAAGAGAAAGTCAGGCCACTGGCCCCAGAGCGGTACTACCGCGGGAGTAGAGCGGTACTACCGCTCAGAGCGGTACTACCGCTTCTACTGCCGCTCTTAGTGCCGCAGAACCCGACACGAAAAACTTCGTTCGAGAATCGAGGCGGAAGTAGCCCAGACGCACAGCGGTACTACGGCCGAAACTCCCAAGCGGTACTACCGTTCGGAGAGCGGTACTACCGCTTGGAGCGGTACTACCGCTGTGGAGCTTCGGCGGTACTACCGCTGAGGGTCACGGTACTACCGCTGGCACCAACCTTAAGCCACAACCACGAAAACAAAGAATACTCCAAGAAAAACCAGAACTGCCATAACTTCTTCATATGAGCTCCGAATTGAGCAAACTCAAGCTTGTTTGAAACAAGACAACGAGTAGCATCAAAACAGCGAAGAACCGGCATACCCTCCAACATCGAAAACATCATAGAAGATGCATGAGAACTCCGTTTTCGATGAACTCGAGCTTGTCATAAAAATGACCATAAGCTCCAAAACTAACAAGGAGAAGACCCAAACAAGAACCAAAAAGATGATGCAAGGATGCAATGGTTTGAGCTCTCTACGAACGATACGATCAAGCCACTCATCGAGAGCCCCCCTTGATAGTACGGCAAACGATCCTATAACCCGGTCTCCCACAACTACCATGAGACCGGTAAAATATAAAACCTATCAAGGGCAAACCTTTGCCTTGCACATGGTCCACTTGAGCTAGATGATGACGATCTTGACTCCCTCAAGTTGGACCACCTTTCTTGATTGCATTGGCTCAAGAAGACTAGTTGATTGCTCCCCATACTCCACTATGGGTGAGCCACTCTTCACACATCTTCACAAGTCCATTGTCACCACAATGGACGGCAAGCTTCAAGCACTTGATCTCTTCGTGATGCATCACTTGACCTTGCACACCGCAACCTAACCCCACAAAGAACTCTCACGAAGACCATGGGTTAGTACACAAAGCGTAATGGACAATGCTTACCATACCATGGGATCACTTGATCCCTTTCGGTACATCTTGTACGCTTTGTGAGTTGATCAACTTGATTCACTCTTGACATAGTCTTGATCAACCTTGAATCTTTCCAACTCTCTTCGTTTGGATGATGTCTTGAAGGTAAACATGAATGATCACACAATCTTCTTCTTCAAGATATGCTTGCAATAAGCTCAACACTCACATGACCAATCTTTGGATAATTCCTTAATAGCACCTTGGTCAACACATAAACTCCTTGAAACCAACACATGGACTTCAAGAAATGCCTATGGACAAATCCTTCAAATATAACTCAATGCAACCATTAGTCCATAGAGAATGTCATCAATTACCAAAACCACACATGGGGGCACCGCATGTCCTTTCACTAGGTATTACGCCTAGATCGGATATGAACTCCTTCATCCAGACTCCTTCATGTGCTGCTTCCGAAGCAGCTATGTACTCCGCTTCACACGTAGATCCCACCACGACACTCTGCTTGGAACCACATCAACTTACAGCTCCACCATTCAATATAAATACGTATCCGGTTTGTGACCTAGAGTCATCCGGATCAATGTCGAAGCTAGCATCGACGTAACCATTTACGACAAGCTCTTCATCACCTCCAAAAACGAGAAACATATCCTTGGTCCTTTTCAGGTACTTCAGGATGTTCTTGACCGCTGTCCAGTGATCCACTCCTGGATTACTTTGGTACCTTCCTGCCAAACTTATGGCAAGGCACACATCATGTCTGGTACACATCATAGCATACATGATAGAACATATCGCCGAGGCATGGGGAATGACTTTCATTCTGTCTCTATCTTCTGCAGTGGTCGGGCTTTGAGTCTGACTCAATTTCACACCTTGTAACACAGGCAATAACCCATTCTTTGACTGATCCATTTTGAACTTCTTCAAAACTTTATCAAGGTATGTGCTTTGCGAAAGTCCTATTAAGCGTCTTGATCTATCTCTATAGATCTTGATGCCCAATATATATGCAGCTTCACCGAGGTCTTTCATTGAAAAATTCTTATTCAAGTATCCTTTTATGCTATCCAGAAATTCTATATCATTTCCAATCAACAATATGTCATCCACATATAATATCAAAAATGCTACAGAGCTCCACTCACTTTCTTGTAAATACAGGCTTCACCGTAAGTCTGTATAAAACCATGTGCTTTGATCACCTCATCAAAGCGTATATTCCAACTCCGAGATGCTTGCACCAGTCCATAGATGGATCGCTGGAGCTTGCACACTTTATTAGCACCTTTAGGATCGACAAAACCTTCTGGTTGCATCATATACAACTCTTCTTTAAGATATCCATTAAGGAATGCAGTTTTGACGTCCATTTGCCAGATTTCATAATCATAAAATGTGGCAATTGCTAGCATGATTCGGATAGACTTAAGCATCACTACGGGTGAGAAAGTCCCATCGTAGTCAACTCCTTGAACTTGTCAAAAACCTTTCACGACAAGTCGAGCTTTGTAGACAGTAACATAACCATCATCGTCAGTCTTCTTCTTGAAGATCCATTTATTTTCTATGGCTTGTCGATCATCGGGCAAATCCACCAAAGTCCATACTTTGTTCTCATACATGGAACCTATCTCAGATTTCATGGCATCAAGCCCTTATCGGAATCTGGGCTCATCATAGCTTCTTCATAGTTCGTAGGTTCGCAATGGTCTAATAACATAACTTCCAAGACAGGATTACCATACCACTCTGGTGCGGATCGTGCTCTGATCGACCTATGAGGTTAAGTAGTAACGATCTCAAGTTTCATGATCATCATCATTAGCTTCCACTCTAGTTGGTGTAGGCATCACGGAAACAGATTTCTCTGTTGTACTACTTTCCAATTCGAGAGAAGGTACAGTTACCTCATAAAGTTCTACTTTCCTCCCACTCACTTCTTTCGAGAGAAACTCCTTCTCTAGAAAGTATCCATTCTTAGCAACAAAGATCTTGCCTTCAGATCTGTGGTAGAAGGTGTACCCAACTGTTTCCTTAGGGTATCCTATGAAGACACACTTCTCCGATTTGGGTTCGAGCTTATTAGGCTGAAGCCTTTTGACATAAATGTCGCAACCCCAAACTTTAAGAAACGACTGCTTAGGTTTCTTGCCAAACCACGGTTCATACAATGCCGTCTCAACGGATTTAGACGGTGCCCTATTTAACATGAATGCATCCGTCTCTAATGCATAACCCCAAAACGATAGTGGTATATCCGTAGGAGACATCATAGATCGCACCATATCTAATAAAGTACGGTTATGACGTTCAGACACACCATTATGCTGTGGTGTTCCGGGTGGCGTGAGTTGTGAAACAATTCCACATTGTTTTAAATGAAGGCCAAACTCATAACTCAAATATTCACCTCCACGATCAGATCGTAGAAACTTTATTTTCTTGTTACGATGATTCTCTACTTCACTCTGAAATTCTTTGAACTTTTCAAATGTTTCAGACTTGTGTTTCATTAAGTAGATAAACCCATACCTACTCAAATCATCTGTGAAGGTTATAAAATAACGATACCCTCCGCGTGCCTCAACACTCATCGGACCGCATACATCGGTATGTATTATTTCCAATAAGTCATTAGCTCGCTCCATTGTTCTGGAGAACGGAGTTTTAGTCATCTTGCCCATGAGGCATGGTTCGCAAGTATCAAATGATCCATAATCAAGTGATTCCAAAAGCCCATCTGCATGGAGTTTCTGCATGCGTTTTACACCAATATGACCTAAAGGCAGTGCCACAAGTATGTTGCCCTATCATTATCAACTTTGCATATTTTGGCATCAATAATATGAATATGTGTATCACTACAATCGAGATTCAACAAGAATAGACCACTCTTCAAGGGTGCATGACCATAAAAGATATTATTCATATAAATAGAACAACCATTATTCTCTGACTTAAATGAATAACCGTCTTGCAATAAACAAGATCTAGATATAATGTTCATGCTCAACGCGGGCACCAAATAACAATTATTGAGGTCTAAAACTAATCTCAAAGGTAGAAGTAGAGGTAGCGTGCCGACGGCGATCACATCGACCTTGGAACCATTCCTGACGCGCATCGTCACCTCGTCCTTAGCCAATCTTCGTTTATTCCGCATCTCCTGTTTTGAGTTACAAATATGAGCAACTGAACTAGTATCAAATACCCAGGCGCTACTACGAGCATTAGTAAGGAACACATCAATTAGATGTATATCAAATATACCTTTGTTCACTTTGCCATCCTTCTTATCCACCAAATACTTGGGGTAGTTCCACTTCCAGTGACCATTTCCTTTGAAGTAGAAGTGTTGGGGAACGTAGCATGCAATTTCAAAAAAATCGGAAGCGTTAGCTTAACGCGGTTGATATAGTCGAACTTCTTCGCGATCCAACCGATCAAGCACCGAAAGTACGGCACCTCCGAGTTCTGCAGACGTTCAGCTCGATGACGTCCCTTGAACTCTTGATCCAGCAAAGTGTCGAGGGAGAGTTTCGTCAGCACGACGGCATGGTGACGGTGATGGTGATGTGATCCGCGCAAGGCTTCGCCTAAGCACTACGACAATATGACCGGAGTAGTAAACTGTGGAGGGGGGCACCGCACATGGCTAAGAAACAACTATTGTGATTTGGGGTGCCCCCTGCCCCCGTATATAAAGGAGGAGGGGAGGAGGCCGGCCACAGGGGGCGCGCCATCGGGGGGGAACCGACTAGGACTCCCAATCCTAGTCGGCCCCCCTTTCCTTTCCTTCAGAGGGGAAAACGGAAGGAAAGGGGCCGCGCCCCCTCCCCCTTGTCCAATTCGGACTCCCTTGGGGGGGAGCCACCCCTTGCGGGATCTTCTCTATCTCCCCAATGGCCCATGAAGGCCCATTACTTCCCCGGGGGTTCCGGTAACCTCCCGGCACTCCGAAAAATACCCGAAACATTCCGGAACTATTCCGATTCCGAATACCATCGCCCAATATATCAATATTTACCCTCGACTATTTTGAGACTCCTCGTCATGTCCGTGATCTCATCCGAGACTCCAACAAACTTCGGTCACCAAATCACATAACTCATATAATACAAAATTGTCATCAAACGTTAAGCGTGCGGACCCTACGGGTTCGAGAACTATGTAGACATGGCCGAGACACCTCTCCGGTCCATAACCAATAGCGGAACCTGGATGCTCATATTGGTTCCCACATATTCTATGAAGATCTTTATCGGTCGTACCGTAATGACAACATACATTATTCCCTTTGTCACCGGTATGTTACTTGCCCGAGATTCGATCGTTGGTATCTTCATACCTAGTTCAATCTCGTTACCGGCAAGTCTCTTTACTCGTTCCGTAATACATCATCCCGCAACTAACTCATTAGTCACATTGCTTGCAAGGCTTATTATGATGTGCATTACCGAGAGGGCCCAGAGATACCTCTCCGATACTCGGAATGACAAATCCTAATCTCGATCTATGCCAACCCAACAAACACCTTCGGAGATACCTGTAGAGCATCTTTATAATCACCCAGTTATGTTGTGACATTCTATAGCACACAAGGTATTCCTCCGGTATCCGGGAGTTGCATAATCTCATAGCCGAAGGAATATGTATTTGACATGAAGAAAGCAATAGCAATAAAACTGAACGATCAACATGCTAAGCTAATGGATGGGTCTTGTCCATCACATCATTCTTTTAATGATGTGATCCCGTTCATCAAATGACAACACATGTCTATGGTTAGGAAACTTAACCATCTTTGATTAACGAGCTAGTCTAGTAGAGGCTTACTAGGGACACGGTGTTTTGTCTATGTATTCACACATGTATCAAGTTTCCGGTTAATACAATTCTAGCATGAATAATAAACATTTATCATGATATAAGGAAATATAAAATAACAACTTTATTATTGCCTCTAGGGCATATTTCCTTCAAGAAGCACTCAGTTTCAGGCTTGGGTCCAGCTTTGGGCTTCTTCCCAGGAGTGGCAACTTGCTTGCCATTCTTCTTGAAGTTCCCTTTCTTGACCTTGACCTTTTTCTTGAAACTAGTGGTCTTGTTAACCATCAACACTTGATGCTCCTTCTTGATTTCTACCTCCGCGGCCTTAAGCATTGCGAAGAGCTCGAGAATTGCTTTGTTCATCCCTTGCATATTATACTCATCACGAAGCCTTTGTAGCTTGGTGGCAGTGATTGAAGAACTCTGTCAATAACACAATCAACTGGAAGATCAACTCCCAGTTGAGTCAAGTGATTATAATACCCAGACATATTGAGTATGTGTTCACTGACAGAACTATTCTCCTCTGTCTTGCAGCTGTAGAACTTGTTGGAGACTTCATATCTCTCAACCCGGGCATTTGCTTGAAATATTAACTTCAACTCTTGGAACATCTCATATGCTCAATGACATACAAAGCGTCTTTGAAGTCCCAGTTCTAAGCCGTAAAGCATGGCACACTGAATTATACAGTAGTCATCATTCCGTGTTTCCCGGGCGTTCATAGCGTCCGGATTAGCGGGAGCGGGTGGGTCACCTAGCGGTGCATCGAGGACATAATTCTTCCATGCAGCAATGAGGATAATCCTCAGGTTACGGACCAGTTCGTGTAGTTGCTACCATCATCTTTCAACTTAGCTTTCTCTAGGAAAGCATTAAAATTCAGGGGAACGGTAGCACGGGTAGTTGATCTACAACATAGATATGCAAATACTATCAGGACTAAGTTCATGATGAATTTAAGTTCAATTAATCAAATTAATAATGAGCTCCCACTTAAATAAACACCCCTCAAGTTATCTAAGTGATACGTGATCCAAATCAACTGACCCATGTCCGATCATCACGTGAGATGGGGTAGTCATCAATGGTGAACATCTCTATGTTGATCATATCTACTATATGACACACGTTCGACCTTTCGGTCTCCAGTGTTCCGAGACCATGTCTGTACATGCTAGGCTCGTCAAGTTTAACCCAAGTATTCTGCATGTGCAAAACTGTCTTACACCCGCTGTATGTGAACATAGAATCTATCACACCCGATCATCACGAGGTGCTTCTAAACGACGAACTTTGGCAACGATGCATACTCGGGGAGAACACTTTTTTCTTGAAATTTAGTGAAGGGATCATCTTATAATGCTACCGCCGATCTAAGGAAAATAAGATGCATAAAGGATAAACATCACATGCAATCAAGATATGTGACATGATATGGCCATCATCATCTTGTGCTTTTGATCTCCATCTCCAAAGCATCGTCATGATCTCCATCGTCACCGGCTCGACACCTTGATGTCCATCGTTGCTTCGTGGTCATCTCGCCAACTATTGCTTTCTACAAGTATTGCTAACGCATAGTGATAAAGTAAAGCAATTACATGGCGATTGCATTTCTTACAATAAAGAGACAACCATAAGGCTCCTGCTGGTTGCTGATAAATTTACAAAACATGATCATCCCATACAACAACATATATCACATCAACATGCCCTGCAAAAACAAGTTAGACGTCCTCTAATTTGTTGTTGCAAGTTTTACGTGGCTGCTATGGGCTTCTAACAAGAACCGTTCTTACCTACGGCAAAAACCACAACAGTGATTTATCAAGTTCTTTGTTTTAACCTTCTTCAAGGACCGTGTTAGGGATATAACTATTGGGTATGACCCGCCCAGAAGAGGCCGGGTCATACCACTGGCGGTTCATAATGACAAGGCCCATGAAGATGTTGAAGATGGCGGTTCACGAAGCAGGCTCACTGAAGGCTCAAGACCCAAAGGCGACTTGAGGCCCACGGGCATAAACCGCCATATGTTAACTTGTATGTTAAGGAAAGTATAAATTATGTCACCGAGCCGGACACGTTGTGTATGAGCCGGCCGGGACTCTGTAGGCCGCTGGGCATCAGCCTATGTATATAAAGGGGTGACCCGGCGGCGGTTTAGGGCAAGAAAGAAGAGATCGAGAACTAGGTCAAGCGTATTCGCTCCCTGGTAATCGAAGCCCAAGCAATACCACCCTACACTGGATTAGGCCTTTACCTCCACCGCGAGGGGCCAAATCAGTATAAACTCTCTATGTCCCTTGTCCCGTTTAACCCCTTCAAGCTAACTACGTTGTGATGGTTCCACACCTAAGTCCTCAGAGCATCTCCAGCCGCGCCCCCAAGAAGGCCTCCCCAGGCGATTTTTTCGCATCGGCGCTGAAAAAATGGCCCAGTCGCGCCCCCAGGAGCCCAATTTTCGCCGGCCTGGGCCAAAATCAGCGCCGGCGGACCCAAGCCGAACCCGGTGCGCTGGGGGCGCCCGGGGGCGCCGGGGCGAGGGGTTTTGGCGTGAAAAAGACGCAGGCCAGCCGCGTCAGCAACACCGCGCCTCGTCTTCCCCCAACGCCTCGGTTCCCGCGGGGAATCAATGGCAAGGCCGCCGCCGCCGGTCAGCCTTGCCATTGATTCCTCACGGGCGGCGCGTCACGAGACGGCGCGCCGACGCCTCCCCTCCCTCGCACACGTACACATGGGCGCGACGCGCCTATATAAGCTGGTCAAGGAGGAGAAGGCCGACGACGAGGATGGCGGCGACGACGACGACTACTCGGTGTTCAGCCAGTTTCTTTTAGATTAGTTTATTATATATTTGCTATGCAATGAAAATCGGTGAACTTTGTCGAAATATATGCCCAAGTTGGCCGAAATTTGTCGTGTTTAGCCGAACTTCGCCGAACTGGGCCGAAATTTGCTATACATTTTTATTTTTTAAACGCGCCTGGGGGCGGCCCTGGGGCCAGCGGCTGGGGACCAACTCGCCCCGAGGCCCATTTTTTGCGTCGGCTCATGCTACGTCTTGAGCTTGCGTTGGTTTTCCCCGAAGAGGAGAGGATGATGCAGCAGAGTAGCATAAGTATTTCCCTCAGTTTTTGAGAACCAAGGTATCAATCCAGTAGGAGGCCACGTGCAAGTCCCTCGTACCTACACAAAGCAAATAACTCCTCGCAACCAACGCGAATAGGGGTTGTCAAGCCCTTCACGGTCACTTACGAGAGTGAGATCTGATAGAGATGATAAGATCATATTTTTGGTATTTTTTGGTATAAAGATGCAAAGTAAAATAAAAGGCAAAGTAAAAAAGCAAAGCAATAATAAAGCGTAGGAAGATTAATATAATGAAAATAGACCCGAGGGCCATAGATTTCACTAGTGGCTTCTCTCAAGAGCATAAGTATTTTACGGTGGGTGAACGAATTACTGTTGAGCAATTAACATAATTGAGCATAGTTATGAGAGTATCTAGGTGTCACGCCCAAGATGCGACCCTATCCAAAAGGAACTCGAAGGTCCCACCAAGGATAGAAGCGCATCTTGAAGACGCTTTTGCAAGGTGGATATCATTACATCAACATTACATAATGCATAGGGATACATACAATGTCACATGAATACAACAACATCATATACAAGAGATCAACATCCGACTACGGATGGAACATAAACAGAAACTCAAACAATATCCACCACTGCTAGCCCAGGCTGCCGACTGGAACCTATCCCCGATCGAAGAAGAAGCGAAGAAGAACTCCAACACAAGCAAAACATCGCCTCGTGATCAAGATCATCGCACAACCTGTACTGCAACTGTTGGTGTAGTAATCAGGAGCCACGAGGACTCAAAGAATCCCATTACCATGGGTATCAAGACTAGCAAAGCTTAATGGGAAAGGAAGGGGTAAAGTGGTGAGGTTGCAGCAGCGACTAAGCATGATATGGTGGCTAACATACGCAAAAGAGAGCGAGAAGAGAAACAAAGGAACAATCACAACTAGTAATGATCAAGAAGTGATCCTGAACTCCTACTTACGCCAAACATAACCCGAAACCGTGTTCTCCTCTCGATCAACCCCAAAAGAGACACTCACGGTTACGCATTACGGTTGGTGTATTTTAGAAGAGTTTGCTTCAAGTTTACTACAACCGGATATTAACAAATTCCCATCTGCCACATAACCGCTGCACGGCTCTCGAAAGTTTATACCTGCAGGGGTGTCCCAACTTAGCCCATGATAAGCTCTCGCGATCAACGAAGGATATTCCTTCTCCCGGAAGACCCGATCAGTCTCGAATCCGGCTACAAGACATTTCGACAAGAATAAAACAAGACCAGCAAAGCCTCCCGCGCGTCGACACCCTAATAGTAGCCACAGATCTCGCCTCGTGCCACGACCGGATGAACACTACGTCGGCAACCGACGATACCCCAAGTTGCCTAGGGGCGGCACCGCAAGTGGCTCTGGTTTGGACCAACACTTAGACAAGCATTGGCCCGGGGGCTGAATAAAGATGACCCTTGGGTTAATTACTCCCAAGGGAAATGTAGGTGGTGGTGAGGCAAATGGTAAAACCAATGTTGGGCCTTGCTGGAGGAGTCTAATTCAAAGCGAACTGTCAAGGGGGTCCCATAAATCACCCGACCGCGTTAGGGACGCAAAATCCGGGAATACCGATATGACGGAAACTAGGGCGGCAAGAGTGGAACAAAACACCAGGCATAAGGCCGAGCCTTCCACCCTTTACCAAGTATATAGATGCATTAATTAAATAAGATATATTGTGATATCCCAACATAAACATAATCCAACATGGAGCAATCTTCATCTTCACCTGCAACTAGCAACGCTATAAGAGAGGCTGAGCAAAGCGGTAACATAGCCAAACAATGGTTTGCTAGGAAGGGTGCAAAAGGTTAGAGGCTGAATGGCAATTTGGGATGGCTTGATAAACAGGTAATAGGTAGCGCAGCATAGCGATAGAACGAAGCAACTAGCATAGCAATGATAGTAGTGAGATCCAGGGTAGCGGTCATCTTGCCTGAAATCCCGCTAGGAAGAAGAACGAGTCCATGAAGAAGACGAAGCCATGAAGACGAACCAAGCGTAGACGAACGAATCCTCACGATCGCAACGAAACGGGAACTATCGAGAAGAAGCACACAACATGGTAAACACACCACACATGAACAAGGCATGATGCACAACAAGCATGATGCATGACAAAGCTACATGAAGCTACTCATGGCAAGAGATGATGCAAACAAGAACAACACATCAAGGCAAGTTTAAATGAGGCCGGGAACAACATATAACAATTCCGGTAAGTCCTCATATGCAATTTTCGAAATTGGTCCAGATCTGAATAAAACTTAAGTTCAAGTTGTTAAACAGCAAGTTAAAATGCACCAAGATGATCTACACGAAATTCTAGTCAAGTTACATATAAAGTTCATTAAATTCGGAGCTACGGCCTAGAAGATATGAGCAAAACAAGGTAAACATGGCATTGATGCAAAATGCATACAAACATCAAGCAAACACATCAAAACAAGGATGCAACATGATAATATGAAACTACATGCAAAGTCAAGCAAGTTTCATATAGAGCACACTCAAAACGGAGCAACGGTTCAACACATACACCCTATACAAGTTTAAAGGACAAGCTGTCCAAAACAGCAAGTAGGCATATTACAAGCGTCAAAACAACATGCTACAGCATCTCAACGTAATAACAAAAGGCATGGTCATGATGTACAAGTAAAGCATGACAAAACATGAACACTGAGCTATCTCCAAAAATCACTAGAACATGCTCGAAATGACATGGCAAGATTGCAAATAATAACAGTTTCAGACTTATCAGGAAATAACATCAGGTTGCAATGTTTAGAGCTATCAAACAACATGTTACAGGAACTTATCATGGCAAACAAAGGCATGGCATGAATCTATTAATTGCATATAACAAAAGTCCTTTACTGACCATAAGCCAAAAAGGATCAGAAAATATGATGACACCCATGTAAACATGGCAAGTTATATTATAGATTCATACATGGCAGGAACAACAATAAGTAGGCATGTTGGTGAGCTTGAACCACTCACCACAGAGCAATACATGGCATGGCAAGGCAACTCACAGTAAGAAGACATGGCATAGAAGCTATACATGGCAAGAACAACATCATAGCATACACGGATCAACTACAACAACCTTGGCAAAATTGAATAACATGTAAACAACCTGCCAGGAAACATTTTATAGCAAAAGTAGAGCTCGATTGACTCAAGCTATGACACTCCATAATTGCAAACAAGGGAATGGATGGATAGAGAATAACCATATGTTCAAAACATCCTTAATGAAGTATCTCAAAATAAGCATGGATCTCTCGGTAGCATCAAGTTAACATGGCATAAAAATATCAGCAAAACAGGGGCTGAAAACAGCAACATCATGAAGCCTAGTTTGCATGCTTGTGCTAGTCACCACAGAGATCACAAAAATACATGGCATACACCCCTGTAAATATGGCATGGCATAGTACAAAACACATGTAGGACTCAAGCTCATAGGATGCACACATCAATCATGGCAAAAATGACAAAAGTGCATGTTCTGATAAGAATCTGAAACTAACATCACATAGCACTCTTCTAACAGCATTTCGGGCATCAAGATGAGCTCAAATGAAAATGATGCAATGAGATGAAATGATGTACTCATTGAGACGAACATTTTGACATATTACACGCACGAAATGGAGCAATATGCAGAGAGTTATGGCATGATGAACATGAGCAAAAAATATGCAAAACTACGGGACTTCGCAGAAAACGGAGGGGGGGAGAAAGTCAACCGGATCTGGATCGGGCGCGCGGATCGAGGTGGCCGGAGGCTCGCCGGAGCTGCAGGTCGGACTTGGCCGGAGAGGAGGAAGGAGACCGGAGAGGCGGCCGGCGGGGAGGTACTCGGCGGCGGCGCGAGGCGAAGCACCGGCGGCAAGCCCGGCGGCGGGCGCGGGCGGCGCGCCACATGCCGGAGGCGGGACGAGGGCGGCGGCGAGGAGGCCGGGCGCCGGGGAGGCGGCGGCGCTGGCCGGAACCACGGGCGGCGTAGGGGCGGCGAGGGCGGCGCGGAGGGAGGCGGCGCTGGCGAGGCGCGCGGAAGCCGAGGCGGCGGCGGCGAAGCGGCGGCGGTCATGGGCGCGGAGCATGGCGGCGGCGGCGGGCCGGCTCGGCGGCGGCGGATCTGGCCCGCTGGCCCGGATGGCTCGCTGGCCGGGCGGCGCGGGGACGGCGGCGGAGGATACGCTGCGCTGCGCAATTGGACGGGGAGCGGGCGGACGTGTCCGGCCGCCGGGCGGACATGTCCGGCGGCGCGGAGGGAGAAGAAGCTAGGGTTAGGGGTGGATTCATCCGCGAATTTCGGAGGGGGAGGTGTATTTATAGGTAGAGGGAGCTAGGAGAGTCCGAATGAGGTGCGGTTTTCGTCCACGCGATCGTGATCGAATGACCGAGAGCATGGAGGGGAGTTTGCTGGGTTTTGGGCCACTTTGAAAGGGGTGTTGGGCTGCAACAAAAGAGGGCTTTACGGTTACCCGGTTAACCGTTGGAGTATCAAACGACCTCCAAATGGCACGAAACTTGACGGGCGGTCTACCGGTGGTATACTAAGGCCGCTTGGCAAACCTCGGTCCATTTCGAGAAAGTTTAACACCCGCACATGAAAAGAGGCAAAAGGGGGCGCCGGGGAACATAGGAGTGCCGGATTGCAAAACGGACAACGGAGAAAATGCTCAGATGCATGAGACGAACACTTATGCAAAATGAAATGCACATGATGACATGATTAAAATGCAGATGATGACATGGCAAAGTGCAAAATGCAAGCACATGACATGGCAAAGACGGCGAATAACTGGCGGACACCTGGCGCATCGAATCCGGGGCGTTACACTAGGTATGATCATGTATATAGGCATCACGTCCGAGACAAGTAGACCAACTCCTGCCTGCATCTACTACTATTACTCCACTCATCGACCGCTATCCAGCATGCATCTAGAGTATTAAGTTAATGAAAACAGAGTAACGCCTTAAGCAAGATGACATGATGTAGAGGAATAAATTCATGCAATATGATAAATACCCCATCTTGTTATCCTCGATGGCAACAATACAATACGTGCCTTGCAACCCTTTCTGTCACTGGGTAAGGACACTGCAAGATTGAACCCAAGGCTAAGCACTTCTCCCATTGCAAGGACTACCAATCTAGTTGGCCAAACCAAACGGATAATTCGAAGAGACTTGCAAAGATAACCAATCATACATAAAAGAATTCAGAGAAGATTCAAATATTGCTCATAGATAATCTTGATCATAAACCCACAATTCGTCGATCTCAACAAACACACCGCAAAAAGAAGATTACATCGAATAGATCTCCACGAGAGAGGGGGAGAACATTGTATTGAGATCCAAAAAGAGAGAATAAGCCATCTAGCTACTAACTATGGACCCGAAGGTCTGAAGTAAACTACTCACATTTCATAGGAGAGGCTATGATGATGATGTAGAAGCCCTCCATGGTGGATTCCCTTCCCATGGAGCTCGAACAGGCCCCAAGATGGGATCTCGTGGATACAGGAAGTTGTGGCGGTGGAATTAGGTTTTGGCTCAGATCGATCTGTTGGGGCACGAGGTATATATAGGAGGAAGGAGTACGTCGGTGGAGCTTGGGGCCCACGAGGCGTGGGCGCGCCTAGGGAGCGCCCTCCACCTCGTGGCCGCCTCCTCCTTTCTTGGCCGAGGGTCCAAGTCTCCGGATCTTATCTCGATGAGAAAATCACGCTCCCGAAGGTTTCATTCCGTTCGGACTCCGTTTGATATTCCGTTTCTTCGAAATACTGAAAAAAAACAGCAATTCTGGGCTAGGCCTCCGGTTAATAGGTTAGTCCCAAAAATAATATAAAAGTGGAAAATAAAGCCCAATATAGTCCAAAACAATAGATAATATAGCATGGAGCAATCAAAAATTATAGATACATTGGAGACGATCGCATCCCCAAGCTTAATTCCTGCTCGTCCTCGAGTAGGTAAATGATAAAAAGAGAATTTTTGATGCGGAGTGCTACTTGGCATAATTTCAATGTAACTCTTCTTAATTGTGGTATGAATATTCAGATCCGAAAGATTCAAGACAAAAGTTCATATTGACATAAAAATAATAATACTTCAAGCATACTAACAAAGCAATCATGTCTTCTCAAAATAACATGGCCAAAGAAAGTTATCCCTACAAAATCATATAGTCTGGCTATGCTCTATCTTCACCACACAAAATATTTAAATCATGCACAACCCCGATGACAAGCCAAGCAATTGTTTCATACTTTTGAAATTCTCAAAACTTTTTCAATCTTCACGCAATACATGAGCGTGAGCCATGGATATAGCATTATATGTGGAATAGAATGGTGGTTGTGGAGAAGACAAAAAGAGGGAAGATAGTCTCACATCAACTAGGCGTGTCAACGGGCTATGGAGATGCCCATCAATAGATATCAATGTGAGTGAGTAGGGATTGCCATGCAACGGATGCACTAGAGCTATAAGTATATGAAAGCTCAACAAAAGAAACTAAGTGGGCGTGCATCCAATTCGCTTGCTCATGAAGACCTAGGGCAATTTGAGGAAGCCCATCATTGGAATATACAAGCCAAGTTCTATAATGAAAAATTCCCACTAGTATATGAAAGTGACAAAATGAGAGACTCTCTATTATGAAGATCATGGTGCTACTTTGAAGCACAAGTGTGGTAAAAGGATAGTAACATTGTCCCTTCTCTCTTTTTCTCTCATTTTTTTATTTGGGCCTTTTCCCCACTTTTATGGCCTCTTTTTTTTTTTCGTCCGGAGTCTCATCCCGACTTATGGGGGAATCATAGTCAGTCTCCATCATCCTTTCCTCACTTGGGACAATGCTCTAAAAATGATGATCATCACACTTTTATTTTTCTTACAACTCAAGAATTACAACTCGATACTTAGAACAAAATATGACTCTATGTGAATGCCTCCGGCGGTGTGCCGGGATATGAATGAAAGAATTATGAATGGTGGCTTTGCCACAAATACGATGTCAACTACATGATCATGCTAAGCAATATGACAATGATGGAGCGTGTCATAATAAACGGAACGGTGGAAAGTTGCATGGCAATATATCTCGGAATGGCTATGGAAATGCCATGATAGGTAGGTATGGTGGCTGTTTTGAGGAAGGTTTATGGTGGGTGTATGATACCGGCGAAAAGTGCGCGGTATTAGAGAGGCTAGCAATGGTGGAAGGGTGAGAAAAATGCGTATAATCCATGGACTCAACATTAGTCATAAAGAACTCATAGACTTATTGAAAAAATCTACAAGTTATCAAAGCAAAGTATTACGCGCATGCTCCTAGGGGGATAGATTGGTAGGAAAAGACCATCGCTCGTCCCCAACCGCCACTCATAAGGAAGACAATCAATAAATAAATCATGCTCCGACTTCATCACATAACGGTTCACCATACGTGCATGCTACGGGAATCACAAACTTTAACACAAGTATTTCTCAAATTCAAAACTACTCAACTAGCATGATTCTAATATTACAACCATCATATCTCAAAACAATTATCAAGCATCAAACTTTTCTTAGTATTCAACACACTCAAAAGAAAGTTTTACAAATCTTGAATACCAAGCATATTATTATTTTAAGCAAATTACCATGCTATTTTAAGACTCTCAAAATAATCTAAGTGAAGCCTGAGAGATCAATAGTTTCTTTAAAACAAATCCACCACCGTGCTCTAAAAGATATAAGTGAAGTACTAGAGCAAAACTATAAAGCTCAAAAGATATAAGTGAAGCACATAGAGCAAAACTATGAAGCTCAAAAGATATAAAGCACATAGAGTATTCTAACAAATTCCAATTCAAGTATGGCTCTCTCAAAAGGTGTGTACAGCAAGGATGATTGTGGTAAACTAACAAGCAAAGACGCAAATAATACAAGACGCTCCAAGCAAAACACATATCATGTGGTGAATAAAAATATAGCTCCAAGTAAAGTTACCGATGGAAGTGGATTTAAAGAGGGATGCCTTCCGGGCATCCCCAAGCTTTGACCTTTGGTGTCCTTGGATTATCTTGGGGGTGCCATGGGCATCCCCAAGCTTAGGCTCTTGCCACTCCTTG
The DNA here is from genome assembly GCA_021605205.1 of Aegilops longissima. NCBI lineage: Eukaryota > Viridiplantae > Streptophyta > Magnoliopsida > Poales > Poaceae > Aegilops > Aegilops longissima. Next base: position 351,002,828 of record CM038676.1, on the reverse strand, counting down.
TTCCATAATCCATCAAAAAAATTCACCCAAAACTTGAAAACTTCACAACACAAAACTCAACAAAAAATCTCTTAAGCTCCGTTAGCGAAAGAAAACAAAAGACCACTTCAAGGTACTGTAATGAACTCATTATTTATTTGTATTGGTGTTAAACCTACTGTATTCCAACTTCTCTATGGATTATAAACTATTTTACTAGCCATAGATTCATCAAAATAAGCAAACAACACACGAAAAACAAAATCTGTCAAAAACAGAACAGTCTGTAGTAATCTATAACTAACGCAAACTTCTGGAACTCCAAAATTTCAGCCAAAATAGGACGACCTAGGCAAATTTTTTATTGGTCAGAAGAAATTGTAATCACTATTTTATCACGTTCTGGTGATTCTTTTAAAAAAATTCGTGAACCGAGAGTTTCTGGAAATTACAGCAAGATCAAATAACTATCATCCAAGAAGATCCTATAGGTTTAACTTGGCACAAACGCTAATTAAAACATAAAATCACATCCAAACAGAAGGTAGATGGATTATTTATTACTAAACAGAAACAAAAACAAAAAAACTAAAATAAAATTGGGTTGCCTCCCAACAAGCGTTATCATTTAACGCCCCTAGCTAGGCATAAAAGCAAGGATAGATCTAGGTATTGCCATCTTTGGTAGGCAATCCATAAGTGGCTCTCATAATAGATTCATATGGTAATTTTATCTTCTTCCTAGGGAAGTGTTCCATGCCTTTCTTTAATGTAAATTGTAATCTAATATTCCCTTCCTTCATATCAATAATTGCACCAATCGTTCTAAGGAAAGGTCTACCAAGAATAACAGGACATGAAGGATTGCAATCTATATCAAGAAAGATAAAGCCTACAGGCACATAATTCCTATTTCAACAATAAGAACATCATTTATTCTTCCCATAGGTTTCTTAATAGTGGAAACACTAGCACCCAAATCACATAAAGCATAGAATTCATGATCCTTAATCTTAATTTTAATAGTTGGCTCCCACTCATCTTAAATTTTTCTAGGGATGGTGAAAGGACATGCGGTGCCCCCATGTGTGGTTTTGGTAATTGATGACATTATCTATGGACTAATGGTTGCATTGAGTTATATTTGAAGTATTTGTCCATAGGCATTTCTTGAAGTCCATGTGTTGGTTTCAAGGAGTTTATGTGTTGACCAAGGTGCTATCAAGGAATTATCCAAAGATTGGTCATGTGAGTGTTGAGCTTATTGCAAGCATGTCTTGAAGAAGAAGATTGTGTGATCATTCATGTTTACCTTCAAGACATCATCCAAACGAAGAGAGTTGGAAAGATTCAAGGTTGATCAAGACTAAGTCAAGAGTGAATCAAGTTGATCAACTCACAAAGCGTAGAAGATGTACCGAGAGGGATCAAGTGATCCCATGGTATGGTAAGCATTATCCATTGCACTTTGTGTACTAACCCATGGTCTATGTGAGAGTCTATGTGGGGTTAGGTACGTGTCCATGGGCTTGCGTCAAGAGGAAGATATCATACAACCCATGGAAAGGATGACATCAAGTGGTGATCGTCATCAAGATTGCCGTGTGCAAGTTCAAGTGGAGCATCACGAAGAGATCAAGTGCTTGAAGCTTGCCATCCATTGTGGTGGCAATGGACTTGTGAAGATGTGCCGAAGAGTGGCTCACCCATAGTGGAGTATGGGGGAGCAATCATCTAGTCTCCATCGACCCATCGCAATCAAGAAAGGTGGTCCATCTTGAGGAGGAAAAGATCGTCATCATCTAGCTCAAGTGGATCATGTGCAAGGCAAAGGTTTGCCCTTGATAGGTTTTCTATTTTACCGGTCTCATGGTGGTAGTTGGGAGACCGGGTTATAGGATCGATAGCCGTACTATCAAGGGGGGGCTCTCAAGTGAGTAGCTTGATCGTATCGTTAAATCGAGAGCTCAAACCATTGCATCCTTGCATCATGTTTCTTGGTTCTTGTTTGGTTCTCTTTGTGAGTCTTAGAGCTTATGGTCATCTTTATGACAAGCTTGAGTTCATCGAAACGGAGTTTGCATGCGTCTTCTATGATGTTTTCGGTGTTGGAGGTTTTACCGGTCTTTTCCGAGGAAGGGTTCTCACCATTTTCTTTTGGGCCTTTTCTCATTTGCTTATTATTGGTATTTCTCTCAAGATTGTGTTAGCCCTTGTCTCTAGCTTTCCAACAAACTTGGTTTCGTCGAATTCGGAGTCCGAATGCAGAAGATATGGTAGTTTTGGTGTTCTGAAAAGGCTGCAGCGGTACTACCGCGGGTAGGAGCCGTACTACCGCGGCTACTTCCGTGGCTACTTCCGCTCGGGACCAAAAACTCGTCACAAGTCCAGCGGTGGTAGGCACGGATGTAATTTTTTAGTACCGCTCGCAAGCAGTAGTACCGTGATGCCGAGCGGTACTACCGCTCGGTGCGGGCTGTGAGCATAACGGTTGGATTTTTCCCCACCTATAAAAGGGGGGTCTTCTTCCCCATTGAACCTTATCCTTTGAGCTCGTGTTCTTCCCCCATTGTTGACCTTCTTCGAGCTTGCTAACTCTCAATCCCTCCATGGATTCTTGCTAGTTTTTGAGGGAAAAGAGATGAGATCTAGATCCACATTTTCACCAATCACTTTCTCCTCTAAGTGAGGAACCCTTGGATCTAGATCTTGGAGTTCTTTGTGTTCTTCTTTCGTTCTTCCTCTCATTTTCCTCCCAAGCATTAGTTGCTTTGGTGGGATTTGGGAGAGAAGGACTTGGGCACTCTGTGTTCCCTTGCCATTGCATTTGGTGCATCGGTTTGAGTTCTCCACGGTGATACGTGGAAGTGAAGTTTGAGAAGCTTATTACTCTTGGGTTTTTGGGCACCCTAGAGCTTGTTCCTCTTGGGTGCCTTGGCGCCCTAGACGGTTGGTGGTGTTCGGAGCTCAATCATTGTGGTGTAAAGCTCCGGGCAAGCGTCGGGGTCCCCAATTAGATTGTGGAGATCGCCCCGAGCAATTTGACGGGTACCGGTGACCGCCCCCAAGGGTTGCCAAAGTGTACGGGTTCGGTGACCGCACCCAAGGGTTGCCATTTGTACGGGTTCGTTACCGCCCTCAAGGGTCCCTTAGTGGAATCACGTCATTTTGCATTGTGCGAGGGCGTGAGGAGATTACGGTGGCCCTAGTGGCTTCTTGTGGAGCATTGTGCCTCCACACCGCTCCAAACGGAGATTAGCATCCGCAAGGGTGTGAACTTCGGGATACATCGTCGTCTCCGCGTGCCTCGGTTATCTCTTACCCGAGCCCTTTACTTATGCACTTTACTTTGTGATAGCCATATTGTTCTTTGTCATATATCTTGCTATCACATAGTTGATTATCTTGCTTAGCATAAGTTATTGGTGTGCATAGGTGAGCCTAGTTGTTTTAGGTTTTGTGCTTGACAAATTAACCGCTAGGTTTTTTCCGCATTTGTTCAAGCATAAACCGTAATTATTTTAAAGCGCCTATTCACCCCCCCCCCCTCTAGGCGACATCCACGATCTTTCAATTGGTATCAGAGCCTCGTCTCTCTTTGTTAGGCTTAACCGCCTAGAGAGTAAAGATGTCGACTAGGGGATTAGGATTCTTTGACACTCTTAGTTTCGATGGCACAAATTTTGATGTTTGGGTAATTCGCATGCTTAATCTCTTTAGGGTCATGGACCCAAATTTAGAGCGAATTGTAGATATGGGTTTTTCTCCTCCAAAGGATCCCCAAAGATTATCTTTAGAGGATGAGAAAAACTCTTATCTCAATGCTCAAGCTTCTAATGTGCTTTTCGATGTTTTGAGCAATGTAGTTATATTTCAACTCATGCCGTTCCGGGATGCTCATGAGTTGTGGACAAAGCTTCAAGATAAATATGGCGTGTCCAAGATTTGTAGGGATGATTGTTCTCCCTCCACCTCCGGCCGTATAGTCTTCTCAACTTCTTCTACTTCACCTACATGTGGTTTGCCACAAGGTAATGATATGGTGAGTAGTGTCGGTCATTGCAATGATGATAGTGTGCTTTTTGTGGATGATTCTTCATCACTATATTATTGCAATGCTCCATCTTTGGGCCTTAGCACTTCGAGCACTCCAAATGTTTCACTTGCTTGTGTTGATAGTCCTTGCATATCATGTAGAAATTGCTTGACTAAATCTCATGATGATATGCTTGCTATATCTTGTTGCCATGATAAAAATGCATGTATTTCCTCGAGTTGTTGTGCTAACAATGTAAATGAAACCCAACACTCCATGGAACAAGATGTGGTCTTGAATGGTGCTTCAAGGGATCCTATATCATCATCTACTGCATTTTGCCTTATGGCCAAGGCTTCAAAGGTATCTCCCACTTTGAATCCCAATATATTTTGTGATGATATTGATGATGGCAAGAGTGATGATGATGTTGATTATGATGAAGAGAGTGATGATGTTGCCTCCTTAAAAATTAAGGGGGAAATGATTTTTAAAGCTCTTCTTAAGAATAAAATTGCTTGTTCCAACTTCATGGAAATCATGTCTATTGCTATTGAGGGCAAGAAATATATTAATGAGTTGGAATCTCGTCTTGAGGAGCATGAGGTCACCATTGATCAAATGGAAGGTCATGGGCGTGATTACGCTAATGAGATTGAGGACCTCTCTCAAGCTCTTGAACTTGAACAAACCACCAAGGAATCTCTTGAGGAGACTTTTGCTCTAGAATTATCTAGAGTGAGGGAATCTCGTGATAGAGCTCTTGACGTGACCAATGATTTTGGAACTAAAAATGAGGAGCTTGAAGTTGTGCATGCTAAACTCCTTGAGGACTTTGAGCACCTCGAAAATGGCTCAAGGGTCATTAAGAGTGAGCTCATCAAACTCACCGAGTCTCATGCTCAACTTAAAGCTTCATATTCAAAAGAGCTTGCCAAGTTGTCTTCTCCTCTTGTTGCTAATGATGATGCTTGTGCTACTAACTCTATCTCTTGTGAAGCATCCATATTGAAGGAGAATGTTGAGCTAAGGGCTCAACTTGAGTTGCTATCTAGCAATTATGGGATGTTGGAAGAAAATCATGTAAGGCTCACAAGCTCTCATGATGATCTTCTAGTATCCCATAATGTGCTAAAGATAGCTCATGAGGCCATGCTTGCTAAGGTAACATCTAGTGAGCCTCATGTGGATACTAGCACTACTTCTAGTCAAAATGCTATATTGATATGTGCTAGTCCTTGTAATTCATCTACTCACAATGTTGGTACATCTTGTGATGAATTGCTTTCCTTGCCTTGTTTCTCTAACAATGAAGCTTATACTTCCTCTAGTACTTGTATTGAGACTAACCATGTAGAGGAAATCAAAGAGCTCAAGGCCCAAGTCACTTGTTTGAAGGAAGACTTGGAAAAGAGTCATGAAGGGAAATCCACACTCAACAATATCTTGAGTGTGCAAAAATCCCCCAATGACAAAGGTGGACTTGGATTCAACTCCAATAAGAAGAAGAAGTCCAAGATGAACAAAAAGAAGGGCCAAGAACAAGTCAAGAAATCGGCCAAGATTGTTTGCTTCAAGTGCAAAGTAGAAGGGCATCATGTTAGATCTTGCCCATTGAATAAGAAGGCCATTAGTGTCAAGCAACAAGGGAAGAGGGCACAAGTTCAATCTCATGCTCAACCTCAAGTTGAAGAAAGGCCACTTCCCAAGAAGGCTCAAGTTAATGCTTCTCTTGTTGAGAAATCAAGTGAGAAGAAAGTGAAGAGTAGACGTTGCTACTTATGTCGTGAGAAAGGCCACGTCGCTTCTTCATGCACTAGTGGTAACTTATCCAACCCAATTATTATTGATGATGTCTATTCTCTTGGGAAGGATAAGGTTGGCAATGTGTTTGCCAAGTTTGTTGGTACTCAAAGTGGTGTCAAGAAAAGAACCATTTGGGTGGCCAAGCCTATTGTGACTAACCTCTTAGGACCCAACTTGGTTGGGGACCAACTAGCTCAAACTTGATCAATAGGTGTTGTTGGAGGTCATTGGAGACTTGGCTACATTATAAAGATTTAAGGGGTCCTCATCATTCATATTGTGTCAAGCCAAGTCATTCGGATTATCTTTCTATCATATATCCAATGTTCCTCCTTGTGGTAACTCGTGCTTAAATTGCTTACATTAAAATTTACTTGTCCCTTAGCATGTTGTGGTTTTGTATCTTGCATGTGCTTGTATATGTTGTGCTTCCAAATTGCTTATCTTGAGAAATCAAGTATGTGCATGTTGGTTTGCACAACATGTACATGTGTGTTGTGTGTTGAGCCTTTTTGCATCTTGTTTATTTCTTAGTTGGCTCTTGTGAGAGATTAATGGAATATCCCATTATGTGGGAGTGATGTGCTTTGTGCACCTCACAATCCTATAAACGTGTGTACATGAGTAATACCATCTAGTATTGATATTTCAAGATTATCTAGTCTCTAGGTGGTATATCTCTCATGAGAAATTCAAATTCTAAATTTTCAATTAATTATCTCTTGTTGGATCCTTTTAATTGCCTCTTGTCTATCTTTAATTGGTATCACATTATGGGGGAGTAATATGCTATGTGTGTATTACTAGCCTAGAAAATGTGTACATTTGAGATATTGTCACCTAGAATTGATATTGTAAATTATCTTGTTCCTAGGTGGCATGATAGCTCTACAAGTTGCAATTTGCTTGTGTTTGGTGTGAAGATGTTGTCGGTTATCCTTGTTATCTACCACCAGGAATTATTTCCAAATACTTCTTGTCTTTTGACAATTGGTACTCACTTTTGTGTGGTAGAATTTATTGATCTTTTTTTCTTTGGCTTTATTTATTTATTTTTGCCTTTTCTCTTGCCAAGGTTTGTGTCAACTCCCATTGCCTTCCGTGCCACTTGAGGATCTTGTTGTTTTCTTGATCTTGTCTAGTGTTTTCCTTGATATAGTGAACGTGGTGATCCTACCTTGTGCATTTGTATTCAAATTCAAATTCTCTATAATGCACAACTCGTGGGGGAGCTATCCTATTCTCTATAAAATACTCATCTTGTGATCCTTATCAAGTGTGTGTTTGTGGAAGGCAAGCCGTTTCTTTTTGGTACTTTGTGCCATCATGAAACTTTGTAGAGGGCTTGGTTTATTTGGAACCATTCTCTCTTTTGGGAGTTTGACATCCTTCTTTTTGAGTGTATCAATGGATATCTCATTCCTTGATGTATCTTTTGGGATATCCTCCAAGTGATGATTTATTCATTTGGTATATTTTCTTCGCTTGGTATTTCTTTGTCTTTTGGTCTTGGTTCTTGAAAGTCTTGAGCATGCATATTTACTTCTTGTAGTTTCTTTGGCATGCTTTCTTTATTTGACCCAATTTATAGGGGAAACTCCACCAAGTATCAAATTGGATGAGATGTGCATGAAATTCATTTTCATATATATATATATATATATATATATATATATATATATATATATATATATATGCACATATTTATGTGTACTTTGTCCTATGCATTGGTGTTTCTAACTATTTGGTCCCGATGAGTTTGGGTACCGTTTAGTTTGTGTTGTTCTTATAGGAACATTTGGAGATGCATTGGATGCTCGGCTCACTCACAAGGAAGGTGTTGTCACCATGTGCATATTGGAGTCAAGCTAGGATGATCCATGAACTACCGTCTACCTTCATTTGGTATCTACTACATCCTTCCAATGGTATCTCGGTAACAAGTATCATCATCTAGTTGGTTCAGTTGATATCTTTTGATAGCTTGCTTTAATTGGTATCTTTTGATTGTTTGATTGCTTGTTTCTCTCTTTGTTATGTCTTTGTGGCATATCATTCTTTTGCAATCTTGGTGCCTCAATATAGTTGGTCTTCCTCCAAGTATTACCTTTGGATATGTGTATGGCATCCCACTCTCTTGTTGAGAAATACACAACTTTTGGAGGAACACCTTTTATATTGGTCTTCTTAGCTTTTAGCCCATTTTGGCAATCGATGCCAATGGGGAGAAGTTTCAGAGAGTTTTGTGGAGAAGTCTTGAGTTTTCTCCTTGCTTTGGTTTTGTTCCTAAGCATTTGCATCTCATACGCATGCATTATTGGTTGTTGCATTGCATGGTGATGCATAATTCCTTATATAAACTCTCTTGAAAGTGATTGTCATCAATTACCGAAATGGGGGAGATTGAAAGGACATGCGGTGCCCCCATGTGTGGTTTTGGTAATTGATGACATTATCTATGGACTAATGGTTGCATTGAGTTATATTTGAAGGATTTGTCCATAGGCATTTCTTGAAGTCCATGTGTTGGTTTCAAGGAGTTTATGTGTTGACCAAGGTGCTATCAAGGAATTATCCAAAGATTGGTCATGTGAGTGTTGAGCTTATTGCAAGCATGTCTTGAAGAAGAAGATTGTGTGATCATTCATGTTTACCTTCAAGACATCATCCAAACGAAGAGAGTTGGAAAGATTCAAGGTTGATCAAGACTAAGTCAAGAGTGAATCAAGTTGATCAACTCACAAAGCGTAGAAGATGTACCGAGAGGGATCAAGTGATCCCATGGTATGGTGAGCATTATCCATTTCACTTTGTGTACTAACCCATGGTCTATGTGAGAGTCTATGTGGGGTTAGGTACGTGTCCATGGGCTTGCGTCAAGAGGAAGATATCATACAACCCATGGAAAGGATGACATCAAGTGGTGATCGTCATCAAGATTGCCGTGTGCAAGTTCAAGTGGAGCATCACGAAGAGATCAAGTGCTTGAAGCTTGCCATCCATTGTGGTGGCAATGGGCTTGTGAAGATGTGCCGAAGAGTGGCTCACCCATAGTGGAGTATGAGGGAGCAATCATCTAGTCTCCATCGACCCATCGCAATCAAGAAAGGTGGTCCATCTTGAGGAGGACAAGATCGTCATCATCTAGCTCAAGTGGATCATGTGCAAGGCAAAGGTTTTCCCTTAATAGGTTTTCTATTTTACCGGTCTCATGGTGGTAGTTGGGAGACCGGGTTATAGGATCGATAGCCGTACTATCAAGGGGGGGCTCTCAAGTGAGTAGCTTGATCGTATCGTTCGTCGAGAGCTCAAACCATTGCATCCTTGCATCATGTTTCTTGGTTCTTGTTTGGTTCTCTTTGTGAGTCTTAGAGCTTATGGTCATCTTTATGACAAGCTTGAGTTCATCGAAAACGGAGTTTGCATGCGTCTTCTATGATGTTTTCGGTGTTGGAGGTTTTACCGGTCTTTTCCGAGGAAGGGTTCTCACCATTTTCTTTTGGGCCTTTTCTCATTTGCTTATTATTGGTATTTCTCTCAAGATTGTGTTAGCCCTTGTCTCTAGCTTTCCAACAAACTTGGTTTCGTCGAATTCGAGTCCTAATGCGAAGTTATGGTAGTTTTGGTGTTCGAAAAGGCTGCAGCGGTACTACATGGGTAGGAGCGGAAGTAATTTTTACTACCGCCCTTGGGAGTGGTACTACCACTCTTGGGAGCGGTACTACCGCTTGGAGCAGTACTACCGCGGCTACTTCCATGGCTACTTCCGCTCGGGACCAAAAACTCGTCACAAGTCCAGCGGTGGTAGGCACGGATGTAATTTTTAGTACCGCTTCATAGCAGTAGTACCGTGATGCCGAAGCGGTACTACCGCTTCGCTCAAAAGCTGTGAGCATAACGGTTAGATTTTTCTCCACCTATAAAAGGGGTCTTCTTCCCCATTGAGCCTTATCCTTTGAGCTCGTGTTCTTCCCCATTGTTGACCTTCTTGAGTTTGCTAACTCTCAATCCCTCCATGGATTCTTGCTAGTTTTGAGGGAAAGAGAGGAGATCTAGATCCACATTTCCACCAATCACTTTCTCCTCTAAGTGAGGGGAACCCCTTGGATCTAGATCTTGGAGTTCTTTGTGTTCTTCTTTCGTTCTTCCTCTCATTTTCCTCCCAAGCATTAGTTGCTTTGGTGGGATTTGGGAGAGAAGGACTTGGGCACTCCGTGTTCCTTGCCATTGCATTTGGTGCATCGGTTTGAGTTCTCCACGGTGATACATGGAAGTGAAGTTTGAGAAGCTTATTACTCTTGGGTTTTTGGGCACCCTAGAGCTTGTTCCTCTTGGGTGCCTTGGCGCCTAGACGGTTGGTGGTGTTCGAGCTCAATCATTGTGGTGTAAAGCTCCTGCAAGCGTCGGGTCTCCAATTAGGTTGTGGAGATCGCCTGAGCAATTTGTCTGCACAGTGACCGCCCCAAGGGTTGCCAAAGTGTATGGGTTCGTGACCGCCCCAAGGGTTGCCATTTGTATGGGTTCGGTGACCGCCTCAAGGGTCCCTTAGTGGAATCACGACATCTTGCATTGTGCGAGGGCGTGAGGAGATTACGGTGGCCCTAGTGGCTTCTTGTGGAGCATTGTGCCTCCACACCGCTCCAAACGGAGATTAGCATCCGCAAGGGTGTGAACTTCGGGATACATCGTCGTCTCCGCGCCTCGGTTATCTCTTACCCGAGCCCTTTACTTATGCACTTTACTTTGTGATAGCCATATTGTTCTTTGTCATATATCTTGCTATCACATAGTTGATTATCTTGCTTAGCATAAGTTGTTGGTGTGCATAGGTGAGCCTAGTTGTTTTAGGTTTTGTGCTTCACAAATTAACCGCTAGGTTTTTTCCGCATTTGTTCAAGCCTAAACCGTAATTATTTTAAAGCGCCTATTCACCCCCTCTAGGCGACATCCACGATCTTTCAGATGGAGACTTCCAACTCAAGTTTTTCCTCATAAGATTGCATCAAGGCATCAACGATATGTTTGGTAAACGCATTATTTTGACTATAATCATGGGGATAATTTAGCACGGATTGCAACAAGGAAATACAATCAATTAAAGAGAAACTTTCATAATTAAATTCCTTGAAATCCAAAATAGTGGGTTTAGCAACACCTAAGGTTTTACTTTCTTCAATCCCACTTTTATCAATTTTAGCATCATAATCTAAAAACTCTGAATTTTTAGAACGCCTTCTAGGTAAATGTATCTCATATTCAATCTCATCATTATCAAGATTCATATTGCAAAACAAAGATTTGATAGGGGACACATCAATAACTTTCAGATCTTCATCTTTATTTTCATGGGAATCGGAAGAACACGTTTTAATAAAGGCATTTTTCATAGCACGCATCCTAGCGGTTCTTTCCTTGCATTCATCAATGGAAATTATCATGGCTTTGAGAGACTCATTGATATCATGCTTAGGATGAATAGATCTAAGCTTTAAAGAATCAACATCAAGAGAAATTCTATCAACGTTCCTAGCCAATTCATCAACCTTAAGCAATTTCTCTTCAAGCAAAGCATTAAAATTCTTTTGAGAATTCATAAACTCTTTAACACTAGTCTCAAATTCAGAGGGCATCTTATTAAACTTTCCATAAGAATTGTTGTAGGAATTTCCATAATTATTAGAGGAATTACTAGGATAAGGCCTAGGATTAAAGTTTCCTCTATACGCATTGTTACCAAAATTATTCCTACCAACAAAGTTCACATCCATAGATTCATTATTATTCTCAATCAAAGTATACAAAGGCATATCATTAGGATCAGAAGAAACACTCTTAGTAGCAAATAATTTCATAAGTTCATCCATCTTCCACTCAAAACATTGATTTCTTCTATCGCATGCACTTTTTTATTAGTAGATCTTTCAGTGTGCCATTGAGAATAATTAACCATAATATTATCTAGGAGTTTAGCAGCATCTCATAAAGTGATTTCCATAAAAGTGCCTCCCGTGGCCGAATCTAAAAGATTTCTAGAAGCAAAATTCAATCAGGCATAAATTTTTTGTATAATCATCCACAAATTCAAACCATGAGTAGGGCAATTGCGTATCATTAATTTCATTCTCTCCCAAGCTTGTGCAACATGTTCATGATCAAGTTGCTTAAAATTCATAATATCGTTCCTAAGAGAGATGATCTTAGCGGGAGGAAAATACTTAGAGATAAAAGCATCTTTGCACTTATTCCAAGAATCAATACTATTTTTAGGCAAAGACGAAAACCAAGCTTTAGCACGATCTCTAAGCGAAAAAGAAAATAGCTTCAATTTAACAACATCATTGTCAACATCTTTCTTCTTTTGCATATCACACAAATCCATGAAGCTATTTAAATGAGTAGCGGCATCTTCGCTAGGAAGGCCGGCGAATTTATCTTTCATAACGAGATTCAATAAAGCATCATTGATTTCACAAGATTCAGTATTGGCAAGAGGAGCAATCGGAGTGCTAAGGAAATCATTATTGTTGGTATTGGTAAAGTCACACAATTTGGTATTATCTTGAGCCATAGTGACAAGCAAGCAATCCAACACACGAGCAAACAAGCGGACGTGAAAAGGCAAATGGAAAAGAGAGGCTTAATAAAGCGGCAAGGGTGAAGTGGGGAGAGGAAAGCGAGAGGCAAATGGCAAATAATGTAATGCGAGAGATAAGGGATTGTGATGGGTACTTGGTATGTTGACTTTTATGAGACTCCCGACAGCGGCGCCAGAAATCCTTCTTGCTACGTCTTGAGCTTGCATTGGTTTTCCCGAAGAGGAGAGGATGATGCAGCAGAGTAGCGTAAGTATTTCCCTCAGTTTTTGAGAACCAAGGTATCAATCCAGTAGGAGGCCATGCGCAAGTCCCTCGTACCTACACAAAGCAAATAACTCCTCGCAACCAACGCGAATAGGGGTTGTGAAGCCCTTCACGGTCACTTACAAGAGTGAGATCTGATAGAGATGATAGATAATATTTTGGTATTTTTGGTATAAAGATGCAAAGTAAAATAAAAGGCAAAGTAAAAAGCAAAGCAATAATAAAGCGTGGGAAGATTAATATGATGAAAATAGACCCGGGGCCATAGATTTCACTAGTGGCTTCTCTCAAGAGCATAAGTATTTTACGGTGGGTGAACGATTACTGTTGAGCAATTGATGAATTGAGCATAGTTATGAGAGTATCTAGGTATGATCATGTATATAGGCATCACGTCCGAGAAAAGTAGACCGACTCCTGCCTACATCTACTACTATTACTCCACTCATCGACCGCTATCCAGCATGCATCTAGAGTATTAAGTTAATGAAAACAGAGTATCGCCTTAAGCAAGATGACATGATGTAGAGGAATAAACTCATGCAATATGATAAATACCCCATCTTGTTATCCTCGATGGCAACAATACAATACATGCCTTGCAACCCTTTCTGTCACTGGGTAAGGACACCGCAAGATTGAACCCAAAGCTAAACACTTCTCCCATTGCAAGACTACCAATCTAGTTGGCCAAACCAAACGGATAATTCGAAGAGACTTGCAAAGATAACCAATCATACATAAAAGAATTCAGAGAAGATTCAAATATTGCTCATAGATAATCTTGATCATAAACCCACAATTCGTCGGTCTCAACAGACACACCGCAAAAAGAAGATTACATCGAATAGATCTCCACGAGAGAGGGGGAGAACATTGTTTTGAGATCCAAAAAGAGAGAAGAAGCCATCTAGCTACTAACTATGGACCCGAAGGTCTGAAGTAAACTACTCACACTTCATAGGAGAGGCTATGATGATGATGTAGAAGCCCTCCGTGGTGGATTCCTTCCTGATTCTTTTTAAAAAATTCGTGAACCGAGAGTTTCGGAAATTACAGCAAGATCAAATAACTATCATCCAAGAAGATCCTATAGGTTTAACTTGGCACAAACGCTAATTAAAACATAAAATCACATCCAAACAGAAGGTAGATGGATTATTTATTACTAAACAGAAACAAAACAAAAAACTAAAATAAAATTGTTGCCTCCCAACAAGCTGCTATCATTTAACGCCTAGCTAGGCATAAAAGCAAGGATAGATCTAGGTATTGCCATCTTTGGTAGGCAATCCATAAGTGGCTCTCATAATAGATTCATATGGTAATTTTATCTTCTTCCTAGGGAAGTGTTCCATGCCTTTCTTTAATGTAAATTGTAATCTAATATTCCCTTCCTTCATATCAATAATTGCACCAATCGCTCTAAGGAAAGGTCTACCAAGAATAACAGACATGAAGGATTGCAATCTATATCAAGAAAGATAAAGCCTACAGGCACATAATTCCTATTTCAACAATAAGAACATCATTTATTCTTCCCATAGGTTTCTTAATAGTGGAAACACTAGCACCCAAATCACATAAAGCATAGAATTCATGATCCTTAATCTTAATTTTAATAGTTGGCTCCCACTCATCTTAAATTTTTCTAGGATGGTGAAAGGACATGGTGCCCCATGTGTGGTTTTGGTAATTGATGACATTATCTATGGACTAATGGTTGCATTGAGTTATATTTGAAGTATTTGTCCATAGGCATTTCTTGAAGTCCATGTGTTGGTTTCAAGGAGTTTATGTGTACCAAGGTGCTATCAAGGAATTATCCAAAGATTGGTCATGTGAGTGTTGAGTTTATTGCAAGCATGTCTTGAAGAAGAAGATTGTGTGATCATTCATGTTTACCTTCAAGACATCATCCAAACGAAGAGAGTTGGAAAGATTCAAGGTTGATCAAGACTAAGTCAAGAGTGAATCAAGTTGATCAACCACAAAGCGTAGAAGATGTACCGAGAGGGATCAAGTGATCCCATGGTATGGTAAGCATTATCCATTGCACTTTGTGTACTAACCCATGGTCTATGTGAGAGTCTATGGGGTTAGGTACGGTCCATGGGCTTGCGCCAAGAGGAAGATATCATACAACCCATGGAAAGGATGACATCAAGTGGTGATCGCATCAAGATTGCCGGTGCAAGTTCAAGTGGAGCATCACGAAGAGATCAAGTGCTAAGCTTGCCATCCATTGTGGTGGCAATGGACTTGTGAAGATGTGTCAAGAGTGGCTCACCCATAGTGGAGTATGGGGAGCAATCATCTAGTCTCCATCGACCCATCGCAATCAAGAAAGGTGGTCCATCTTGAGGAGGAAAAGATCGCCATCATCTAGCTCAAGTGGATCATGTGCAAGGCAAAGGTTTGCCCTTGATAGGTTTTCTATTTTACCGGTCTCATGGTGGTAGTTGGGAGACCGGTTATAGGATCGATAGCCGCATTATCAAGGGGGCTCTCAAGTGAGTAGCTTGATCGTATCGCTCGTCGAGAGCTCAAACCATTGCATCCTTGCATCATGTTTCTTGGTTCTTGTTTGGTTCTCTTTGTGAGTCTTAGAGCTTATGGTCATCTTTATGACAAGCTTGAGTTCATCGAAACGGAGTTTGCATGCGCTTCTATGATGTTTTCGTGTTGGAGGTTTTACCGGTCTTTTCCGAGGAAGGGTTCTCACCATTTTCTTTTGGGCCTTTTCTCATTTGCTTATTATTGGTATTTCTCTCAAGATTGTGTTAGCCCTTGTCTCTAGCTTTCCAACAAACTTGGTTTCGCGAATTCGAGTCCAATGCAGAAGATATGGTAGTTTTGGTGTTCGAAAAGGTGCAGTGGTACTACTGCGGGTAGGAGCCGTACTATCAGCGTTACTTCCGGCTACTTCCGCCGGACCAAAAACTCGCCACAAGTCCAGCGGTGGTAGGCACGGATGTAATTTTTAGTACCGCGCAAGCAGTAGTACTGGATGCCGAAGGTACTACCGCGTCAGCGGGCTGTGAGCATAACGGTTGGATTTTTCCCCACCTATAAAAGGGGGTCTTCTTCCCCATTGAACCTTATCCTTTGAGCTCGTGTTCTTCCCCCATTGTTGACCTTCTTCGAGCTTGCTAACTCTCAATCCCTCCATGGATTCTTGCTAGTTTTTGAGGGAAAGAGAGATGAGATCTAGATCCACATTTTCACCAATCACTTTCTCCTCTATGAGGGGAACCCTTGGATCTAGATCTTGGAGTTCTTTGTGTTCTTCTTTCGTTCTTCCTCTCATTTTCCTCCCAAGCATTAGTTGCTTTGGTGGGATTTGGGAGAGAAGGACTTGGGCACTCTGTGTTCCCTTGCCATTGCATTTGGTGCATCGGTTTGAGTTCTCCACGGTGATACGTGGAAGTGAAGTTTGAGAAGCTTATTACTCTTGGTTTTTGGGCACCCTAGAGCTTGTTCCTCTTGGGTGCCTTGGCGCCTAGACGGTTGGTGGTGTTCGAGCTCAATCATTGTGGTGTAAAGCTCCGCAAGCGCCGGGTCCCCAATTAGATTGTGGAGATCGCCGAGCAATTTGACGGTACCGTGACCGCCTCAAGGGTTGCCAAAGTGTACGGTTCGGTGACCGCACCCAAGGGTTGCCATTTGTATCGGGTTCGCACGCCTCAAGGGTCCCTTAGTGGAATCACGCCATTTTGCATTGTGCGAGGGCGTGAGGAGATTACGGTGGCCCTAGTGGCTTCTTGTGGAGCATTGTGCCTCCACACCGCTCCAAACGGAGATTAGCATCCGCAAGGGTGTGAACTTCGGATACATCGTCGCTCCGCGTGCCTCGTTATCTCTTACCCGAGCCCTTTACTTATGCACTTTACTTTGTGATAGCCATATTGTTCTTTGTCATATATCTTGCTATCACATAGTTGATTATCTTGCTTAGCATAAGTTATTGGTGTGCATAGGTGAGCCTAGTTGTTTTAGGTTTTGTGCTTGACAAATTAACCGCTAGGTTTTTTCCGCATTTGTTCAAGCATAAACCGTAATTATTTTAAAGCGCTTATTCACCTCTAGGCTACATCCACGATCTTTCAATTGGTATCGAGCCTCGCTCTCTTTGTTAGGCTTAACCGCCTAGAGAGTAAAGATGTCGACTAGGGATTAGGATTCTTTGACACTCTTAGTTTCGATGGCACAAATTTTGATGTTTGGGTAATTCGATGCTTAATCTCTTTAGGGTCATGGACCCAAATTTAGAGCGAATTGTAGATATGGGTTTTTCTCCTCCAAAGGATCCCCAAAGATTATCTTTAGAGGATGAGAAAACCTTATCTCAATGCTCAAGCTTCTAATGTGCTTTTCGATGTTTTGAGCAATGTAGTTATATTTCAACTCATGCCGCTCCGGATGCTCATGAGTTGTGGACAAAGCTTCAAGATAAATATGGCGGTCCAAGATTTGTAGGGATGATTGTTCTCCTCCACCTCCGTCAGATAGTCTTCTCAACTTCTTCTACTTCACCTACATGTGGTTTGCCACAAGGTAATGATATGGTGAGTAGTGTCGGTCATTGCAATGATGATAGTGTGCTTTTTGTGGATGATTCTTCATCACTATATTATTGCAATGCTCCATCTTTGGGCCTTAGCACTTCGAGCACTCCAAATGTTTCACTTGCTTGTGTTGATAGTCCTTGCATATCATGTAGAAATTGCTTGACTAAATCTCATGATGATATGCTTGCTATATCTTGTTGCCATGATAAAATGCATGTATTTCCTGAGTTGTTGTGCTAACAATGTAAATGAAACCCAACACTCCATGGAACAAGATGTGGTCTTGAATGGTGCTTCAAGGATCCTATATCATCATCTACTGCATTTTGCCTTATGGCCAAGGCTTCAAAGGTATCTCCCACTTTGAATCCCAATATATTTTGTGATGATATTGATGATGGCAAGAGTGATGATGATGTTGATTATGATGAAGAGAGTGATGATGTTGCCTCCTTAAAATTAAGGGGAAATGATTTTAAAGCTCTTCTTAAGAATAAAATTGCTTGTTCCAACTTCATGGAAATCATGTCTATTGCTATTGAGGGCAAGAAATATATTAATGAGTTGGAATCTGCCTTGAGGAGCATGAGGTCACCATTGATCAAATGGAAGGTCATGGGGTGATTACGCTTAATGAGATTGAGGACCTCTCCAAGCTCTTGAACTTGAACAAACCACCAAGGAATCTCTTGAGGAGACTTTTGCTCTAGAATTATCTAGAGTGAGGGAATCTTGATAGAGCTCTTGACGTGACCAATGATTTTGGAACTAAAATGAGGAGCTTGAAGTTGTGCATGCTAAACTCCTTGAGGACTTTGAGCACCTCAAAATGGCTCAAGGGTCATTAAGAGTGAGCTCATCAAACTCACCGAGTCTCATGCTCAACTTAAAGCTTCATATTCAAAAGAGCCCAAGTTGTCTTCCTCTTGTTGCTAATGATGATGCTTGTGCTACTAACTCTATCTCTTGTGAAGCATCCATATTGAAGGAGAATGTTGAGCTAAGGGCTCAACTTGAGTTTTATTAGCAATTATGGGATGTTGGAAGAAAATCATGTAAGGCTCACAAGCTCTCATGATGATCTTCTAGTATCCCATAATGTGCTAAAGATAGCTCATGAGGCCATGCTTGCTAAGGTAACATCTAGTGAGCCTCATGTGGATACTAGCACTACTTTAGTCAAAATGCTATATTGATATGTGCTAGTCCTTGTAATTCATCTACTCACAATGTTGGTACATCTTGTGATGAATTGCTTTTTGCCTTGTTTCTCTAACAATGAAGCTTATACTTCCTCTAGTACTTGTATTGAGACTAACCATGTAGAGGAAATCAAAGAGCTCAAGGCCCAAGTCACTTTTTGAAGGAAGACTTGGAAAGAGTCATGAAGGAAATCCACACTCAACAATATCTTGAGTGGCAAAAATCCCCAAACAAAGGTGGACTTGGATTCAACTCCAATAAGAAGAAGAAGTCCAAGATGAACAAAAAGAAGGGCCAAGAACAAGTCAAAAATCGCCAAGATTGTTTGTTGTGCAAAGTAGAAGGGCATCATGTTAGATCTTGCCCATTGAATAAGAAGGCCATTAGTGTCAAGCAACAAGGGAAGAGGGCACAAGTTCAATCTCATGCTCAACCTCAAGTTGAAGAAAGGCCACTTCCCAAGAAGGCTCAAGTTAATGCTTCTCTTGTTGAGAAATCAAGGAGAAGAAAGTGAAGAGTAGACGGCTATTATGTCGGAGAAAGGCCACCCGCTTCTTCATGCACTAGTGGTAACTTATCCAACCCAATTATTATTGATGATGTCTATTCTCTTGGGAAGGATAAGGTTGGCAATGTTTTGCCAAGTTTGTTGGTACTCAAAGTGGTGTCAAGAAAAGAACCATTTGGGGGCCGCCTATTGTGACTAACCTCTTAGGACCCAACTTGGTTGGGGACCAACTAGCTCAAACTTGATCAATAGGTGTTGTTGGAGGTCATTGGAGACTTGGCTACATTATAAAGATTTAATCCTCATCATTCATATTGTGTCAAGCCAAGTCATTCGGATTATCTTTCTATCATATATCCAATGTTCCTCCTTGTGGTAACTCGTGCTTAAATTGCTTACATTAAAATTTACTTGTCCCTTAGCATGTTGTGGTTTTGTATCCATGTGCTTTATATGTTGTGCTTCCAAATTGCTTATCTTGAGAAATCAAGTATGGCATGTTGGTTTGCACAACATGTACATGTGTGTTGTGTGTTGATTTTGCATCTTGTTTATTTCTTAGTTGGCTCTTGGAGAATTAATGGAATATCCCATTATGGGGGAGTGATGTGCTTTGTGCACCTCACAATCCTATAAATGTGTACATGAGTAATACCATCTAGTATTGATATTTCAAGATTATCTAGTCTCTAGGTGGTATATCTCTCATGAGAAATTCAAATTCTAAATTTTCAATTAATTATCTCTTGTTGGATCCTTTTAATTGCCTCTTGTCTATCTTTAATTGGTATCACATTATGGGGGTATGCTATGTGTGTATTACTAGCCTAGAAAATGTGTACATTTGAGATATTGTCACCTAGAATTGATATTGTAAATTATCTTGTTCCTAGGTGGCATGATAGCTCACAAGTTGCAATTTGTTTGTTTTGTGAAGATGTTGTTTTATCCTTGTTATCTACCACCAGGAATTATTTCCAAATATTTTTGTCTTTTGACAATTGGTACTCACTTTGTGTGGTAGAATTTATTGATCTTTTTTCTTTGGCTTTATTTATTTATTTTTGCCTTTTCTCTTTGCCAAGGTTTGTGTCAACTCCCATTGCTTCCGTCCACTTGAGGATCTTGTTGTTTTCGATCTTGTCTAGTGTTTTCCTTGATATAGTGAACGGGGATCCTACCTTGTGCATTTGTATTCAAATTCAAATTTCATAATGCACAACTCGTGGGGAGCTATCCTATTCTTATAAAATACTCATCTTGTGATCCTTATCAAGTGTGTGTTTTGGAAGGGTCGCTTTTTTTTGGTACTTTGTGTCATGAAACTTTGTAGAGGGCTTGGTTTATTTGGAACCATTCTCTTTTTGGGAGTTTGACATCCTTCTTTTGAGTGTATCAATGGATATCTCATTCCTTGATGTATCTTTGGGATATCCTCCAAGTGATGATTTATTTTTGGTATATTTTCTTCTTGGTATTTTTTGTCTTTGGTCTTGGTTCTTGAAAGTCTTGAGCATGCATATTTACTTCTTGTAGTTTTTTGGCATTTTTATTTGACCCAATTTAAGGGAAACTCCAAGTATCAAATTGATGAGATGTATGAAATTCATTTCATATATATATATATATATATATATATATATATATATATATATATATATATACATATTTATGTGTATTTGTCCTATGCATTGGTGTTTCTAACTATTTGGTCCCATGAGTTTGGGTACCGCTTAGTTTGTGTTGTTCTTATAGGAACATTTGAGATGCATTGATGCTCGGCTCACTCACAAGGAAGGTGTTGTCACCATGTGCATATTGAGTCAAGCTAGGATGATCCATGAACTACCGCTTCACCTTCATTTGGTATCTACTACATCCTTCCAATGGTATCTCGGAACAAGTATCATCATCTAGTTGGTTCGTTGATATCTTTTGATAGCTTGTTTAATTTATCTTTTGATTGTTTGATTGCTTGTTTTCTCTTTGTTATGTCTTTGTGGCATATCATTTTTTGAATCTTGTGCCTCAATATAGTTGGTCTTCCTCCGTATTACCTTTGGATATGTGTATGGCATCCCACCTCTTGTTGAGAAATACACAACTTTTGGAGGAACACCTTTATATTGGTCTTTTAGCTTTTCCCATTTTGGCAATCGATGCCAAGGGGAGAAGTTTCAGAGTTTTGTGGAGAAGTTCAAGTTTTCCCTTGCTTTGGTTTTGTTCCTAAGCATTTGCATCTCTACGATGCATTATTGGTTGGCATTTTGATGCAAATTTTATATAAACTTCTTAAAGTGATTTCATCAATTACCAAATGGGGAGATTGAAAGGACATGCGGTGCCCCATGTGTGGTTTTGGTAATTGATGACATTATCTATGGACTAATGGTTGCATTGAGTTATATTTGAAGGATTTGTCCATAGGCATTTTTGAAGTCCATGTGTTGGTTTCAAGGAGTTTTGTGACCAAGGTGCTACAAGGAATTATCCAAAGATTGGTCATGTGAGTGTTGAGTTTATTGCAAGCATGTCTTGAAGAAGAAGATTGTGTGATCATTCATGTTTACCTTCAAGACATCATCCAAACGAAGAGAGTTGGAAAGATTCAAGGTTGATCAAGACTAAGTCAAGAGTGAATCGTTGATCAACCCAAAGCGAAAGATTACCGAGAGGGATCAAGTGATCCCATGGTATGGTGAGCATTATCCATTTCACTTTGTGTACTAACCCATGGTCTATGGAGAGTCTATGGGGTTAGGTACGTGTCCATGGGCTTCGCCAAGAGGAAGATATTACAACCCATGGAAAGGATGACATCAAGTGGTGATCGCCATCAAGATTGCGTGCAAGTTCAAGTGGAGCATCCAAGAGATCAAGGCTTGAAGCTTGCCATCCATTGTGGTGGCAATGGCGTGAAGATTGTCAAGAGTGGCTCACCCATAGTGGAGTATGAGGGAGCAATCATCTAGTCTCCATCGACCCACGCAATCAAGAAAGGTGGTCCATCTTGAGGAGGACAAGATCCCATCACTTCAAGTGGATCTGTGCAAGGCAAAGGTTTTCCTTAATAGGTTTTTATTTTACCGTCTCATGGTGGTAGTTGGGAGACCGGTTTAGGATCGATAGCCCATTATCAAGGGGGGCCTCAATGAGTAGCTTGATCGTATCGTGTCGAGAGCTCAAACCATTGCATCCTTGCATCATGTTTTTGGTTCTTGTTTGGTTTCTTTGTGAGTCTTAGAGCTTATGGTCATCTTTATGACAAGCTTGAGTTCATCGAAACGGAGTTTGCGCGCTTCTATGATGTTTTCGTGTTGGAGGTTTTACCGGCTTTTTCCGAGGAAGGGTTCTCACCATTTTCTTTTGGGCCTTTTTCATTTGCTTATTATTGGTATTTCTCTCAAGATTGTGTTAGCCCTTGTCTCTAGCTTTCCAACAAACTTGGTTTCGTAATTCGAGTCCAATGCAATTATGGGTTTTGGTGTTCAAAGGTCAATTATACTGGGTAGGAGGGGTATTTTTTTGCCCTTGGGAGTGGTACTACCACTTTGGGAGCGGTACTACCGCTTGGAGCAGTATATCCGTACTTCCATGCTACTTTCCCCGGGACCAAAAACTCGCCACAAGTCCGTGGTAGGCAGGATGTAATTTTTATACCCCCAAGGGAGTAGGGATGGAAGGGTACTACCGCCGCGGGCTGTGAGCATAACGGTTAGATTTTTTCCACCTATAAAAGGGGTTTTCCCCATTGAGCCTTATCCTTTGACCGTGTTCTTCCCCATTGTTGACCTTCTTCAGTTTCTAACCTCAACCCTCCATGGATTCTTGCTAGTTTTTGAGGGAAAAGAGAGGAGATCTAGATCCACATTTCCACCAATCACTTTCTCCTCTATGAGGGGAACCCCTGATCTAGATCTTGAGTTTTGTGTTCTTCTTCGTTCTTCCTCTCTTTTCCTCCCAAGCATTAGTTGCTTTGGTGGGATTTGGGGAGAAGGACTTGGGCACTGTTCCCTTGCCATTGCATTTGGTGCATCGGTTTGAGTTCTCCACGGTGATACATGGAAGTGAAGTTTGAGAAGCTTATTATTTGGTTTTGGGCACCCAGAGCTTGTTCCTCTTGGGTGCCTTCGCCTAGACGGTTGGTGGTTTCGAGCTCAATCATTGTGGTGTAAAGCTCCGGCAACGGGGTCTCCAATTAGGTTGTGGAGATCGCCTCAGCAATTTGTTGCACCGTGACCGCCCCGGGTTGCCAAAGTATGGGTTCGTGACCGCCCCCAAGGGTTGCCATTTGTATGGGTTCTGACCGCCTCAAGGGTCCCTTTAGTGGAATCACGACATCTTGCATTGGCGAGGGCTGAGGAGATTACGGGCCCTAGTGGCTTCTTGTGGAGCATTGTGCTCCACACCCCCAAACGGAGATTAGCATCCGGGGTGTGAACTGGTCTCCCTCCGGCTCGTATCTCTTACCCAGCCCTTTACTTATGATTTACTTTGTGATAGCCATATTGTTCTTTGTCATATATCTTGCTATCACATAGTTGATTATCTTGCTTAGCATAAGTTGTTGGTGTGCATAGGTGAGCCTAGTTGTTTTAGGTTTTGTGCTTCACATTAACCGCTAGGTTTTTTCCATTTGTTCAAGCTAAACCAATTATTTTAAAGCCCTATTCACCCCCTCTAGGCACATCCACATCTTTCGATGGAGACTTCCAACTCAAGCCTCATAAGATTGCATCAAGGCATCAACGATATGTTTGGTAAACGATTATTTTGACTATAATCATGGGGAAATTTAAAACGATTGCAACAAGGAAATACAATCAATTAAAGAGAAACTTTCATAATTAAATTCCTTGAAATCCAAAATAGTGGGTTTAGCAACACCTAAGGTTTTACTTTCTTCAATCCCACTTTTATCAATTTTAGCATCATAATCAAAAACTCTGAATTTTTAGAACGCCTTTCTAGGTAAATGTATCTCAATTCAATCTCATCATTATCAAGATTCATATTGCAAAACAAAGATTTGATAGGGACACATCAATAACTTTCAGATCTTCATCTTTATTTTCATGGGAATCGAAGAACACGCTTTTAATAAAGGCATTTTCATAGCCATCCTAGCGGTTTTTCCTTGCATTCATCAATGGAAATTATCATGGCTTTGAGAGACTCATTGATATCATGCTTAGGATGAATAGATTAAGCTTTAAAGAATCAACATCAAGAGAAATTCTATCAACGCTCCTAGCCAATTCATCAACCTTGAATTTTCTTCAAGCAAAGCATTAAAATTTTTGAGAATTCATAAACCTTTAACACTAGTCTCAAATTCGAGGGCATCTTATTAAACTTTCCATAAGAATTGTTGTAGGAATTTCCATAATTATTAGAGGAATTACTAGGATAAGGCCTAGGATTAAAGTTTCTTATAGCATTGTTACCAAAATTATTCCTACCAACAAAGTTCCATCCATAGATTCATTATTATTCTCAATCAAAGTATACAAAGGCATATCATTAGGATCAAGAAACACCTTAGTAGCAAATAATTTCATAAGTTCATCCATCTTCCACTCAAAACATTGATTTCTTCTATCGCATGCACTTTTTTATTAGTAGATTTTCAAAGGTGCCATTGAGAATAATTAACCATAATATTATCTAGAGTTTAAGATCTCATAAAGTGATTTCATAAAAGTGCCTCCTGGGCAATCTAAAAGATTTCTAGAAGCAAAATTCAATCAGCATAAATTTTTTGTATAATCATCCACAAATTCAAACCATGAGTAGGGCAAATTTCATTAATTTCATTCTCTCCAAGCTTGTGCAACATGTTCATGATCAAGTTGCTTAAAATTCATAATATCGTCCTAAGAGAGATGATCTTAGCGGAGGAAAATACTTAGAGATAAAAGCATCTTTGCACTTATTCCAAGAATCAATACTATTTTTAGGCAAAGAAAACCAAGCTTTAGCACATCTCTGCAAAAAGAAAAATTCAATTTAACAACATCATTGTCAACATCTTTCTTCTTTTGCATATCACACAAATCCATGAAGTTTTAAATGAGTAGCATCTTCCAGGAAGGCAAGAATTTATCTTTCATAACGAGATTCAATAAAGCATCATTGATTTCACAAGATTCAAAAAGGAGCAATCGGAGGCTAAGGAAATTTATTGTTGGTATTGGTAAAGTCACACAATTTGGTATTATCTTGAGCCATAGTGACAAGCAAGCAATCCAACACACGAGCAAACAAGCGGACGTGAAAAGGCAAATGGAAAAGAGAGGCTTAAAACGGCAAGGGTGAAGTGGGGAGAGGAAACGGAGGCAAATGGCAAATAATTAATGCGGAGATAAGGGATTGTGATGGGTACTTGGTTGTTGATTTTTGAGATCCCAAACCCGCGGAATCCTTCTTGCTACGCCTTGAGCTTGCATTGGTTTTCCCAAGAGGAGAGGATGATGCAAAAAGGGTAAGTTTTTCGCTTTTGAGAACCAAGGTTAATCCAAGGGAGGCCATGCAAGTCCCTGCTTAACAAAGCAAATAACCCTCGCAACCAACGGAATAGGGTTGTGAAGCCTTCACTCACTTAAAGAGTGAGATCATAGAGATGATAGATAATATTTTGGTTTTTTGGTATAAAGATGCAAAGTAAAATGGCAAAGTAAAAAAGCAAAGCAATAATAAAAGGAAGATTAATATGATGAAAATAGACCCGGGGCCATAGATTTCACTAGTGGCTTTTCAAGAGCATAAGTATTTTATGGGTGAACATTACGTTGAGCAATTGAAATTGAGCATAGTTATGAGAGTATCTAGGTATGATCATGTATATAGGCATCACGTCGGAAAAGTAGACCGACTGCCTACATCTACTACTATTACTCCACTCATCGACCGCTATCCAGATGCATCTAGAGTTTATTTAAAAAGATTTAAGCAAGATGACATGATGTAGAGGAATAAACTCATGCAATATGATAAATACCCCATCTTGTTATCCTCGATGGCAAAATACAATACATGCCTTGCAACCCTTTCCACGGGTAAGGACACCCAAGATTGAACCCAAAGCTAAACACTTCCCATTGCAAGACTACCAATCTAGGGCCAAACCAAACGGATAATTAAGAGACTTGCAAAGATAACCAATCAACATAAAAGAATTCGAGAAGATTCAAATATTGCTCATAGATAATCTTGATCATAAACCCACAATTGGGGTCTCCAACACCCAAAAAAGAAGATTACATCAATAGATTCCAGAGAGGGGGAACATTGTTTTGAGATCCAAAAGAGAGAAGAAGCCATCTAGCTACTAACTATGGACCCGGAAGGTCGGAAACTACTCACACTTCAGGAGAGGCTATGATGATGATGGAAGCCCTCCGGTGGATTCCTTCCCATGAGCTTCCCCGATTTTTAAAAAAACCCCCCCCCCCCTTGGGAAGGGAAAACCCAAAGAAAAAGGAAAAAAAAATTTTAAAAGGGGGCCCCGGGTTTTGGTTTTTTTGGGGGATTTTTTTTCCCTTTAAAAAACCTTTAAAAATTTGAAATTTTCCGGGGTTTTAAAAAAGGGGGGGGGTTTTTTGGGGGAAGGGAAAACCCCCAAAACCAAAATTTTTTGGGGGGGGAAAAACCATCCCAAAAAGGGTTAACCCCAAAATAAAATTAACAAAAAAAATTTTTTTTAAAATAAAAAAAATTTTCCAAAAAGGGGGAAAACCCCCCAAAAAAAAAAGGGGGGAACCCTTTTTTGGGTTTTTTTAAAAAAAAGGGGAAAAAAAAAATTTCCCCCCCCCCCAAAAAAAAAAAAACCCGGAGTCTTGGGCCCCCCAAAACCCCCCTTAAATTTTCCTTTTTTTAAGGGGGGGGAAAAAAATTTAAACCCCAAAAAACCCTTAAATTTGGAAAACCTCCAAAAAAAAGGAAAAAAGGGGAAATTCCCCAAAAAAAACCCTTTTTAAAGGGGAAATGGCAAATTTGGGTTTAAAAAATTTTTGGGTTTTAAAAAAAAAAACCCCCAAAAAAAAAAGGAAATTTTTTAAAAAAACCCCCAAAATTGTTTAAAACCAAAGGGGCTTAACCCCAAAACCGCCAACCCCTTTTAAAACCCCAAAAAATTTTTAAAAAAATTTAAAAAAAAAAAAAAAAAAAAGAAAATTTCCCAAAAAAATTTAAAAAATTTTTTACCAAAAAATTCCCCCCAAAAAAAAAGGCACGGTTTGCAAATGACAAGCAAAACAAGAATGGCACAAATCTGCCATTAACAAAGATGATGCCACTTAGCAAGCAACAAGAAATTAAGCTACTGCACCCAAACGTACCATAAAAGTATATGGCAGTGATCTACTCAAAATGCTTGACAAAAGATGAACACTGAGCTACGACTAAATCACATCATAACAGGTTCAAATAAGCATGGCAAAAGTGCAAAACAATATCAGGCTGGACATGGCAAAAACAGCATCAGGTAGCAATGTTCAGAGCAAGAAAACTACATGCTACAGGAACTTATAATAGCAAAACATCGCATGGAATGAATCTACTCAAAGCATAGAACAAAAGTCCCTTAGTGACCATAAGCCAAAAAGGATCAGAAGATATAGTAACACCCATATCAAAATGGCAAGTTTCGTTAACAGATTCAGCAACATGGCATGTTAAAAACAGATAACAAGTAGGCATGTTTAAGAGCTCAAAGCACTCACTACAGAGCCTTTCATGATTAACTAAGCATACATACATCAATAAGACATGGCATAGAAGACATACATGGAAGGAACAACATCATAGCATACACGGATCAACCACAACAACCTTGGCAATATTGAATAACATGTAAACAATCTGCTAGGAAACATTTTATAGCAAAAGTAGAGCTCGATTGACTCAAGCTATGGCACTCCATAATTCCAAACAAAGGCATGGATGGATAGATCATAACCATATGTTCAAAACATCCTTACTGAAGTATCTCAAAATATGCATAGATCTCTCGGTAGCATCAAGTTAACATGGCATCAAAATATCAACTAAACAGGCTGAAATCAGCAACATCAGAAGCCTACTTTACATGCTTGTGCTAGTCACCACATAGATCACAAAAATACATGGCATACACCCCTGGAAAGATGGCATGGCATATTACAAAACACATGTAGGACTCAAATACATAGGGTGCACACATCAATCAAAGCAAAAATAACAAAAGTGCATGTTCTGTTAAGAAACAGAAACTAACATCACATAGCCTTCTTCCAACAGCATTTCGGGCATCAAGATGAGCACAAATGAAAATGATGCAGTGAGATGAAATGATATACTCTTCGAGACGAACATTTTGACATATTACACGCACGAAACGGAGCTACGGGTCCAGAGTTATGATGCGTTGAAATTACCACAAAATAATCAACGAGATAAAAACTTAGACGAAATTTAGGGGGGGAAGAAGTCAACCCCGAGATCCGGATCGGGATCTCAGATCCGAGGCGGCGATGGCGCGGCTCGCCGGAGCCCGGGCGGCCGGGACAGCGACGGAGGAGGGAGGCGGCGACGGGCTGGGCGGGCCGGGCGCCGGTGGCCGAGCGGGCGGGCGGCGGCTCGGCGCCGGTGGGTCGAGTCGAGGCCGGCATGACTCAAGGCCGGTCGGCAAGGGCGGGCGGCGGAGGCCGGGAGCGAGCGCTGGCAAGGAGGCGGGCAAGGATGGCGCGCTGGCGGGCGCTGGGTTGAGGAGGGCGGCACATGGGGGCGGCGGGCGGGCGACAGGTGGCGCAAGGCTGAGGGCCGGGGCGCGGCGGCGAGCCATTCTCAAGGACGGACGTGTCCCAAGGCATGAGGGAGGAAGGCTAGGGTTTCGGAGGAAGAAGACCCGGATTTGGACGGGGAGGTGTTTAAATAGGCATAGAGGGAGCTAGGAGAGTCCAAATGAGGTGTAGTTACCACACGATCGTGATCCGACGACGGAGAGCATGGAAGTGACTTAGATGGGTTATTGAGCTGTTTTGAAGGGTGTTGGGCTGCAACTTAAAAGAGGCCTTTATGAGAGTGCGTTAACTGCTGAGTACCAAACGAGCTCCAAATGACCCGAACTTGACCGTGGTCTACCGTGGTATACCAAGGCCACTTGACAAACCTCGTCCATTTCGAGAAAGTTTAGTACCCGCCACGAAAAACGAAATGGGACGCCGGAGGACATAGGAGTGCCGGATTGCAAAACGGACAACGGAAAAATGCTTGGAATCATGAGACTAACACGTATGCAAATGCGATGCACATGATGACATGATATGAAATGCATGACATGGACAAAATGCAAAACGAAAGACAAAACCCAACCACGGAGGGAATATCATATCACAATGCCGAAAATGGCAAGAGTTGGAGTTACAATTATGGAAAGTTACATCCGGGTGTTACAACACTCCACCACTACAAGAGGATCTCGCCCCAGATCTAGGACTGAAAGAACTCCGGATATTCGAACGGAGGTGATCCTCGCGCCCTGTGGGCTTCACGGTCGGAATGGTGTGACCACTTCACTTTCAGGAATTTGATTGACTTGTTGTAGTCTTGCGCCGGTTTCTTCAAGAATAGCAACGGGTGCTCATGATAAGAGAGATCTTCTTGAAGGTCAATTTCTTCGTTGATAGTGCGCTCAGAGTCTTGAAGCACTTGCGGGCTGTGACACGGGGAACACATCATGCACGCTTGCAAAGTTGGATGGAAGCTCGTTGATAGGCGAGATCGCTTTTGCCAATGATCTTGAAAGGACCCACGATCTAGGGAAAGCTTCCTTTGATATCGGGTTTACGAGTGCCTTTCATTGAGAGACGGAGGTAGACATGGTCTCCGATTTCAAAAGCCACATCACGGTGCTTATCATCATAATAGTTTTCCGCGCGATTATGCTGCTTTGAGATTCTCACGAATGACTTTGCACATTTCTTCAGCTTCGTGGATCAAGTCGCTGCAATAAGTTGGCGCTCACCTGCCTCGACCAATTGAGAGGAGTACGCACTTTCGCCATAGAGAATTTCGAATGGGGCCTTGCCCAACTCGCTTGGAAGCTGTTGTTGTAGGAGAACTCGATATGGAAGACAATCTTCCCACTTCAAACCAAGGAAATGACACAAGCCTTGAGCATATCTTCAAGGATTTGATTGACTCGCCGACTTGGCCACTTGTTTGAGGATGGAAAGCTGTGCTGAAACGAATGTTGGTGCCCATGGCCTTCTTCAAAAGAATCCCAAAACTTGGAGGTAAAGATGCTGCCACGGTCCAAGAGATCACTTGTGGAATGCCGCAAGGAGACAATCTCGAGGTGTATAGCTCGCCAACCGAGCTGCTGGATAGATTCTTTGATAGGAAGAAAATGAGCCACTTTAGTAAGCTTGTCAATGACAACGAAGATAGCATCATTTCCATGCTTGGACTTAGGAAATCCAGTCACGAAGTCCATTTCGATATGATCAAACTTCCATTCGAATAGCAAGAGGTTGAAGGAGACCAGCTGGTCGCTGGTGTTCTCGCTTTCACCCTTCTCGCAGACATCACACTCATTCACGAATTGAGCAATTTCGCCCATTCGAGTCCACCAATATGACTGCTTGAGGTCCCGGTACATCTTCGCATTTCCAGTGATGAATGGATAGAAGCGAATTGTGCGCCTGCTCATAATGACTTTACGAGATCACCCTTTGGAACCACAATCCGTCCTCAAGAAAAGAGTATCTTTGTCATCAACGTGGAAGCACTTGTACTTGAATGCCCTTGTCGATACCACGCTTCAACTTTTTCACCATGGTATCCAGGAGTTGAGCCTCACGAATTGATCTTCCAAAGTAGGAGAGACTATGAGGTTGGCAAGAAAGCCTTGAGGAACAACTTGAAGATTCAGCTATGGAAAGCTTCACAGAAATCCGTTGAAGGGCTTGAGGATTAGACTGCTGCAAGAAGCCTTCCTGCTCAAAGCATCTGCAATGACATTTGCCTTGCCCGAGTATATTCAATACTTGGATTGTACTCTTGAATCATTTCACCCATCGAGTCTGCCTCGAGGTTGAGGTTGGGTTGAGGAAGATATACTTGAGACTCTTGTGATCGTGAATATGTCCACTTTCCTTCCCAACAAGAGATGTCTCCATGTTATTAATGCATGGACAACCGCCGCCAACTCAAGATCGTGAGGGGGTAGTTCTTCTTGTTGGGCTTCACCGACGAGAGGTATAGGCCACAACTCTCTCTCTTGCATTAACACAGACCGAGACCTTGAAGAGAAGCATCACGTAAAACTTCAATGGCTTGGATTCATCAGAGGAGTCAAGACAGAGCTGTGATGAGTTTCTCTTGGGAGTATTATAAGCAACGCCACACTCTGGAGACCGTATATACTTCACATGCTTCTCGAGGAGGTTGGAAAGAGGCTTTGCAATCTTGGAGAAATTCTCAACGAATCTTCGCAATAGCTTGCAAGACCAAGAAAATCATGAGTCGCTTGACATTCGAGGAGGTTCCCAATTCACAATTGCGACACCTTCTCGGATTAATAGCGATGCCCTTGGCGGAGATGATATGACCAAGATAAAGCACTTCATCAAGCCAAAATTCACATTTGGAAAACTTCAGATAGAATTGATACTCGAGCTTGTCTAGCACCAATCGCAAATGTTTGGCATGATCCTTCTTATTCTTGGAGAAGACCAAAATATCATCAAGATAGACCAAGACGAATTCATTGGTGTAGGGGTTGAAGATGAAGTTCATCATCCGAGAGAATGTTGGAGGAGCATTGACAAGGCCGAAAGACATGACAAGATATTCATAAGAACCAAAGCTTGTTCTCAATGCTATCTTGGGAATATCTTGTTCACGAATGCGAATCTCATGATAACCCATAATGAAGGTCAAGCTTGGAGAACACTTTAGCACCTTTGAGTTGCTCAAAAGCTCATTCATGTTGGGAAGTGGATACTTGTTCTTGATTGTCTTCTTATTCAATGGACGGTAATCGACGCAAAGTCGGTCCGCGCCATCCTTCTTCCGGACAAAAGAACACCACAACCCCAAGGAGATGAACTCGGTCCGATCAAACCCAGACGCTCTTGTTCATCGAGCTGCTTCTTCAATTCCTTCAGCTCATCAGTCCAAGCTTGTATGGACGCTTGCAAACGGGTTCAAAGGCTGTGCTCAAGATCGATAACAAACTCAATCGGCCGGTGAGGAGGCATTCCCGAAGCTCTTCCGAAAGACATCTTGGTACTCACAAACGACCGAATCGAGAGATAGCATCCAATTTGCCCTTCTCATTGAGAGAAAACAACCAATGGTTTCATCACGAAGCGCATAGATGATCACATCATTAGAAGAGTGAGTCAATTGAATTTCCGGCAGCACAATCAAGCTGAGCTTTGTGCCGAGAAAGCCACCCATCCCGAGAATAAGATCAATATCCGAGTCACCAAGGACAATTGGTTTAGCCGTAAATCTATAACGCCCATCTTGATACCGACATTCGAACCATCATGCTAGAGCTCAAACGCTAGCCGTGGAAATAACTTGCAATGCTTTATGTAATTCTCCGTGTCAAAATTGTGCTTCATGCAAAAGGATATGACATGAAAGAATGCGATGCACCAAAGATCAAATAAGACTTTTGCAGAATATCATTAATCGAGATTACCCATTATCACATCAAGATTCCACCGCTTGAGCTGCATTCATCATATTGACCTTGGCATGTTTTGGATTATGCTTGACCACCGCATTGCTTGAAGATTTCATAGGACGAGGAGGCGGAAGGCGCTTTGGTTGAAGCACTTGTTCGATAGTGACCTTTCTCCGACATTTGTTGCAAGTCACCTCCGAGAGCGGACGGTGGTAAGGAGCACTTGACCTTGGAGCTTGAGAATTAGACTTGTTCGATAGCTCGGGTTGGGTGGGTGGGAAGATCCACGACCACCTGAGTTCTTCTCACGATAAGGCCGACGGAACGGAGGAGGAGGAAGGTAGAACTTCGCTGCTTAGCTGCCACTTGAGAGGAAGAAGAAGACTGAATCTGCATCCCTCGATTCTCTTCTTAGAAGCCTCACATTTGAGCTGGGCAGCTTCTTGCTTCAAAGGCCATGTTGTAGAATTCATCATACTTTTCTCGCTCAAAAGCACAAGAGCTAATTGCAGATCTTCTCCGAGACCACCTCTCAATTGATAGATCATACTTTTCATCGTGGACGCCTTGCTTAGCAAAGCGAGCGAAGCTCGAACTCGATATTGTATTGATACACGTACATGTTGCCTTGCTTGAGATTGTGGAACTCCTCACGCTTGCTCTCAACAACACTTTTCGAATGTGGTGAGCTCAAATCTCAGAACTCATCCTGTAATGACACGACCTCCTCTCGAATCTTTGTATTGTCGGTACCACTCAAAGCTTGGTCCTTGAGTTGAAACGATGCAAACTTGACAAAGTCCTCGTGTCGACATTGCTACATTCAAAATGCTTGCAGATGACCACAAGCCAATCGTCATTGCCTCTGTGGCCTCGGCTACGTAAACCGAAAGACTTCGCTGATTAGCGAGGAACCGATCGAGAGTAGCAAAGTGCGGCTGGTTGTTGCCTTGAACTTGATTTCCTTGACTGCCTTGCCCTTGAGTACGCTTCTGCAAGAGCTGCAAAATCATCTCGAGCATTGGCATTGGTGGCTGCCATGATAGTTGCCAGGCTCCGGAGGCGGAGGTGGAGGTGGAGGTCTGATCGACTCCCATCATTTCGCTCCGGATTCGACGCTGCATGGAGCCATCCTCAAGAGGGTGACATCCGTTAGCACTTGATAGATGATAGACAAGTAGAATCAACGGATAGAAATTGCAACATATAGTCTTCACAATAAACATTCAACAAGGATGAACGAATGAATTCCAAAGTTAACATCACACGCCCATAAGGTGAGAAGCCACTTGATTAAGGGTTGATGAAAAATAACAAGGTACGATCGAACAAATAAGTGGTAAGGATTACCCAATCACGAACCAAATATCTCAAGGGAAGAAATGCTAGAGCTACTTGAATCCCACCTATAAACTCCCCAAACTTTCTCGTTATGCAACTGTGTTGGGGATACAGGGACACAAAATATATCACCCAAACTAACAATACCTAGATCCAAATTGTATCCATCCACAACACATAACCAAGAAACCTTCGAAATCGTGGTACCTCGACCTTCAAAAACATCCGTTATACGAAGTCATGGCAATACTCCCGAGCTCGCCTCAAAGATCGGGTTATCGGGTTATCTCACCAACAACTGCACAAAAGAGATTTCGATGTCGGTAAAACTCGTATTCCAGAATCGCAACGATAAAATTGTGACGACAACACCTCGGAGCTCAACTCCCCGGACACCGCCACAACCCCTAAATGTCGAGGCACCAAGAACAATGTTCTCGCCACAAAACCATCGAACGATTCCAAGATACCCGCGATCCTAAAAAAAATTTAGTGAAATTTGAGGAGAGGAGAGTCAAAACTTCTACGCCAGAGACCTCACAGAGCTATTTAAGGACCGGGAGTAAAAAGAATCCTACTCCGATATATATAATCCTAAGACTCAAAACATTTTCCATTCTAGACTCAACAACGCCAAAGAAACAATCAAGTAGGGGCTCCTAAGTCGGGAAGGCTCGATTACCAACTTGTAACGCCTCGATGCGGCTATATCTCCCACGTGTCGAAGCACGACTTAGAGGCATAACCGCATTGAAAGCAATGTCGCAAGTGAGGTAATCTTCACACAACCCATGTAATACATAAGGAAAGAGATACATAGTTGGCTTACAATGCCACTTCACACAATACATAAATAAACATCCATCATTCAGATTATACTCAAGGTCCGACTACGGAACCAAAATAAAAGAAGATACCCCAAATGCTACATGATCCCCGATCGTCCCAACTGGCTCCACTATCGATCATCAGAAAAGACACATAGTAACGACCACGCCTCGTCGAACTCCCACTTGAGCTCGGTTGCGCCACCTGACCGCATCGCCGGCACTCGCAACTGTTTTGGTAGAATCTGTGAGTCACGGGACTCAAAGAATCTCACACCCGTAGATCAAGACTATTTAAGCTTATAGGAAGGACAGAGTTGTAAGGTGGAGCTGCAGCAAGTTTACTCAGCATATATGGTGGCTACATTCGCAAAAGAGAGCGAGAAGAGAAGCAAGGCACGGACGTGAAGCTAGTAGCGATCAAGAAGTGATCCTCAACTACTTACGCCGACATAACTCCAACATCAGTTCACTTCCCTGACTCACGAGAAGAGACCATCACGGTTACACACGCCGTTGATGTGTATTTTAAATTAAGGTCAACTTCGGTTTTCTACAACCGACATTAACAAATTCCCATCTGCCTCATAACCAAGGCACGGCTTTCAAAGATAAAACCCTGCAGGGTGTCCCAACTTAGCCCATTATAAGCTCTCACGGTCAACGAAGGATATTCCTTCTACCGAAGACCCGATCAATCTCGAATCCCGGACTACAAGACATTTCGACAGAATAAAACAAGACCAGCAAAGCCACCGACAGTGCCGACAACCCGATAGGAGCTGCACATATCTCGCTCGTGGCACATCCGGATGAGACTAGCTACGAGTAAAACCAAGCCTCGAAGTTTCTGCAGGCCCCGCAGTAGTTCAGTTCGCCAAGACTCAAGGAGCACCGTCCGGGGTTAAATAAAGATGACCTCGGCTCGCGAAAACCCGGGGAAAAAGGCTTAGGTGGCAAATGGTAAAACCAAAGTTGGGCCTTGCTGACGAGTCTTATTCAAAGCGAACTGTCAAGGGGTCCCATAAATCACCCAACCGTAAGGAACGCAAAATCAAGGAACATAACACCGTATGACGGAAACTAGGTGGCAAGAGGAACAAAACACTGCATAAGGCCGAGCCTTCCACCCTTTACCAAGTATATAGATGCCTTAATTATAGTAGATATATATTGTGATATCCCCAACAAGTAAACATGTTCCAAAAAGGAACAACATCTCCATGTTCCAACAAGAAACAAATTTCAGCTTCACCGCAACTAGCAACGCTATAAGAGGGCTGAGCAAAGCGGTAACATAGCCAAACAACGGTTTGCTAGGAAAGGATGGTTAGGGCTGACATGGCAATATGGGTGGCATGATAAGCAAGTGATAGGCATCGAGCATAGGCATAGCAAAAGAGCGAGCATCTAGCATAGCAAAGATAGAAGTGATTTCGAGGGTATGGTCATCTTGCTCGCAAAGTTCTCGAGTTGTCGAAAGCTTGATCCTCGTAAGCTGCTTCAACAGGTTCCTCGCTCACGCACTCGCCTCCCGGCTCTACCCAAAGCAAGAACACAAACAAAGGAACCACAATAAATCACGTGCAATGCACAAGCAACATGATGCAATATATGGCATGATATGCGAGATGTGATATGCAATGCGATGCGCGCCCGAAGGGAATGATGAACCAGGCATCAACTTGGCAAACCAAGTATGCTGCTGAAAGATGAGATGATTTCGCTGAAATCGATATAAAGATCACCGAATCGGATGCACGGTTTGCAAATGACAAGAAAACAAGAATGGCACAACCGCCATTAACAAAGATGATGCCACTTAGCAAGCAACAAGAAATTAAGCTACTGCACCCAAACGTACCATAAAAGAATATGGCATTGATCTACTCAAGATGCTTGACAAAAGATGAATACTGAGCTACGACTAAATCACATCATAACAGGTTCAAACAAGCATGGCAAAAGTGCAAAACAATATCAGGCTGGACATGGCAAAAACAGCATCAGGTAGCAATGTTCAGAGCAAGAAAACTACATGCTACAGGAACTTATAATAGCAAAACATGGCATGGCATGAATCTACTCAAAGCATAGAACAAAAGTCCCTTACTAACCATAAGCCAAAAAGGATCAGAAGATATAGTAACACCCATGTCAAAATGGCAAGTTTCATAATAGATTCAAGAACATGGCATGTTAAAACAGATAACAAGTAGGCATGTTTAAGAGCTCAAAGCACTCACTACAGAGCCTTTCATGATTAACTAAGCATACATACATCAAGAAGACATGGCATAGAAGACATACATGGCAAGAACAACATCATAGCGTACACGGATCAACCACAACAACCTTGGCAAAATTGAATAACATGTAAACAATCTGCCAGGAAACATTTTGTAGCAAAAGTAGAGCTCGATTGACTCAAGCTATGGCACACCATAATTGCAAAAAAAGGCATGGATGGATAGAGCATAACCATATGTTCAAAACATCCTTACTGAAGTATCTCAAAATATGCATAGATATCTCGGTAGCATCAAGTTAACATGGTATCAAAATATCAGCTAAACAGGGCTGAAATCAGCAACATCAGGAAGCCTACTTTGCATGCTTGTGCTAGTCACCACATAGATCACAAAAATACATGGCATACACCCCTGGAAAGATGGCATGGCATATTACAAAACACATGTAGGACTCAAATACATAGGGTGCACACATCAATTATAGCAAAAATAACAAAAGTGCATGTTCTGTTAAGAAACAGAAACTAACATCACATAGCCTTCTTCCAACGGAGCTACGGGTGC
The DNA here is from genome assembly GCA_021605205.1 of Aegilops longissima. Classification (NCBI taxonomy): domain Eukaryota; kingdom Viridiplantae; phylum Streptophyta; class Magnoliopsida; order Poales; family Poaceae; genus Aegilops; species Aegilops longissima. The sequence continues at coordinate 350,965,200 of CM038676.1, read as the reverse complement.
AGAGTTATGATGCGTTGAAAATACCACAAAATAATCAACGAGATAAAAACTTAGACAAAATTTAGGGGGAAGAAGTCAACCCCGAGATCCGGATCGGGATCTCGATCCGAGGCGGTGATGGCGCTGCTCACGGAGTTCGGGCGGCCGGGACGGCGACGGAGGAGGAGAGGCGGCGACGGACTGGTCCGCTGGGCGCCGGTGGCCGAAAGGCCGGGCGGCGGCCTCGGGCGCCGGGTGGCCGGAGTCGGGCCGGTGGCGACTTTCGGCGCTGGCCGGGGGGCGGGCGGCGGAGGCCGGGAGCGGAGCGCGGCGGCGAGGCGGCGGGGCGGGCGGCGCTGCGCGCGCCGGGCATGGCTGGAGAGGGAGGGCTGCTGGGTTCGGGCGGTCCGGCGGCGCTGGGCGGGCGGCGGGCGACAGGTGGCGCGGCTGAATGGCTCAGGCGCAAGGGCGGCGAGCCTGTTCTCGGGCGCTGGACCGGACGTGTCCGCGCAAGGTGGAGGGAGGAAGGCTAGGGTTTCGGGAGGAAGAAGACCCGGATTTGGACGGGGGAGGTGTTTAAATAGGCATAGATGGAGCTAGGAGAGTCCAAATGAGGTGTAGTTTTCGCCCACACGATCGTGATCCGACGACGGAGAGCATGGAAGTGACTTAGATGGGTTATTGGGCTGTTTTGAAGGGGTGTTGGGCTGCAACTTAAAAGAGGCCTTTGCGAGAGTGCGTTAACTGCTGAGTACCAAACGAGCTCCAAATGACCCGAACTTGACCGGTGGTCTACCGGTGGTATACCAAGGCCACTTGACAAACCTCGTCCATTTCGAGAAAGTTTAGTACCCGCCACGGAAAACGTAAAAGGGACGCCGGAGGACATAGGAGTGCCGGATTGCAAAACGGACAACGGAAAAATGCTTGGAATCATGAGACTAACACGATGCAAATGCGATGCACATGATGACATGATATGAAAATGCATGACATGGACAAATGCAAAACGAAAGACAAAAACCCAACCACGGAGGGAATATCATATCACAATGCCGAAAATGGCAAGAGTTGGAGTTACAATTATGGAAAGTTACATCCGGGGTGTTACAGGTACGCTGTGGGTCGGATGACCAAGAGTCATCGCGGCAAGCTCTACATCTACGACGAGGGCTGGGGCCTCGAGACCGACTCAATCGAGTACGGGTACCAGGTCCCCTTTGGCGGAATCCACGTCTTCATTGGAAAGATTGGTGAGTCGAAAGCTGAGCCGGACATCTGCACTGACATCGTCGAGTCGGCTCGGCGCGCGTGACCCACCAAGGTTAAGGCCGCCCCGAAGCATGTCTTTGTTGGTTTCGTTCATGGAGCGGAGCTAGAAGGAGGATCTGAATCTGGTGGTGAGACGTTTGTCTACTCAGGCGACGAGTCCTCTACTGGTGAGACCAACTCCATCTATCAGGTTCAGGATGGCGGGCTTGGGGGCTGTTCTGATGGTGACAGTATTTGGGACCCCTATGAGCCGCCACACCGGGTCACGATCTTCATGGCCGTGTTGGGGAACGTAGTAATTTCAAAAAAAAAATCTACGCACACGCAAGATCATGGTGATGCATAGCAACAAGAGGGAAGAGTGTTGTCCACGTACCCTCGTAGACCGAAAGCGGAAGCGTTATGACAACGCGGCTGATGTAGTCGTACGTCTTCATATCCGACCGATCCAAGTACCGAACGCACGGCACCTCCGACTTCAGCACACGTTCAGCTCGATGACGTCCCATGAACTCCGATCTAGCAGAGCTTTGCGGGAGAGTTCCGTCAGCACGATGGCATCATAACAGTGATGATGTTGCTACCGACGCAGGGCTTCGCCTAAGCACTGCTACAATATGACCGAGGTGGATTATGGTGGAGGGGGGCACCGCACACGGCTAAAAGATCAACTGATCAACTTGTGTGTCTATGGGGTGCCTCCCTCCCCCGTATGTAAAGGAGTGGAGGAGGGGAGGGGCCGGCCTCTCTATGGCTCGCCTTAGGGGAGTCCTACTCCCACCGGAGTAGGATTCCCTTCCCTAGTTGGAGTAGGAGAGGAAGGGAAGGAGGAGTAGGAGAGAGGAAAAGGGGGCCGCCTCAAACCTATTCCAATTCAGCCTCCTGCCCAGGAGGCGCACCAGCCCCTTGTGGGCTGGTAAGCTTCCTTCTTATGGCCCATAAGGCCCATAACTTCTCCCGGGGTTCCTGAACCCGCCGGGTATTCGAAAATGTGGCGACCGACCCAAAATCGTCAAATCTCCGTGTCTGCATTCATCCCAAGATCATGCCGGTACTCACAAGACATCGATAAAGTAATCAAAGTTCAATCACACCTGAATATCATTAATCGATTCTCATATAGAGTCTTTATTACAAGGAATAAATTCGCTCAAGGCCAACTCATGAGAAATAAACTAAAATGCTGCGGAAGCGTCAAGATAAGCGAGTCCATCCGACTCAAAGGGCAATCGCTAAGCGCGAGCGTAGCCTCACCCCGATCGAATATATCTCTCGCAACATAATACGCTGTAGCCATGTAGGTCAGCTTTTGGAATAAGTCAAGTCAAGAAGAATAACAATAATAAAGTTACTAACACTATATGCATTTTGGCTGTGGAGCTCTAAGTTTCATCATTTTATGAAAAGCCAATTTTATCCTACTACAAAGGACTTATTTGCAAATTACTACAAATTGTTGGTAGTTATTGAGATGGTTCCGCCAACCAATATCTCGCTCCCAAATTATTATTAAGTCATAAACCCTCAAATTAATTCATTAGTTTTAAGTGTTGAGATATCCAATACTTCCAAGGTCCAGAGGCTCAAATGTCCGTGAATCGGGACACGGCTAATCGATTAGGTTATAACTCTCGCAGAGGTTTGGCGACTTTCCCGCAAGAATCATTCCTCCTTTAAAGTCTTCGCACTTCATGGTGTTTGAAGACGGACGAATGAAACAGGTCTTCCAAAGAGTTCTTCCGCCACCGCTGTACCCATCCAATCCTACCGCTCATCTACTTCGTGAGTACCGCCCACCAGCCACTACTACTAGGGTCAACCCAGCCAGAGCCCATAATGGCTTGCGGCTGCACAGTAAGCTTCCGTCATGGGGCATCCATCCTTCTCTTCGTGGCTGGGTGAAGCTTTCCGCAGGATGTCATGGCGCTTCTCCATGCATCCCGCCACCACTGGTGCTCCAGGTGCCCACAACCGCCCTCCACCCAAAGAGTGGTTTTCCAAGTCCATCTTGATCATTGTAGTCCATGGGTTGTCATCATCATTGACTCTCACATCTTGCTTATGAATTTCACTCATCCCAAATCCCGTCTACGAGCATAGCAAAATAACTACTACGTCCCGGGGTCTTGGTAACAAGGGGATTGGTTCATCCTACCACATGATACTACTCAAGTTTAATGACTTCAAGATTTCACTACTGCATGCAATGGTGGGGTGGTGACAACTACTAATGCACAAAAACATAGGTATAGAAATAACATGATCAAAACTTGCCTTGCCGATGATCCTCGAAGCTAAAGAGTCAGAGTAGCAGGCTTCAGACTGAAACTCTACCGAGACAAACAATAGCACAATAAGCATAATGCAAAAGGATCACACAAAGTAACATAACTCAATAAAACAATCAAAACCAAATCAAAAGGGAAAACTCAAAGAAATCAACTCAAAGTTTTTCCCTACACCAAACAATAGCAAAAATAGTTTTATATAACAAAATTCCTTAATATAACCTAATCATGGTTTTAGGTTAACTTAATGTAAAAGGATTCACTAAATAACTAGGAGCAAAAAGAATTAATTAAAAAGCTATTATAAAACTCATTTTAGGCCTAATCCAATTTCTATTAAGAAAATTAATTTAAAACTTTTATTAATTATAAATAAAAGTTCATCTAATGGAGTGACAGAAACTAACCTAGAATAACTAATCACAAATTAAAATAAATTAATTTACTAATTAATTAATTAGGAAAACAGAACTAGTCAATTAATTAGGATTAATAGGTTCTGTCTAGAACTAATTATTTATTAATCCTAAAATACCAAAGTTAATTTCTAGGGTTTGGCAATGTCAAAATAAAGTGGTGACAAAAAGAATCATGCAAAAATAATTTTTCTAACTAAGGTTATAGCAGATTTGCTATTCTGACTAAATCAATATTAAAGCATTTTTAATTATTTTTAACATAGCTAAATATATATTTTCAGAAACTACATAAAATTTTCAATCCAACAAAAAAGAATCACTCAAAATATTAAACAGAATAAAAGATATACATTTTTGAAATTTGAAACAATTCGGCTAAAACAGAAAATCAAAATAAAAAGAAAAAGGCCTAATGGGCCTAAACTGTGCACTAGGCGTTAGATAGGCTAAACGGGCTCTAGGGTTTTACTAAAAGAACCGGGCCTAAAAATAAAACCTAAACTAAAAATAAAAACCGATCGGGCCGGCCGGTTTTCTAACTAAAACCTAACGCTTTGGCGTTTATCGGGCCACCGATCTAAGATCGAACGGGAGGGATGCTGGGGCTTACTGACTCCGGCGACGGGCGGCGGGGCGGGAGAGAGTGCGCCAAGGCCCCAAGGCCGTCATGAAGCTTCAAGAGTCGCTCATGAGCTGCGACGAGGTCGGGAGGGGTTCGTGGTGTTGGGAGGGTCGGGTGGACTGTGGTGGCGCTGGCGGCGACTTTGAGGGCGGTGGCGAGCCTGGACCCGTGAGCTCTGGAGGGAGAGGGAGGGGTCCCGCCGCTAGGGGGGAATGGGTGGGGCCTCTGCTTTATAGCTGGGGTCGGGATGCTTCTAAGGGCATCGGGTGGTCGGGGATCTCGATCCTTCGGGATCCGGTGGATCTCCCATGAGTGGCGGGCGTGGCGAGGGGAAGAAGACGGGGGCCCACGAGTCGCTGAGAGGGAGAGAGGGGCGAGGGGGGGTGGCCGAGGCCTAGGCCTTTCGGCGAGGGGGCGCGGGTGAGCTGGCTGGCCTGGCTCGGCCTGGTCTGGCTGGGCCGGGCCACTGGTCAAGGGCGCTGGGCTGAGGGGTGAGGCGGCGCTGGCTGGGCCTGGGTGGTTCTGGTCAAGCCCTGGGTTTTTTTTTATTATTATTTTTTAATTAAAACAAAACAAAAATAAAACCTAAACTATAAATAATTTATATAGGTATATATATACCAAAATGATCAGGGAATATTCCTTTCATTTGAACATTTTTCCAAAGGCAAAATCCAAACTTTATAAAAATCCATTTTTTTCAAATTCAAATAAATTTCAGATTTGAATCCAATTCTTTTGGCATTGTTTCTCCGATATTTTTGGAGTGTCATGTTTGCTCCTCTCATACTTTTGATCAAGTATTTATCAGCTTAGTTTTTGAATTGTTTCCCACATGCCAAAGTTTGAAATTCAAATTCAAAACTCAACTTGCTCAAAATTCAAATGGCAATCAAATTCAAACAGATGCATAGGATGCTTAGCTATAATTGTAAAACATTCCAAATAGGAAAATTTGGGATGTTACAAACCTACCCATTTTAAGATGAATCTCGCCTCGAGATTCGGGTTGGCTAGCAATAGGTGCGGATGGTCTCGACGAAGATCTTCTTCGCTCCTGTGTGGCTTCTTCCTCGTGTGGTGACTCCACAAAGACCTTGCAAAATTTGATGACCTTGTCGGGGTGACTCGCTTGCAGCCTCGAGAATACGGACGGGTTTCTCCTTGTAAGTCAAATCACCGCTGTTGTATGGCCTCTAGGGCACCGTGTCTCTCAACGGAACATCGGCCATGTCGGCATGGCACTTCTTCAATCGAGAAACGGGAAGACATCATGAACTCCGGACAATCCTTCCGCAATTCCAGCCAGGCGCAACTTCTCCACGACGCTCGAGGATTTTGTAGGGCCAATGAATCGGGTGCTAACTTTCCTTGACTCCAAACCTCTTGATCCCACGGCGGAGACACACAAAGGTATGCTCGGTCTCCCACTTCGTAAGTCACCTCCTTGCGCCATCGTCGGCATAACTCTTCCGTCAGCGATCCGTGCTATCTTGAGCCGGTCTCAATCAGCTTGACTTTCTTCGAATCCTTGATAAGATCGGAACCGAAAAGTGATCGCTCTCCAACACTATCCCACAGCAATGGTGTTCTGCACCTCCTTCCGTGATAGAGCTTCGAAGGGCCATCTTCAAACCGGATTGATAACTGTTGTTGTACGAGAACTCGCAGACGGCAAATTATCATCCCAGCTAGACCCATAGTCAGCACACAAGTCGCAACATGTCCTCCGTAATCTGATTGACTCTCTCGGTCCGTCCATCCGTCTCATGGATGAAAAGCTGTATCAATTCCAGCCTCGCACTCCAAAGTTTCATGCAATTGCTTCCAAAACTTTGAGGTAAATCTGCTCCTCTATCCGACACGATTTTCCTCGAACTCCATGCGTATATACGATCCTGGTCATGTATATCTTGGCCAACTTGGCATCGGTATAGGTAGTCTTCACGGAATGAAGTGAGCTACCTTAGTCAAACGATCAACTACTACCCGATAGAATCATAACCTCGAACGGGTCCCGGTAATCCCGTGATGAAATCCATACCAAGTTTCTCCCATTTCCAATCGGAATCGCAAAGGTTGAAGTAACCTCGCTGGCTTCGATGTTCTGCTTTACACGCTGGCAAACATCGACACGGCCACGCACTCGCAATGTCCTTCTTCATACCGCCCACCGTAAACTTTGCTTCAAATCCAGTACATCTTGGTGTTGCCGGGTGAATTGAGTACGGGAATCATGAGCCTCAAGAATTAGCTTCCTCGAGCTCGGGATCATTGGGCACGAATACGATCCTCAAACCATATAGTTCCGTGTTCATCCTTACGGAACTTTAGCTTTACCTTCCTCCATCTTTTGCTTAATCTCATCAATTTCCTTGTCCGACTTCCGGCTTCACAAATCCTTTCGGTCAAGGTGGACTGAACTTCCAGAGTTGCGACAAATCCTTTCGAACTATCTCCAATGGAGGTCTCGAGGTCATCGACCAACTCTGGGTAATCCTCCGCGTAAGAGTATTCACATAACTCTTACGGCTCAAAGCATCTGCTACAACATTGGCTTTACCGGGTGGTAATGCAATCTCATGTCATAGTCCTTTATAAACTCTAGCCATCTCCTCCGCCGAGGTTCAATTCCTTCAAGTGAAGATATATTTCAAACTCTTGTGATCTCAGATAGACATCACAACGGTTTCCGGCGAGGAAATGTTCTGTGTCTTGAGTGCATGCACTACACCGCTAACTCCAAATCATGCGTGGTATAATTCATCTCATGAGGCCAGAGCTGTCCGGAGGCATAAGCTACAACCTTGCCTTCCCGCATCAATACCTCCGAGTCCTTGACGAGAAGCGCCACAATAAACTTGGTATTCCTTATGTATGTCCGCAATATCAACACCGAGCTGTGACCAACCGCTTTTCAATTCCTGAAAACTGGCTTCACATTCCTCGGTCCAAACATACTTGGCTTCCTTCTTCAACAGCTCACCATGGGCTTGGCAATCTTCGAGAAGTTCTCAATGAACCTCCGATAATATCCTCGCGAGTCCGAGAAAATCGCGGATCTCCTTGATCGAGGTGGGTGATCGCCAATCGGTGACTCGATTCAACCTTGGCGGATCAACTGCTATTCCTTCTCCCGAAATAACATGTCCGAGGAATCCAACTTCCTTCAACCAAAATTCACATTTGCTGAATTTGGCATACAATGATGTTCTCAAGTTTCTCCAACTAGACGCAAATGTTCCTTATGCTCTTCCTCGCCTTGGAGAATATCAATATGTCATCGATGAACACCACGACAAACTTGTCCAAATACTCCATGAACACCTTGTTCATCAAATTCATGAAGTATGCAGGAGCATTAGTCAATCCAAATGACATGACGGTATACTCAGATAAACCATACCGTGGTGAATGCTGTTTTGGGTATATCCTTTCACGAATTTTCAATCGGTGATACCCGATCAAGATCGATCTTAGAGAATACCTTGGCTCCAACAAGCTGATCAAACAAGTCATTGATCATCGGCAGAGGGTACTTGTTCTGATGGTTACTTCGCTCAATGCACGATAATCCACAACCATCCTCAAGCTTCCATCCTTCTTCTCTACCAAAAGAACTGGGCTCCCAAGGTGATGAGCTTGGACGAATATATCCTTTCTCCAATAACTCATTTATTTGATCCTTGATCTCTTTCAACTCATTCGTGGCATCCGATAAGGTCTCTTGATATTGGGGCTGTGCCGCAATAACTCAATCGAAACTCAATGTCTCGTCTGATGGCATTCTCGTAATTCTCCGGAACACATCGGAAATTCTTGCACCATCGCACTTCCTCCCGAACAACTCCCGTGAGGGAATGCACCGATTCTTCATCCGCTGTGCCGGCTACATATTTGATCCTCTTCGCCCGGTGGTGAGCGTAATAGACTTGTCGGCATACCAATGTTCCTTCATACTTTGACAACTAATCCATGCCTAGGATTACATCCAAGGTCTGAGTTTCCAACACTATGAGTTCCACGGAAATTTGTGGTTCCCGATGTTGAGGGTTGCAGGCAACTTAAACCTGCCATCATTTCTCCTCCCCGCGAATCGACGCGAGGGGGCTTCTAAGGGTTCTAGTGCGAATCCGATTTTATCCACAACTACCCTTGATATGAAATGAATGCGCTGCACCGTAATCAAAGAGAACCAAAACTGAACGTGAATTCAATAAAACTTACCAACCACAAGTTGTTCCGGTTGATCATAGACGCTCTCCACGCCGATGTGATTCACTTGAGCACGAGGGAAAGGATTGGGCTTCTTCGCGAGCCTCCATTGCCATTCCTGCTCTCCGCTTGGCCTCCGGCAGTCGGTGGCGAGTGCCCTGCCTTCCGCACTTGAAGCAGTGATGTGGCTCAGATCCTTCTGAGCCGGGCAGAACGGTGCTGATTGCCATTACCATTGCCATTGCCATTGCCATGGCCTGACTTGTTGTCCTGGCTGCGGTTGTTTCCATTTCCACCATGGTTATGACCTCCATGGTTGTGATGGTGTGCCTCCCGAGTACGGTGCATAGCGGGCTTCGCCGAGCTCCCGAGTTGTGCTTCCCCTGGCTGTACTTCCGCTATGCTTTATCTGCTGTTGCTTGCCTTCCGTGATGGTGGCCTTGTCTACCAGCTCCGGTAGTTGTTGAAAGTAGCCACAATAAGCTGCATGCTCAATTCATCATTGAGTCCCTCAAGGAACTTCTCCCGCCATGCATCAGGGCCACATCATCGTGGGCATAGCGAGCAAGCTTGCTGATTTCCTCCACGATCGTACACAAGACGATTTCGGGCGAAGTTGCGGAACTCACGCTTCTTCGCACTCATGGCTCCAGATGAGACATGAGCAAAGGCGAAGGCCTGCTGAATTGATCCCAAGTGATGCCACCCAAGGGAAAAGTGGCGTGTAATTCTCCCACCAAGAAGCCGCAGGTCCATCCAGCTTGATGCGCTGCAAAGCGCACCTTCTCAAAGATCGCAGCATCCAACGGTGACTAGCTCTTCCAATCTTATGGAGCCAATCGTCACCACAATCGCTCAAGGTTACTAGAGAACATCATGGATTCAACCTCGTAAATCGAAATAAGTTGTCCACAAGGTGGTGGTGGGGGTGGATTGTTGGCGTGTTGTTCGATTCTCAATCAGAGCTGCATCAAGGCATTCTCCGCCGGAGCAGCTGGGTGAGCTCCGCGGAAACCAAAGGTCACGCCTCTGAGGCATCCGTGTTTTGGAGGGTGAGAAGATTAGAATAGAACAATGGTCTATGAGAATAACACTACCCATATGAATGCACAATCATAACACACCAAACATTTATTCATTCCACTCAAACATGGTTCAAACTCGATTACAAAAGCTCAAGACTAATCAAGGAAAACATCGCCTAACTGATCGAAAAAGTAAAAGATAACATGGTGGTCGACTAAAAGTCTTCATCGCTGGCGCCCTCTTGGGGTTTCCTTCTGGTACTCCTTCAAACTCGATCATTGCTCACGAGGGTGCTTCATCTCCACTGTAAAGGTCCTCCCAAGTCCATCTTCTCTCAATCGCTGCAAGCTTCATCTTCGTGTCGCCGACTATCTCCATGAAGTCCGTGATTTCTTCCTCATGCCCAAGGAAGT